>CM065592.1:362989934-363557944 GCA_033119425.1 Bufotes viridis | reverse complement strand
CCTGTAAAGCTGAGTTAATACTTGAGTTATTTGGTCAGTTTTGGTCCCATGACTGCCCAAATAAGTGAAGTGTGCAGTGATTCTAATAGCGACGCCTGTCATCTGCATGTCATACTGAATTACAGTATTATTTCACTACCCCAGCACACGCCCTATGCAAGGCACAGTGTTCTACACCCATATAAAGGCTCTATGCAGCTCAGAAATAGAGGTGTTTTTAATGCAATTCGTTGCGAATTAATTCATATCGAAGCAAATTTTTCCGAAACACGGACACCACAAAGATGTCTTTTTTTTTTTTGCGGATCCGTGTTTTGCAGACCGCAAAATATATACCGCCGTGTGCATGAGCACTTATATCTTATGTCTGTGGAGGCTTCAATCCTGGATTTGGCTCATAATCACTGATAGAAATCACTGATCAAAACACTGACGTATGAATGAGGCTTTGGGGTACCTGAACAGGTTGCAGAATATGCACGTTTTTTCGGTGTGGATTCCTATGCTCAGTACGATGCACTTGTGACAGGAGTGATAGAGCAGCAGGTCGGACATGCACCCTGCTGCTCCATTCATTTTCTATGAGATTGCCAGAGATAGTCCAGTACAACACTTGGTAATTTATGGCGGTTCCATAGAGAATGAATGGAGTAGCAGGGCTCATCAGACCTGCTGCTCCATTGGATCAGGAGAAGAGGACCTCCGTTCTTAGAATTGGTGGGGGTCCCAGCAGACGACCTCCACCAATCAGCTAGTTATCCCCATTGGATAGTTGGAATGGGACCCCCTTTCTCAGGATCAGTGGACTATCCTGTGGATAGCAGATTACTTATGTAACCCTGTGAAGTGACACGGGCTGCATTATCTGAAATGCCCAGTAGATGGCAGATGGACTCAGTATGCTGTTAATAAAACATTGAGCATTGATCACATGACCTGCTGAAATCAGTCACATGGATTGTGGCATCATCGCAGGTCCTGTTAGGATACTTCCAGCACAGCTCTGAGGAAGGAGGTCCTGGAAGATCTTCTAGAAGTTATGACATGCTCAGCCAGAGAGAGGACATGTGTCTAGGGTTGAGACTAGAATGGAGTTGTTAGAATGAGGTCCTCCCCCTGGAGTCAGTATTCTAGCCTGTTCAGTGTAGAGCAGGCTAGAATGGAGTTGTTAGAATGAGGTCCTCCCCCTGGAGTCAGTATTCTAGCCTGTTCAGTGTAGAGCAGGCTAGAATGGAGTTGTTAGAAGGAGGTCCTCCTCCTGGAGTCAGAAATCTAGTCTGTTCACTATAAAGCAGGCTAGAATGGAGTTGTTAGGAGGAGGTCCTCCTGTTCTTCATGTTACTTATTAAATTCTTTGCATTCTTAATTCAGGAAACTGTTTTACTACATTTATGAATTTCCTATATCATTTTTTCATATATATTTTTATCGATGCAATAGAAAAAATTCAATTCTGCTTGTTTTCACAAATACAATAAAAAGAACTAAGAGGTCATTTATTTTCAAATATATACGACCTTTTGGTGTATATTTGGTGCAGATTTTTTCGCAAAGGTGATTTGCGGCAAAATCTGAGACTTCTTCCCTTCCAAGTCACTTACACCAGTTCTATATAAGGAGGAATGGCGGGAAGGGGTGGCCCGGCCGGCCCGGCTCATTTATCATTTCCTACACCAATGATGTAATTCTAGGCCGACATGATCAAATTCAGAGTTTTACAGTTGTGTTCACACAGCACTGCCATTTTTGTTAACACTCTCATTAATGGCTGTGTGGTTTTGCCAACAAAACACCGCCAAGACACAGTGTCAATCAAAATGCCACTTCTAAAACCACACCGACCATGAGCACACCCTTCATGTATTTTAATTTCACAGTTTTATCTGCCACAGCCGACTAGATTAAGGACTTCACAGAAAATAGGAACTCAATAAGCCACAGCAAATACAGGAGGACCTCCTTCTGCCCACTCCATTCTAGCCTGCTCTGTATAGAAAAGACTAGATTACTGACTCCAGGAGGAGGACCTCCTTCTAACAACTCTGCAGCTTATATTACTGAGGAGTAGGACCTCCTTCTAACAACTCCATTCTAGCTGATTCTATAGTGAACAGGCTAGATTACTGACTCCAGGAGGAGGACCTCCTTCTAACACCTCTGCAGCTTCTATTACTGATAATACAGGAGGACCTCCTTCTAACACCTCTACAGCTTATATTAATGATAATAGAGGAGGACCTCCTTCTAATAACTCCATTCTAGCTGATTCTATAGTGAACAGGCTAGATTACTGACTCCAGGAGGAGGACCTCCTTCTAACACCTCTGCAGTTTATATTAATGATGATGAGGAGGACCTCCTTCTAAAAACTCTATTCTAGCTGATTCTATAGTGAACAGGCTAGATTACTGACTCCAGGATGAGGACCTCCTTCTAACAACTCCATTCTAGCTGATTCTATAGTGAACAGGCTAGATTACTGACTCCAGGAGGAGGACCTCCTTCTAACACCTCTGCAGCTTCTATTACTGATAATAGAGGAGGACCTCCTTCTAACACCTCTACAGCTTATATTACTGAGGAAGGAGGACCTCCTTCTAACACCTCTCCAGCTTATATTACTGATAATAGAGGAGGACCTCCTTCTAACAACTCTGCAGCTTATATTATTGATAATAGAGGAGGACCTCCTTCTAACAACTCCATTCTAGCTGATTCTATAGCGAACAGGCTAGATTACTGACTCCAGGAGGAGGACCTCCTTCTAACATTCCTATTCTACCATATTACTGGCTCCAGAAGGAGGACCTTATTTCACCCACTATTCTAATAAGGGTCCATGCACATAAACATATGCCATCTGAGATATACAGTCCGTGAGCAGGGCATATGTCCCAGAGCGCATAGCTTCATAGTTTACTATAATGCAGTGCACGTCGGGCCACTCGCGAGACTACCGTCTCAGACTCGTATTATCATGGGACATTCGTGTGCATGGGCCCTAACATGCAGTTGTTAAGAGGAGGTCCACACTCTGTAGTCAGTAATATATTAGAATGGAGTTGTTAGCAGGAGTTCCTTCTCTATTATTAGTAATATAAGCTGTAGAATTGTTAGAAGGAGGTCCTCCTCCTGGAGTCAGTAACCTAGCCTGTTCACTATAGAATCAGCTAGAATGGAGTTGCTAGAAGGAGATCCTCCACTGTATAGTCAGTAATATAAGCTGTAGAGGTGTTAGAAGGAGGTCCTCCTCTACTATCAGTAATATACGCTGCAGATGTGTTAGAAGGAGGTCCTCCTTTACTATCAGTAATATAAACTGTAGAGGTGTTAGAAGGAGGTCCTCCTTCTGGAGTCAGTAATCTAGACTGTTCACTATAGAATCAGCTAGAATGGAGTTACTAGAAGGAGGTCCTCCTCTATTATCAGTAATATAAGCTCCAGAGGTGTTAGAGTCAGTAGTATAAGCTGTAAAGTTTTTAAAAGGAGGTCCTCCTCCTGAAGTCCGTAATGTAGCCTATTCACTGTATAATCAGCTAGAATGGAGTTGTTAGAAGGAGGTCCTCCTCCTGGGGTCAGTAATCTAGCCTGTTCACTATAGAATCAGCTAGAATGGAGTTGTTAGAAGGAGGTCCTCCTCTATTATCAGTAATATAAACTGTAGAGGTGTTAGGAGGTCCTCCTCTACTATCAGTAATATAAACTGTAGAGGTGTTAGGAGGTCCTCCTCTACTATCAGTAATAGAAGCTGTAGAGGTGTTAGAAGGAGGTCCGTAATAGAAGCTGTAGAGGTGTTAGAAGGAGGTCCTTCTCTATCATCAGTAATATAAGCTGTAAAGGTGTTAGAAGGAGGTCCTCCTCTATCATCAGTAATATAAGCTGTAGAGGTGTTAGGAGGAGGTCCTCCTCTACTATCATTGCTATAAGCTGCAGAGGTGTTAGAAGGAGGTCCTCCTCTATTATAATTGCTATAAGCTGTAGAGGTGTTAGAAGGAGGTCCTCCTCCTGGAGTCAGTAATCTAGCCTGTTCACTATAGAATCAGCTAGAATGGAGTTGTTAGAAGGAGGTCCTCCTCTATTATCAGTAATATAAACTGTAGAGGTGTTAGATGGAGGTCCTCCTCTATTATCAGTAATATAAACTGTAGAGGTGTTAGGAGGTCTTCCTCTACTATCAGTAATAGAAGCTGTAGAGGTGTTAGAAGGAGGTCCATAATAGAAGCTGTAGAGGTGTTAGAAGGAGGTCCTTCTCTATCATCAGTAATATAAGCTGTAGAGGTGTTAGAAGGAGGTCCTCCTCTATCATCAGTAATATAAGCTGTAGAGGTGTTAGGAGGAGGTCCTCCTCTACTATCATTGCTATAAGCTGCAGAGGTGTTAGAAGGAGGTCCTCCTCTATTATCATTGCTATAAGCTGTAGAGGTGTTAGAAGGAGGTCCTCCTCCTGGAGTCAGTAATCTAGCCTGTTCACTATAGAATCAGCTAGAATGGAGTTGTTAGAAGGAGGTCCTCCTCTATTATCAGTAATATAAACTGTAGAGGTGTTAGAAGGAGGTCCTCCTCTATTATCAGTAATATAAACTGTAGAGGTGTTAGGAGGTCTTCCTCTACTATCAGTAATAGAAGCTGTAGAGGTGTTAGAAGGAGGTCCTCTATATATAGTAAAGCTGTAGAGGTGTTAGAAGGAGGTCCTTCTCTATCATCAGTAATATAAGCTGTAAAGGTGTTAGAAGGAGGTCCTCCTCTATCATCAGTAATATAAGCTGTAAAGGTGTTAGAAAGAGGTCCTCCTCTATCATCAGTAATATAAGCTGTAGAGGTGTTAGGAGGAGGTCCTCCTCTATTATCATTGCTATAAGCTGCAGAGGTGTTAGAAGGAGGTCCTCCTCTATTATCATTGCTATAAGCTGTAGAGGTGTTAGAAGGAGGTCCTCCTCCTGGAGTCAGTAATCTAGCCTGTCATCAGGCATCAGTAATATAAGCTGTAGAGGTGTTAGGAGGAGGTCCTCCTCTACTATCAGTAATAGAAGCTGTAGAGGTGTTAGAAGGAGGTCCGTAATAGAAGCTGTAGAGGTGTTAGAAGGAGGTCCTTCTCTATCATCAGTAATATAAGCTATAAAGGTGTTAGAAGGAGGTCCTCCTCTATCATCAGTAATATAAGCTATAGAGGCGTCAGAACGGACATCCTCCAACTGTTGTAAAACTACACCTCCCATAATGCCCTGCTGTAGGCTGATAACTGTAGGCTGTTCGGGCATGCTGGGAGTTGTAGTTTTGCCACAGCTGGAGGGCCGCAGTTGGAGGATGGCTGTGTTAGGAGGTCCTCCTCTATTATCAGTAATATAAGCTGTAGAGGTCAGAAGCCAGTAGTATAAGTTGTAGAGTTTTTAGAAGGAGTTCCGCCTCCTGGAATCATTGTTCTAAAAAAAAGTTTACTTGAGAATGTAAAGACTTTAATATCAAGAACAGGAGAACATCCTCCCAACAACTCCACTCTAGCCCGCTTCATAGTTAGTGAGCAGACTAGATGTCTGACTCCGGGGGGCGGTTTACGGGACCTCCTAACAACTCTCTTCTAGTCTCAGTATTCTAGCCTGTGCAGCGTGGAGCATGCTAGAATGGAGTTGTTAGCAGGAGGTCCCATAATTATCCCCCCCCCCGGTGATAAATCTAGCCTGCCCAATAACTATAAAACAGGAGTTGTTGGGAAGAGGTTCTCCTGTTCTTGAGGTTATTAAATACCTTCCATTCTCAATTAAGTAAATAGTTTTACCTTTATTATTTTCTTGTATATTTTTTCTATGCAATCTGACGCCACTGAGTGTTTGATATCCGAAGCTTGTCTTCATGCTGCAGATATCAAAAACTGATTAAAAACCTTTCCATAGAAAAGAGCCTCATCCACCATTTTCTTTGATTTCACATAAAATGTTATAGGAATGTAGTGTGAGGCGGGTGCGCAGTCGGCCTCCTCTACCACCTCACCCTCCATTCCTGCCAATTTTCAGAGCTCTGGTTACCATGTAGTGGGCAGAAGAATATGTAGGGGTTCTGTATGGGCCCTATTGCAATTTGATATATATATTTGGTGATGTGAACTTGGGGGTGTGTATCTCACCTCGTGGTTCAGTTTCTGGGTGAGGAAGCTAAAATCAAGAAAAGTGCTGCTTCAGTAAGGCATCGCTGCTGGAGATTGGTTAAAGTTGTCAGGGCTGGATTTCTTTGGACTGGGAGTCAGGTTGATAGCAGGAGACTCTCAGTCCACACCCCTAATCCTTTACAGGTTCCCTCACCTAAGTGAGGCCCGTGGGTTTGAGGGGGGGAAACGCCGTGACACCTGCAGTGGAAGGGTCCCTAGGGTCATAGTTGGGAGGACTACTACCACAACCCCCCTTCCCAAAGGTACTGAACAGGTATTTGGCCTGTAGTTTACAGGACTGTGAGGGTGAGAAAGCCATATGTGCTCACACACTGTAAGGTAGGGGCAGATGTTGTATAGGTAGTGCCAGGACGGGCAGGAGATTATTTTGTACAGTTATGATCACATGGATATGCCGCAATAAAGCACAGTGTTTGCCAGACACCACGTTTAGGGTCCAGAGATATGTGAGAATGACCCCCCCAAAGTCAAGCGATCCCTTAGTGTATATACACACACAAAAAAATTAAAAAAAGTCACATACTTGATTTATTAAATACATCCTTTATTTAAAAACTTTTTAATAAATACCATTTGTCATGTGTGCATAGATATAACTGCAGGGAGTCTGTCATGCAGGAGACGGTATATCTGAGAACACGACCGCACCTAATGGGAATTGCTGACATGTTCTGAGAGACCAGGAATAAAATCCGGTCGTCTATTTTCAGCCCCAAAACCAAAGAGAAAAAAGTGAGAAACCGTCATTAATAAAGTGTTTGTTACCAACATTTCAGAACTATTTAGTTTTATACATCAACTACAGACTTGCATATTAAAAAATTAAGTTTTGCAAAAATACACCACGTGCCCCCCCATAGATCTGCCCCCTCATAGATCTGCACCCTTATGTCCCCAGAATACACCACATGACCCCCCATAGATCTGCCCCCCCTCATAGATTTGCACCCTCATGTCCCCAGAATACACCACATGACCCCCCCCCATAGATCTGCACCCTCATGTCCCCAGAATACACCACATGCCCCCCCCATAGATCTGCACCCTCATGTCCCCAGAATACACCACATGCCCCCCATAGATCTGCACCCTCATGTCCCCAGAATACACCACATGCCCCCCCATAGATCTGCACCCTCATGTCCCCAGAATACACCACATGCCACCCCCATAGATCTGCACCCTCATGTCCCCAGAATACACCACATGCCCCCCCATAGATCTGCACCCTCATGTCCCCAGAATACACCACATGCCCCCCATAGATCTGCACCCTCATGTCCCCAGAATACACCACATGCCCCCCCATAGATCTGCACCCTCATGTCCCCAGAATACACCACATGCCCCTCACAGATTGACCCCCCATGTCCCCAGAATACACCACATGCCCCCTCACAGATTGACCCCCCATGTCCCCAGAATACACCACATCCCCCCATGTCCCCAGAATACACCACATGCCCCCTCACAGATTGACCCTCCCCATGTCCCCAGAATACACCACATCCCCCCTCACAGATTGACCCCTCCCATGTCCCCAGAATACACATGCCCCCTCACAGATTGACCCCCATGTCCCCAGAATACACATGCCCCCCTCAGATTGACCCCCCATGTCCCCAGAATACACCCCTCCCCATGTCCCCAGAATACACCACATGCCCCCCATAGATCTGCACCCTCATGTCCCCAGAATACACCACATGCCCCCTCACAGATCTGCACCCTCATGTCCCCAGAATACACCACATGCCCCCTCACAGATCTGACCCCTCATGTCCCCAGAATACACCACATGCCCCCTCACAGATGTGACCCCCATGTTCCCAGAATACACCACTCCCATAGATCTGCACCCTCATGTCCCCAGAATACACCACATGCCCCCTCATAGATCTGCACCCTCATGTCCCCAGAATACACCACATGCCCCCCCATAGATCTGCACCCTCATGCCCCCCATAGATCTGCACCCTCATGTCCCCAGAATACACCACATGCCCCCCCATAGATCTGCACCCTCATGTCCCCAGAATACACCACATGCCCCCCATAGATCTGCACCCTCATGTCCCCAGAATACACCACATGCCCCCCATAGATCTGCACCCTCATGTCCCCAGAATACACCACATGCCCCCCATAGATCTGCACCCTCATGTCCCCAGAATACACCACATGCCCCCCATAGATCTGCACCCTCATGTCCCCAGAATACACCACATGCCCCCCATAGATCTGCACCCTCATGTCCCCAGAATACACCACATGCCCCCCATAGATCTGCACCCTCATGTCCCCAGAATACACCACATGCCCCCCCATAGATCTGCACCCTCATGTCCCCAGAATACACCACATGCCCCCCATAGATCTGCACCCTCATGTCCCCAGAATACACCACATGCCCCCCCATAGATCTGCACCTCATGTCCCCAGAATACACCACATGCCCCTCATAGATCTGCACCCTCATGTCCCCAGAATACACCACATGCCCTCCCATAGATCTGCACCCTCATGTCCCCAGAATACACCACATGCCCCCCATAGATCTGCACCCTCATGTCCCCAGAATACACCACATGCCCCCTCATAGATCTGCACCCTCATGTCCCCAGAATACACCACATGCCCCCCCATAGATCTGCACCCTCATGTCCCCAGAATACACCACATGCCCCCCCATAGATCTGCACCCTCATGTCCCCAGAATACACCACATGCCCCCTCATAGATCTGCACCCTCATGTCCCCAGAATACACCACATGCCCCCTCACAGATTGACCCCCCATGTCCCCAGAATACACCACATGCCCCCCCACAGATCTGACCCCTCATGTCCCCAGAATACACCACATCCCCCCATGTCCCCAGAATACACCACATGCCCCCTCACAGATTGACCCTCCCCATGTCCCCAGAATACACCACATGCCCCTCACAGATTGACCCCCCATGTCCCCAGAATACACACATGCCCCCTCAGATTGACTCCCCATGTCCCCAGAATACACCCCCTCCCCATGTCCCCAGAATACACCACATGCCCCCTCACAGATTGACCCTCCCCATGTCCCCAGAATACACCACATGCCCCCCCATAGATCTGCACCCTCATGTCCCCAGAATACACCACATGCCCCCCATAGATCTGCACCCTCATGTCCCCAGAATACACCACATGCCCCCCCATAGATCTGCACCCTCATGTCCCCAGAATACACCACATGCCCCCCTCACAGATTGACCCCTCATGTCCCCAGAATACACCACATGCCCCCTCACAGATCTGCACCCCCATGTCCCCAGAATACACCACATGCCCCCTCACAGATTGACCCCCATGTCCCCAGAATACCCATGCCCCCATAGATCTGCACCCTCATGTCCCCAGAATACACCACATGCCCCCCCATAGATCTGCACCCTCATGTCCCCAGAATACACCACATGCCCCCTCCATAGATCTGCACCCTCATGTCCCCAGAATACACCACATGCCCCCCCATAGATCTGCACCCTCATGTCCCCAGAATACACCACATGCCCCCTCCATAGATCTGCACCCTCATGTCCCCAGAATACACCACATGCCCCCCCATAGATCTGCACCCTCATGTCCCCAGAATACACCACATGCCCCCCATAGATCTGCACCCTCATGTCCCCAGAATACACCACATGCCCCCCCATAGATCTGCACCCTCATGTCCCCAGAATACACCACATGCCCCCCCATAGATCTGCACCCTCATGTCCCCAGAATACACCACATGCCCCCTCACAGATTGACCCCCTATAACCCCCTCACAGACCTTCACCCTCATGTCCCCTCACAGATTGACCCCCATGTCCCCAGAATACACCACATGCCCCCCTCACAGATTGACCCCCCATAGATCTGCACCCTCATGTCCCCAGAATACACCACATGCCTCCTCATGTATGCTCTCCCATGGACTCTAGGTCTGCAGCACATCCAGGCACACACAGCTCCTCCTACTTCACAAGCTCCTGCAGTCTGGGTTTATAAGCACTTCCCACACTTGACCATGTGACCATGAAGGAGCATGTGACCAGTGACGTCACAGACCTCATTCTAACAACTCCACTCTAGCATCTACCATGTGTCTAGTTGTGTGAGACTGCAGCCCAGAGATAGAACCTTGCTGAGAGAACTTGCTTCACCCAAGATCACACCTGCTGAGAGAGGGACCTGCTGGCAAAGACAAGCATTGAGTCCAGACGTCTGGTGAATCCAGTAAGAGGAGACTGCTGCTGACTGACCTGGTTAATTGTGTTGTGAGGGTAAGTCAAACCTCTCCCTGTATCACCACAGGGCACCTGTCTCCTCACTCACAGTAAAGACTCTGAGGTCCAGTGACGGACATTACACAGCTCAGGCTGCTTCAGTGACCCTGCGGAGCAGGACTTATAAGGGCCCCAACTCTTCTATGTGCACCAGCGGCCACTAGGGCAAAGATAAGGGGGTGGGATGCAGGTGTGCTGGTGGGTGGGTGAGGAAAAATCCACATTGCATTGTTATCTGTGTTACTCTATTGTATTTTCCTATGTATGTTGGTTCATTTGCTACGTACTATATAAAGTTAATTCCAGTTAGGCTGTGTCAGTCTCATTGCACCAAGTATGTTCCCAGTGGAACCCCACATCCCTACCCCAGATGCTCCACTGGGTGGAGGCACTGCCGCAGACATGTACCCCAGCTCCCAGATAGCGGAGGCTCAGGATCCGCCTGGCAGGCATAGTGAGTTAACTAGGTTTAGGGACCCCAAAGACATTAGGGGGCGTCCTCAAACCCCCGTTACATATGGAGGCACTGCTGAGATTCATTGGGGTACAACCAGTGAGAATAGGTTAAATCCTCAGGCCACTCCCTCCTTTGCAAAAGAGTGGGCCCAGCAAAGAAAGGTACCATTACAGCAAGCTGTGATGTTATGCAAAGTCCCATCCTGCTGTGAGATGAATCACGTCATCTTGTGTATAGAAATTCGACTGGGAATAGAAATGGCGACCGTCAGGGATATCCTGCAGGATTCTGAAGGCCAAACTTACATGTTAATATATTGTCATTCAGACTTGGGAGACCATGAGATGCCTACCAACATTCATTTATATGGAGCCCCGGATGAAGGATGCTCCTTAGTGTACGCTCTCCTTGATAAGAAAGAAAGGATCTTACTGCAACAACCCTTTAAATTAGAACAGAGAGATTATGTCACAGAAAATTATTCTAAGCTCCTGACTTCCATCTCCGGAAAGGCCGGAGCTATTCCTAAACAAGCTGCCCATCCTCCTAGAGGACAGGGGATGATTACTCCTAAAGCAGAATCTCATCCATCTACAGCATTACTGAAACCAGACAACCCTGAAGTACGCACCCTGCCTACAGGAGGTAGTGATGTATCGGACATACTACAGAAACTCTCAGAAGCCATAGTGACGGCAAACCACACCCATAGTTACCGCAAACTAAAGGTGTTTTCTGGGAATCAGCCTGTTCCTTCAGGAGAAGAGCCTTTGAGGTCTGGAAGGATAATGCTATGCAGTTGTTGGAGGAATGGTCTTGTACGGATACCATAAAGAAACAGCGGTTGGTGGAGAGTCTTCGTTTTCCCGCTACAGACATGATAAGACTGTACAAGGGAGTAAATGGGCAAGCTACTGTGCACGACTATCTACGTAAGTTTTACAGGATGCTTATGGGAAATCAGAAGATTTGGATGATCTGTTGGTTAAGTTCCTAGCCACTAAGCAGAAGGAGCATGAAAAGCCACTGACTATATCAACCGGTTACAGCTATCGCTTGGAAAGTTATTCCATAAAGGTGCAGTCGCTGCCTCTGAGTTGGATGCTCGGCTATCTAAGCAAATTCAGAGAGGTGGTTTAACCAATAATCCAGTTATGATTCTACTGAGAGCCAAGCTGGATGATAAAGTTTTGCCTTATTCCACATTAATAAATACAGCCAGGAGATTGGAAGACCAGACGTGTCCACCCCTACAGAAGGAGAAAGAGGATACAGAACTGTCAGCTCTTAGGAAGAAGGTGGCTGAATTGGAGCTCTTATGCAAATCACCACCAGAGAGAGCAGATCCTCCCCTGGAAGTGGGGGCAACACAGGAAGACTCAGAAAAACTGTTTCCTGAGGATTCACCCCGCCGAGGGACTGCTTTAAATGTGGAAAGTCAGGGCATTTTCACCGGGAGTGCCCTGCGAATTCCATGGAGGTGGATGTGGAGGTGCTGGCAACCGAGCTCGAGGAGACTCAAATGACCAGGTCTTACAAGCGAAGGAAGACCCGGCCTACATATAGTTTATCGGTAGGGGCTAAGATTGGGCCTAAATCTTTGATACACGTGCAAGTAGAAGGAATTCATGCTTCAGCATTGCTAGATACAGGTTCTCAAGTCACCATTATCTACAGAGACTTCTATGAACGTCATTTGAAACACATTCCTATGGAACCTGCAGGAGAGTTTCAGCTATGGGGCGTTGGGTCTCAAGCTCAACCTGTGGAGGGATGCATAAAAGTGACCATAACTATTCCCCAGTTAAACACCGGAATGATATGTCCTATGGAGCTGGAAGCTTTGATATGCCCTGCAACCAAGAAAGTGTGTGCCCTAATAATATTGGGTACTAATGCAAAGATGGTACAGGATGTATTCAAGGCCTATCTGACAGAAGTGGGAGATGTCTCCTTAGACCGACTGATGGAGGTCAGCCCTGTCCTAGGAAAAGAGTGTAGACGACTAGCCCTTGAAACAAAACCAGGGTCGTGCCACTATTCAGGAACAGAACCTGCATTTGTGAAGCCTGGTGAGACCAAAACCTTACGAGCCATAGCCTCAATGCACCATGAAATGTTGGGGGAACTGGACAATACCTTATTGAGTCTCTGCCTGAAGAGGATCAGAAGAAGGGGTGGACTCTCATACCTGAGGTAAAAGATTGGCGGAAAAGGTGGTGTCGGAGCTTTCCTGTGATGGTACAGAATTTAACCCCTCAGAAATCCGGATTGATCGTCATCAGAAGATTGGTGTGATACACCTTTTAGATCAAGTTTCGTCCATCATGTCTGTGAGTGCAGAGCAGAAGGATCATGTGAAAGCACCTTTAGGTTTTGATCTAGAAGATTCTCCTCTACCACAGGAGTGGAAAGACAGCCT
The DNA here is from genome assembly GCA_033119425.1 of Bufotes viridis. Taxonomy (NCBI): domain Eukaryota; kingdom Metazoa; phylum Chordata; class Amphibia; order Anura; family Bufonidae; genus Bufotes; species Bufotes viridis. The sequence continues at coordinate 363,544,587 of CM065592.1, read as the reverse complement.
TCGTTCAAAACTGGCCACCCGAGAGGGAGTGTTCTCCAGAGCAGAGATGGACGTGGGGTGTTCTAAGAGTGCCACCCATGCTATAAGACTTGCTGATCCTACTCCTTTCAGAGAAAGGTCAAGAAGAATACCCCTCGAGATGTGGAAGATGTCCGGGACGTACTCCAGCAGATGGAAGGAGCAGGCATCATCACAGAGTCCCGGAGCCCCTATGCCTCACCTATTGTGGTAGTGAGAAAAAAGAATGGTTCAGTTCGGCTATGTGTGGACTACCGTACTCTGAACAGGAGGACTGTGCCAGATCAGTACACTTTGCCCCGGATAGAGGATCTTCTGAACGCCCTATCTGGCAGCCAGTGGTTCAGTGTGCTTGACTTGAGGTCTGGATATTATCAGGTACCCATGAAGAAGGAGGATCAGGAAAAGACAGCTTTCATCTGCCCTTTGGGGTTCTTCCAGTTTACCAGAATGCCACAGGGAGTCACAGGAGCTCCTGCTACTTTTCAGAGGCTGATGGAGAAAACTGTGGGGGATATGAATCCCAAAGAGTGTCTAGTGTATCTAGATGACCTAATTGTTTTCGGGAAGACACCAGAGGAGCATGAACAAAGATTGCTAAAGGTGTTGGATCGACTTCAAGCTGAAGGCCTGAAGCTATCAGTGGACAAATGCCGATTTGCCCAGAACTCTGTCACTTATGTGGGGCACATAGTCTCCGCTGAAGGAGTAGCCACAGATCCTGCTAAAATTGAAGCAGTGTTGAATTGGCCAAGACCAAATAACATCAGTGAGTTGCGGTCCTTTCTCGGATTCTGTGGTTACTACCGAAGGTTCGTGAAAGACTACTCAAAGATTGCTCGAGAGTTACATGACCTACTGAAGATTACCTCTGACGTAAAGGGTGCTAAGGCACCATATCCTAAAGACCCCTTTGGAGTGAAATGGACTTCAGGATGTGAAGATGCCTTTCTGACATTGAAGAAGAGACTTACAGAAGCTCCTGTCTTAGCCTATGCAGACCCTGAGAAACCATATATCCTCCATGTGGATGCCAGTATGGAAGGCCTAGGGGGTGTACTGCACCAAAGTTATCCAGAAGGATTGAGGCCGGTGGCTTACATAAGTAGAAGTCTTACAGGTGCAGAGAAGAACTATCCAGTCCATAAATTGGAATTTCTGGCACTCAAGTGGGCCATCGTGGATAAGCTGCATGACTATTTATATGGAGCAACATTCGAAGTAAGGACTGACAACAATCCACTTACCTACATCCAGACTACAGCTAAGCTGGATGCCACAGGACATAGGTGGTTGGCTGCCTTGTCAAGCTACAGTTAGGCTGTGTCAGTCTCATTGCACCAAGTATGTTCCCAGTGGGACCCCACATCCCTACCCCGGATGCTCCACTGGGTGGAGGCACTGCCGCAGACATGTACCCCAGCTCCCAGATAGCGGAGGCTCAGGATCTGCCTGGCAGGCATAGTGAGTTAACTAGGTTTAGGGACCCCAAAGACATTAGGGGGCGTCCTCAAACCCCCGTTACACTTATAAACTTGACAAAAACTCTTTAGGTAAAACCACTATTGTGGCATGTTATAATGTGGTTGGAGAGACGCTCCATGAATATGGAAAGCTCTTTATAAATGGGGAGCTAATAATATTTAAATAGATTTCTGATAATAGCACATCAGAGCTGGGGTGTTACCTCTCTGAGTAGAACTCCTACCAGACTGCCTATGACTGAGTGACCCGAGTATATCTCCTACCAGACTGCCTATGACTGAGTGACCCGAGTATATCTCCTACCAGACTGCCTATGACTGAGTGACTATAGTATAACGCCTACCAGACTGCCTATGTTACTGAGTGGTCAGAGTGGAACTCCTACCAGACAGCTAGAGCAAAGACCTCATTGACAGAAGCTGAAAAACATTATTTTGCAAGTATTTGGCTGGTGGGCAAAGCGAACAACAGACCCCAAAACTTCCCTTCCAAATATAAGACAAATTAATAGATTATAGCTGCTCGTAAGTTGTGACCGAACTGCTCAATAGATGATTAACAAAGGAGATGTATGGAAGTTACTTGTTATAACAACTACATATTGAACATCTCTATAGCAACTCCATTCTAGTCATTTCAATAGTGAGCCAGGTAGAATGCAGTTTCTGTAAGGAGGTCCTCCCTATAGCAATTACTATCTGCCCAGAAATTATGGACCTCTTTGCGGCAACTGCATTCTAGCCATCTCAGTAATGAGCCAGCTAGAATGGAGTTGCTCTATGGAGGAAGGGTTGGCACTTTTCCCAACAAAAAATATCAGCCAAGTTAAGCCACACCCCAAAGTGGGGTGTTGTGGGGTCGTGGCTTAGCACTGTGTGTTAAAGGGGACCTTTCATGGGTCCGAACATTTTAAGATAACTATCTGTATATGTAGAGTGGTGCCCAGGGATCTCACTGCAGTTACTATTATCCATTGGCACTGCTCCGTTTGCCCGCTGTGGTCCCCTTTACCTTCTCCCGCGCCGTATGCTAATTACTACTAACTTTGCAACAGGGAGGAGACAGCTTCTCTCCCTGGGCATTCCTTCTCCCTGGCTGTAGCACTGTTCAATCGCAGAGCTCACAGCCAGGAAGAAAAAAAACTCCCAGGCTGTGAGCCCTGTCCTGCGATTGGACAGCGCTAGAGCCAGGGAGAAGAAACACCCAGGGATAATAGTAAGTGCAGTGAGATCCATTGGCCCCGCTCTACATATACAGATAGTTATCTTAAAATTTTTGGACCTATAAAAGGTCCTCTTTAAATTGGTATGTCATAATGTGGTTCCCATTTTTAATAGTGCCCCCATTAGTGTCCCCCAGTAATATTGATGCCTCCATTAGTGTCCCCAAAAATTGATTATGCCCCCCATTAGTAAACCCAGTAATATCAATGCCTCCACTAGTGTCCCCCAGAATAATGCCTTCATTAGTGCCCCCGTAATAGTAATGCCTCCATTAGTGCCCCCTCAGAATTAATAATGCCACCATTACTGCCCCCAGAATTAATAATACCCCATTAGTGCCCCCCAGAATTACAAATGCCACTCAGAATTAATAATGCCTCTATTAGTGCCCGCCAGAATTATTAGTGCCCCCATTAGCACTCCCAGAATTAAGTGCCCGATTAGTGCCCCTTGGTAATATTAATGCTCCAATTAGTGCCACCCAGAATTAATAATGTCCCCATTAGCACCCCCAAAATGAAGTGCCTCCATTAGAGCCCCCCATTAATATTAATGCCCCCATTAAGTGCCCCCAGTAATAGTAATGCCACCATTAGTGCCCCCCAATATTAATAATGCCACCTTCTCTGCTTATGCAACAACAAAAAAAACATTACAGAGGCAGGAAAAAGGCCCCTTTCACACAGGCGAGAATTCGGGCGTGATGTGAACGCATTGCACCCGCACTGAATCCGGACCCATTCACTTAAATTGGGGTATGCAGATGAGCGGTGATCTTCACGTTGTGAGCGCGATTACATCATCAAAGGTCCTTAAAGAAGAATAAAGAAGACGATGCACGGCTGCGAGATCAAGTGGATGAGGTGAGTTAATTTTTTTAACCCCTCAATCCACATTTTAGTAAGCATTCTATTTTCCCTTATAACCATGATATAAGGGAAAATAATAAAATCTACAGAATACCAAACCCAAACAAACCCGAACTTCTGTGAAGAAGTCCGGGTTCGGGTCTGGGTAACAAACATCCAGATTTTTCCAGATTCGTGTGTGCAAAATGCATTGCAATGGCGTGATTTCCCGCAACGCACCCGCATCCTTTCTGGCCCTCACACATGGCGCCCTTGTGAAAGAGGCCTAAGAGGATGGGACTACAACTCCCAGCATGTCCAAGCTGTAAATGTGTAAAATCAGAGCACAATACAAGAGGAGGTATAAGAGAAGAGCACTACAACTCCCAGCATGTCCAGGCCATTTTTATGTAATATCAGAGGACATTACAGGGAGGAGGCATAAGAGGAGATAACTACAACTCTCAGCATTTCCCTTGCTCTTACATTGAATCCATGTTTCTTCACTCCTCCTCACACTGCCATCACAGGTCTTTAGCAGGACTTCTCTGCACTGCTGAGCTCCGACCCTGCATGGATCACATGATGGTGATGTCATGAGGGGTCCTTCAGCTCTGAAGCTGCTGCTGGTGTCAGTACTTGTACAAAGACTGCAGATAGGAGCGCTGCGATAGTGATTAATGTTATATATGACAGGCGTTTAATAGTGCACTATGTGTGAAGCACATATACTGTGGAAGACAGGGAATGTTACAAAATGTACCAGTGTTCTGCCAGATTCCTATACCTTGGCAGAATGCTATACCCGGAAGTGACGCGGCCGCACCAGAATCAGCTGGAGGAGGGTGTGTGCGGCGCTGTGCAAGCGCACATCCACTGGATTAGTAAAAATGATTGCACCGCTGCAGGAGAAGAAACCACTTAATGCGCATGCGCGAATCCGTACACCGCGCGTGCGCACTCAAGGGTAGGTAGATTTTTCTTTACAAAATGTTCCATCAGATCTCCCTACCCCTGAGTGCGCACATCATCAGGAACAGTTCAGCCTCACCACATAGGTATAGGAATCTGGCGGAACATCTGCAATTATAATTGCCGGTAAAAAAACATATAATACAGGCTGGGTGCAACCCTGTATGGAGGTCCTCCCTGTAGGAAATATCTTCTGGTCAGAAATGATGGCCCTCCCTGCAGCAAATCCATCCTAGTCATTTCACTAGTCACCAGCTAGAATTGAGTTGCTGTAAAGAGGACATCTAAGGCTTGTCATAGCAAACTGTCTGCAGAGCTTTAGGCCTCATTCACACATACCTGGATTTTCACGGACCTGGCCTGCTGTCATGCTGAGTCATTGGTAGCTATGATGACGAGCGCTTCGTGCCGCCGCTGCTGTACAGTAATACACTCGCATGATATATTACTGTACAGCGTCATGAAGTGCACAGCGTCATAGCAACTAATGGCGCCATGTCTCATGCACTTAGCAGGACGGGTTTTCACGTACCGTGGTCCGTGAAAATCCACGTGTGTGTGAATGAGGCCTAACCCTTAAACACAGCTTCATCGGGAGCTTGTCACAATCCCATAGACTGCAATAGTAATTTTTTTTTAAATTCTATGGTACCAGAGATTAGAAGATCACATGTACTGATCCCATAAAAATTACATTGCAAAAACATAAATATAAAATCATCGAATTTTACATGTAAGAAAGAATAAAAAATTAAAGGGAACCTGTCACCTCCAAATCATGTATTAAACCGTAAACATTACCTTATAGGGGCCTCCAGCATCTTCCTAATGGTGGTTTTCTTTCCTCCGTCTGTGGTTCTAAAATTGAAAAAAAACGCAGTTATAATCCTGGTTTTCCCTATGCTCAGAGTCAGCTTTCCTCTCAGTGCGCATGTGCCGGTAATTTTTAACGTGCGAGAGCCCGCATGCGCACTGAGAGGAAAGCGTCAGTGAGTTAGGGAGCCGGAGACAGGATCGCACAGTGACAAGAAGCGCACCGCTCTTGCGCGATCCCGCCCTCACACACAAGATGTCAATCAGAGAAAGGAAGACGGGTAAGGGGTGGGCTTAGTTTGAATTGACTATGAGGAAAGGGAAAACCAGGATTATAACTGTGTTTTTTTTTTCATTTTTAGAACCACAGACGGAGGAAAGAAAACCACCATTAGGAAGACGCTGGAGGCCCCTATAGGGTAATGTTTGCGGTATAATATGTGATTTGGAGGTGACAGGTTCCCTTTAAACATGATGGGTATTGCCACGTGTAAAAATGTTCGAACAATTAAAATCTAAAAATAATTTTTCTAGCGCAATAACATTGTAACTGAAACAACTTACAAATGTGCTTTTGAAAAATACAACTTGTCTGTCAAAAAATAAGCCCTCATAAGGCTGTGCGAAAAGAAAAGTAAAAAATTATGGATATTAGAATGCAGGGGGAAAAAAAGACGTAAACGCAAAAACTAAAAATTTAAAGGGGTTATCCGATATAAGGCTAGATAGCCTTAATGTAGCCCCCCATTTAACTTTGCATCAGCGCTGCTTCCACGCCCCCCCCTGCTTACTCCTACTCTTCCCTCCTTGTCAATCTTCCTTCTCTTATTCCCACTCCTCTGCTATTCCCCGTCAACATATCTGGCTTGCTCTGCATATGAGCAAGCGGTACACGTTGATTGGCCATTGAAGTAACCAATCGGCTGCAGAACTGTTCGTTCACCTGGTCCCCTCTTCTGCTGTATGCTGTGGTTAGCGAATAAGAAAAATCCTATCTCGCCATGGGAGTTCCAAGATGGCACTGGGTGTAGTTGGACTGCGGGACGACTGAGACAGGGGAGGCAGTGGGCGGGGTGGGGAGGGAGTGGGTACAGGGCTGGGACAAGGTCCACCACCAACAGAAGCCGAGCTGCCCAAGTGCGCCCCCCCCCCCTCTAACTTGTGGATAACACTGCTATGGGGGATCTGTGATGGATGACACTGTTATTGGGGAATCTGTTAATAATCTTAACTATATAACTGTAGTCATGCCGGTCTTTATTATCGAGGAGAGCCCTCCTCCAAAAAGCTCAGGCTCGATCATAGGGCAGGCGGGTTAAGGGGCATCCATATCCACCAATGAGGAGTTACCTCGGAAGAGACATGCTCCCGATATTCACCTATCGCAAGTAGCGTCCGGTGACCTCACCGGTATCATAGACTTGCGCATGTCATCTGACTTAGATTAGTCCGGTAAGGGGGACAAGCTTTCTGCGCATGACTAGAGTGATAGGTTTTTATTGCCTACATCCACTGCGCATGTCAGTGGACTTTGATTATTTTTCAAGTGGCTAGGCTTAACACTGCGCATGTCTGCAGTGATTGAATTCTACGTAGATATCCTCATTCATTGCGCATGTCACTGCACTTAGAGTAATCTCAAGTGACGATTCCTATTGCTGTGCATGACTAAAGGAGTTGCTTTGTCTTCATAGTGAATTTCTGGTGGCATTACTCTTAAGGGGAGATGTCACATAACCCTTAGTCAGTCTTTACTCAACTTTTGCGTATTAATTAATTTTATTTTTATTTTTATTCTTTATTATTTTTAATCTCCATGGGGGTATTAATTAAAGGAAAGCAGTGAAGGAGAACCCCTCGTTTAAACCCACTGGGTTCATGGTATTTAATCTCTCTATCCACCTTGCTTCTATTTGAAGGAGCTTTTTGTCCAAGTTACCACCTCTGGGGCCAAGAGTTTTTTTTTCTATGCCCCAGAACTTCAAGATATCCAATTTTCCACCATGTTGGTGTCGAATATGTCTGGAAATAGATGTATCCTTTTTTGTACCAATAGTACTCAGATGTCCTGCGCAGTGGATGTAGGCAATAAAAACCTATCACTCTAGTCATGCGCAGAAAGCTTGTCCCCCTTACCGGACTAATCTAAGTCAGATGACATGCGCAAGTCTATGATACCGGTGAGGTCACCGGACGCTACTTGCGATAGGTGAATATTGGGAGCATGTCTCTTCCGAGGTAACTCCTCATTGGTGGATATGGATGCCCCTTAACCCGCCTGCCCTATGATCGAGCCTGAGCTTTTTGGAGGAGGGCTCTCCTCGATAATAAAGACCGGCATTTGCCGACGCTCGGCTCTTTAGTTCTACCCCCTGAAGAAGCCACATCAGTGGTGAAACATGTTTGGGAGTGTGGGGAGTCGCTCTGGTAGATAGCGGTGCGGGTGCGGTACAGAGGCAAAACAGGGAGTCCAGAATGTGCAATCAACAGTGTTTTATTCACACTTGCACAAAAATAAACGACAAACAGTCTCTTGGTGTTAATTCACACACAGCAGAAAAGCGTGATGCAAAACAAAACAGTCCAATGCAGGTTACAATCACCTGGGAGGTTTTAGGTGCAGGTTCGCACCTGGCTGTCAGCCCAGCCGCAGGACAATCCACCTCAGGCTTTCAGGCCGACTGCACTCCTCCTTGCTGGGGCTCTTGCTTCCAGCCCAGAGAACTCCACATAGCACAGCATGGATCAGAACTCCCAAACGCAAATGATTCCACAGCCTAACAGCAGCTCCAGGACAATCACCCCACACACACACCCAGCTGCTGGCTGTGTTATAAAGGCCCGGGAAAACCCGGCCTGGACCGTGGGGAGTAGGCACCCACCCAACTCTTTGCCTATTCCCAGTAAGAGCCGGCCCGGATTGGCTTTGCAGCCAAACTAAACAGCAATGTGTCAAAACAGCACTAGCTGCTGCTGACACGCAAGAAAACCCGGCTCTTACCTCACCGAGGCCAGGAACCTCGGTGACACGTACCTGCCATCGACCACGGTACCTTGCACCTTACCACAGGAGCTATTAGGGTTTCAAATTTTAATTCATCGAGTGTAGTGGTGTTGTGAACGGTGTAGTGATGGAACGGGACAGTTCTGCTGACGGGTCTCTCTCCTAACTAGCATTGGTGAAGCAACCAATGTTTGACACTGTACATACACACACCGGTTATTAGGTTAAAGGTGTTATATTATATAGCACCTGAAAGTTAATCGCCAAACAGGCTGATATACATTGTACACCCTCCTCGATCTCTTTTAAAATTAGGTCTACGGCATCAGCTTTTTAATAATGAATTAAATAAAGATTGTAAATTTTAATAGCCACAAACAGGATTTATTTGACCTTAACAGGTCAATTTGTGAATAAATGATATGGTTATATCCTGGGCAACTATAGGGTCCTTTTGTTGCTAATAGAATACAGTCACTGCACGGGCCCTGCTGTCATTATGAAATAGCATATGTGACCCCCACCTCTTTTTTTGGTGGTCATTCAGTAAATTAACCCTGTTTTGGGGGGATGGGGGGGTGTCTGTGGATGACAAATATGTGTCATCCACAGATTCTCCCCATAACAGGGTTCATTTAGTAAATGACCACCCAAATTGTGGTGACCCAATACATGGGAGTTGCATCTGCAGAGCTTTTGTATAATGCCACCCCACACTGTAGTGTCCCCCACACAGTAATGTCCGCCCACACTTGCACTGCCCCCACACAGTAATGTCCACCACACTGCCCCCACACACTCCCTTCAACCACACAGCAGTGCCCCCACATAGTAATTTGTCATTCTCCCCCTCTTGTCATAATCCCTCTTCTTGTCATGCTTTTTCTGCCCCCTGTCATTCTCCCCCATCTTTTCATGCTCTTTATACCCCCCATGTTTTCATGCTCTTTCTGCCCCCCCATGTTGTCATGCTATTTGTTCCCCCCCCCATGTTGTCATGCTCTTTCTCCTCCCCCCCCCCCCCATGTTGTCATGCTTTCTGCCCCCCATGTTGTCATGCTCTTTCTGCCCCCCCCCATGTTGTCATGCTCTTTCTTCTCCTCCCCCATGTTGTCATGCTCTTTCTTCTCCCCCCCATGTTGTCATGCCCTTTCTTCTCCCCCCATGTTGTCATGCTCTTTCTTCCCCCATGTTGTCATGCTCTTTCTTCCCCCCATGTTGTCATGCTCTTTCTCCCCCTACCCATGTTGTCATGCTCTTTCTTCTCCCCCCAATGTTGTCATGCTCTTTCTTCTCACCTCCCCCATGTTGTCATGCTCTTTCTTCTCCCCCACCATGTTGTCATGCTTTCTGCCCCCCATGTTGTCATGCTCTTTCTTCTCCCCCATGTTGTCATGCTTTCTGCCCCCCCATGTTGTCATGCTCCTTCTTCTCCCCCTCCTCTCCTCTTACCTCTGCTGTAGCGTGGCCGAGCTCTGCATGGTCTGCGCCTCCGCGGGTACAGGAGGAGGAGCTTTTGTCTCCTGTACCGAGCCGACTGACTTGAAGTGCAAACTGTGTGTGCACTTCCTGTCAGTCCGGCCAGGTACAGGAGACTGATGCTCTCTGTACCTGCGGACTGGACAGAGCTCGGTCACGCTACAATCAGGGAATGACAGGAGGGAGCGCTGAGCGGTTACCCCCTGTGAGTCCCTCTCCCTCTGGCCGGCCCCTGCCTGGGCCCTGAGGCAGGAGCGCCCTAAGGCTGGAGCCTTCCCAGCCTCTGTGTCGGCCCGGCCCTGAGTGGGTATTACAAATATGGTACTGGGCGGAGATCTTTGTATGGGCAAGTAGGCATGTTTTAGAGGCAGACTAAGGGAGATGAGGGAACAGAAATCATGGCATGATATAAATAAACCAGAGATGCGTTTGCCATTACATTTACTGTGGTGCAATGACAGAATTAAAGGGGTGTTCCAGACAATTGGAGTATATCGCTAAGATATGCCCCCATTATATGATAGGTGCGAGTCCCACACCTATATCGAGAATGGAGCGGGGAGAGCTGTGGCTGGAGGACCCCAGATTTCCCAGGGTCCATCCACTACCAAGCGCTGCTCCCCGTCTCTCCCATAGAAGTGAATGGGAGCGCACCGCCCTCCTTCACTTTCGGGGCTCTGTTCTCGATATAGGTGCGGGTCCCAGCGGAGGGACCAGCACCTATCGGACAATGAGGGCATATCCTAGTGATATGCCCCCATTGTCTGAGATGGGACAACCCCTTTAAAGTACACCTATCATTATATAATGCAAGTGTATCTAAATGGGCATAGTTATTTATGTAACTTTGGGCTTGGATAACCCCTTTAACCACTTCAACCCCCCTAGCTTAAACACCCTTAATGACCAGACCACTTTTTACAATTCTGCACTACGCTACTTTCACTGTTTATTGCTCCATCATGCAACTTACCACCCAAATGAATTTTACCTCCTTTTCTTCTCACTAATAGAGCTTTCATTTGGTGGTATTTCATTGCTGCTGACATTTTTACTTTTTTTGATATTAATCAAAAATGACCGACATTTTTGCAAAAAAAAGACATTTTTCACTTTCTGTTGTACTGTGTGTGAAAAATATCTCTTTAAATGTCAACTTTTTCCATTTTTTTATACAAAGTTGTCAATTTACAGAGATATTTCTCTCACCCAGCATGGGTATATGTAAAAATACACCCCAAAACACATTGCCCTACTTCTCCTGAGTACGGCGATACCCCATGAGTGACACTTTTTTGCACCCAAGATGTGCAAAGGGGCCCAAATTCCAATGAGTACCTTTTAGGAGGGCATTTTTAGGCATTTGGATTCCAGACTTCTTCTCACGCTTTAGGGCCCCTAAAATGCCAGGGCAGTATAAATACCGCACATGTGACCCCATTTTGGAAAGAAGACACCCTAAGGTATTCCATAAGGGCCATGGCGAGTTCATAGAAGATTTTTTTTTTACACAAGTTAGCGGAAATTGACTTTTTTTTTCCACAAAGTCTCTCTTTCCGCTAATTTGTGACAAAAAGTTCATCTTTCATGGACTCACTATGCCCCTCAGCGAATACCTTGGGGTGTCTTCTTTCCAAAATGGGGTCACATGTGAGGTGTTTGTACTGCTCTGGCATTTGAGGGTCTCCGCAATCATTACACGTATGGCCAGCATTAGGAGTTTCTGCTATTCTCCTTATATTAAGCACACGGGTAATGAGATTTTTTTTTCCGTTTAGCCTCTGGGCTGAAAGAAAAAATGAACGGCACAGATTTCTTTATTCGCATCGATCAATGTGGATGAAAAAATCTCTGCCAAAAAATGTGCAAACAAAAAGAGGGGAAAGGACATAGGAGTACTTGCGAACTAAGGCCCCATTCACACGTCCGCAAAAATGTCTGCATCTATTCCGCATTCAGTGTGCGGACCCATTCTGAACTGCGGCCGCGAACTTCCCGGGTTTTGGCCCCGAAACGTACGGCCGTAGCTCCGCAAAAGATAGAGCATGTCCTATTCTTGTCCGCAATTGCGGACAAGAAAAGGCATTTTCTATATAGTTCTGGCCATGGGCGTAGCTATAGGGGGTGCAGAGGTAGCAGTCGCTACCGGGCCCAGGAGCCTGATGGGGCCCAAAGACCCTTGTGCCACATAAGAAGACACACAAAGCACTGAGGGAAGGGGGGCCCAAGGTGAACTCTTGCATGAGCCATTAGCTACGCCCCAGGTTCTGGCAATGTGCGGATCCGCAAAATGCGGAAAGCATTGCCGGTGTCCGTGTTTTGCGGATCCGTGGATCCGCAAAACACATACGGACGTCTGAATGAGCCTTACAGGGGGGTGATTAGTGACAGGGGGGTGACAGTGGGTAATCAGGGGGTTGACATGGGGTTAATCAGTGATGGGGGGGGGAAGGGGTTGTGGTGTGTGGTGATTGGTGCACTTACAGTGTCCTATGGTGGTCCCAAGCAAAAGGGACCACCAGAGGAGCAGGCAGCAGGCATATCAGACGCTGTTTACAAAACAGCGTCTGATATGCGATTTAGATGCCATTTTTTTAACATCTACAGCCTGCCAGCGCATGATCAGCGGTTAGGCGGTCGGGAGGTGGTTAAGTTAAAAAAAATTCATGTTAAGCAGAATAAAACAAATAAAAAATATAAAAAGGTGAAAAAGATAGATAGATTAGATAGATAGATAGATAGATAGATAGATGGCATGGAGAAAAAACGAAAAATGTAAGTTAAAAAAAATATATATATTCATGTTAACCAGAATCAAAATGAATAAAAAAGTGAAAAAGACAAAATTTAGATTATGGCACCAAATTATATGAATTCAAAAATAAATAAATATTTATTTATTTACTATTTACTTTACCCTGGGTTCAGACCTGAGCGTTCTTGAAACGCGCGTTTTACGCGCGTTTGTGTCGCGCGTATTACAGCGCGTTTTTGCAAATAGTAAACGCGCGTTCTTGTGATTGACTACTGTGGTGTCAATCACAAAACGCGCGTCAAACGCCCCAAAAGAAGCTCAAGTACTTGTTTATGCGTTGGGCGTTTTACAGCGCGTTCAAACGCGCTGTAAAACGCTCAAGTGTGAACCACTCCCATAGGGATGCATTGGTTTTAATCTGTTGAGCGTTTTACAGCGCGTTTGAACGCGCTGTAAAACGCTCAGGTGTGAACCCAGGGTTATGCCTATTAATAAACTGGTATGCAGCAATACTAATACATTTGTTTCATATTCTCATTTCTCCAGCATCCTCCATACAGAAACTAGCCTGTTCTATAGGGAAATGACTAGAATGGATTTCCTATGAGTAGAATAGAGCGGCTGGAGGTAGGATTTACCAGGAACAACTCCATCCTAGTCCTGTCAGCAGTGATCCGCTCTAGATTATTGGGGTTTCTCCTGGCAGTTTCTCCCTTCAGCAACTCCATTCCAAGCCTCCTCACTACTGAACTGTCTGGATTGGAGTTGATCCTGGTAGATCCTCCCTCCAGCCACTCCATTCTAGTCAACTCACTAGTGAACTGTCTAGACTCAGATTAGCTGCTGTAGGGAGGACCTGCCAGGAACAACTCCTAACCAGAAGCGACCCTCCCTCCATGCGAAAGCATCCCGGACCCATTCACTATGTAATCCTGCAGAACAGCTGTATTAAAGGTGAGCCCCGCCCCTTCCACTCCGATCATGTGACATTACGGCCACGTGACTTCTACTTCAGCGTGCTAACCAGAAGTAGCCCCTGTGTACTCAATCCGCACTGTTACCCATGTCCGGCCATAGTGCGCCCCATGCTCCGCACATCCACAGCCATGATTTCTTCTGCACAGTGGGGCGCGGGATGGAGCGCTTTGTCACGCAGGAGTTAACATCTAAGCTGTCAGCAGTAGTTGTGAGTACAACCGCACAGCCGTCCCATACCGCACTGTATCTTACATTTAGTCTACAGCGGGTACCCTGTCTCTTCACTGCTTAGGAGAAACTGCTATATATCCATCCTGTCAGTCATTGTGTGTCATAGGGATTATGACGTCAGCAGGGGGGGGGATTCTTAGGGCATTATGGCCCAGTCTGTTGCCAGCTTCAAAGGCAGCGTAGCAGCTTTTTTTTCATTGCTTTCATCACTTGAGCAAAATATGGATACTGGCCATGTGCAGTTTCTGCAGGCCCCCTTGTCCAAAGGCCTATTCTTGTCAGTTGTGTGGGACGTGTTTTATTCTTTTGCAGGATGGACATACAGGTGACATTAAAATGAACGGGGCCACGTCCAACCTGCAGAAAATGCAAGCCGGGAAAAAATTTGTTTGTGTGCATGAGGCCTAAAGAGGAACTGGATCCTTTCCAGACAATGTCCGTTTTAGTAACTGCCTGCATTACCCAAGTAATAACAATTCTGGAGCATCTTTGTTATGGCTCTATGATGTGCTATTCCTTTATTATTCCTGCTAGAAGTCGCCAGAAGTTTGCAATGATGGTCCAGATGGGTTTTACCAGTTAGGGAGTGTGTCCCTGCACAGTCTGACACAATCCAATCAGTGCTGCCTGTGTTAGGCTGGTTTCGCACGAGCGAGTGTCACGCTCTGGACTCGCAGCTCGCCACCTGTCCTGAACTTCTAGCACTGCCGGGATCGCATAGCATTATATTGACTTATGATGCTATGTGACCCTTAGATGTCTGGAATGTATTGGATAACACTGACACAATGCTGTCAGTGTTATCCAATGCGCTCCAGAACTGTAAGGGTTACATAGCATCCTAAATCAATATAATGCTATGTGACCCCGGCAGTGCTGGAAGTTCAGGATGGGGGGGCTGCGAGTCCGGAGCGTGACACTCGCTCAAATGAAACCAGCCTTAGAATGTGCAGGGACACACTCCCAACTGGTAACAGCCATCTGGACCTTCATTATAAACTGCCAGCAATTCGATCATAACTTCTAGAAGGAATGATAGAAGGATGACACATCATAGAGTCATAAGAATAAATGCTCAAGAATTATTACATGGGGAATGCAAGTAGTTCATAAAACAGACATGCCAGTGGAGGTGACAGGTCCTCTTTACCCCATAACGCTCCATGATATACTATTACGCCATGGCAGCAGGGTTGTTCCCACTTGTGCTGTAATATTATGTCGTGGCAATGGAGGTTTCTGGCTGTTTTATGCAGCAAGCACTGTACTGTCACTGCCAGGATCAGAGAGAACTCCATTCTCGGCAGATTAATTCTCGATTGTCACAGTCAATAGCAACCTCTGCATCTGAACGGTTAGACAGAGAGAAGCATCTGTTTTAGTCCTCTGATCGGCCCCCTACAAACAGTCATGGGGTGCCAAGTACTCAGCATGGCAACTGGAGGATTTATAAAGGGGTCCAGGCCTGCCGTGTCCCGGACGCTAATGCATCTTGCCTCCAGCAGACTAACAGTGTTTTAGAAAACTATGCATTATGTATACTCCTGTAGTACAACACTAATGCCAGAATTGTCGTTTTGTGGTCACCTTGCCTTCCCCCACAAAATGGAATAAAAGATAATCAAAAGGTCCCATGTATCCCAAAATGCTCTGTCATCAGAAAAATTAAAAAGTTCTTGATGTTAGAATATGGCGACTCAAAGCAATCATTTTATTTAAAAAAAAATAGCAAAATGAAAACCACATACATTTGGTATTTCCATAATTGTATTGACTGCAATATAAAATTAAAATGTTATTATTACTGCACAGTTAACACCATAAAAAGAGCTCCTAATTACAATGTCAACATTTCTGGTGTTTTTTAAAAGCTGTACAATTCACATGATGTACCCCAAAATGGTATCGTTAAGAATACAGCTTGCCCCACATAAAACAAGTCCTCATAAGGCTATCCTGGTGGAAAAAAATGTGAATTGTGGAGATCCAAAAACAGGAAAAACAAATTAGCTGAGCTTAAAGGGATTCTCCGGGAATTAAGAAAATGAAAATACTTACATATTACTTTATTATAAATATATATTCCCAAATACCTTTCATTAGTTAGAATGGCTCATTTTGTCAGAGGAGCAATCATCAGGAGTCCTAGGAATGGCCGCTGTCCTATTAGTACACAAAAAAACTGTCCTATTCACGCAGGAGGACAAGTTACTTCACAACACTGAACTAAAGAGCTTCCTCTGCCTCCTCTGCTCTGCTTGTCAGGGATTATGATCCTGAATACAGCTGATATGATCTTCAGCTGAACCTCTGTAAGAATGGAGTTCATGAGGAGACATGAAGTACAGAGGGGAGGTGGGGGTAATAAGCAGCTCTTGTATGCAATCTCCATCACCACAGTCTTTCCTGTCCGTCCTCTCTGTACTCCATTTCTCCTCATGAACTCCATTCCTACAGAGATTCAGCTGAAGATCGTATCATCTGTATTTAGGACCATATTCTCTGACAAGCAGAGCAGAGATTAGGATGACACAGCTCTTTAGTTCAGTGTTGTGAAGTAACTTGTCCTCCTGTGTGATTAGGACAGGTTCTATGTGTGCCAATAGGACGGCGGCCATTTTATTTCTCCTGATTGCTTCACAGACAAAAATGAGCCATTATAATTTATGCACTTTATTTAGGAATATATTTACAATAAAGTAATACTTAAGTATTTTCATTTTCTTAATTCCCGGAGAACCCATTCAAGTACCAGACTAATTCTCAAATAGGTTTTCTCTTCTGGCACATTGAATGCATATAGCTAGGATATGCCATCAGTGATAGGTTTGGGTCACATGTTTGAGACCTGCTCCTATCTCCAGATCGGGACTACCAAAGTTAACTGCGAGCAGCTCCAAATATGCGGTCACCCTCCATAGACTGCTACGGGAGCTCTAAAAATAGCTGAGAGCGATTGCTCGGCTGTTTTCGGAAGTCCCATCAGAAGCGACGCGGGTGCCGGCGAACGAGGTGAATATATTGTGTGTGATGGACCCGGGCATATGGGGGAGCATTTCAGGGGTTGAATAACCCCTTTAAATGTTTTGTCAAAACACTTAGGGAGTAATTTATTAAGACCAGCATTTTCGACGCCGGTTTTAATAACCCTTGTGCTGGTGGTGGATCCACCAAAGTTATATAGAGGTGTCAGCCTCTACATAACTTCAGCGTATCCACCGCCGGTCTAAATGTAAGACAATTTTCTATGCGTAAAACAGGCGTAGAAAATAATAAATGTGATGCGCCTGCCCATGCCACACTCACTCACTTTTTTAGACATGGCTTGAGCGGGGAAAAGTCACAGATTGCGGCGCAAAAGTAATATAGGCGTATTTCTGGTAGTAAATGACCCCCTTATTTCTTTTTGCACACTCCAAAATGATATCAATAAGAACTACAGATTGTGCCACAAAAAATGAGCCCCACACAGCTCAGTAGATAGAAGTATAAAAAAAGTTATTGGGGGGGGAGGGGGCGCAGAATGTGGTGATGTAAAAAAAATATATTTATATTTAAAGTTTTAATTAATTTTTACACTATTTAGACATAAAAAACTATACATATTTAGTATCATTGTAATCGTACTGACCCAGAGAATGAAGGGCACAGGTCAATTTTGCAGTAAAAGAAGTGCCGTAGAAACAAAACCCATAAAATGGTGGAGGAATTGCCTTTTTTTTCCCCGCTTCCCACTACGTTGTATGCCATATTAAATGGTGGCTTTAGAAAGTACAACTTGTCCCGCAAAAAATAAGCCCTCATATAGGTACGTAAACAAAAAAATTAAAAAGTTATGGGTCAAGGAAGATAGGGAAGAAAAATGAAAAAATGAAAAAAAAAAAAAAACATCCGGTATCCTAAGTGTTAAGATGTATGCACCTTAGGCCTTATTCACACGTCTGTGCTGACATACATGAGAAGAGAGTCAGTGGGGGAGATTTATTAAAACAGGTGTAAAGGAAAGTGGCTTAGTTGCCCATAGTAACCATTCAGCTTCCACCTTTCATTTCCAAAGGAGCTCTGAAAAATGAAAGGTGGAATCTGCTATTGGCAACTAAGCCAGTTTTACTTTACACCTTTTTTGATAAACCTGCCCCAATGGTTCATCTGTAAAGGTTCTGCAAATTGCGGATCCGCAATACACCGGGCACCCCTATAGAAATGCCTATTCTTGTCCGCTATTGTGCACAAGAATAGGACATATTCTATTTTTTTCGGGAGCTGCGGACAGCACAATGTGTGCTGTCCGCATGCTTTCCGTCCCCATTGAGAATTAATGGGCCCGTACCCGTTCCGCAGAATTGCGGAACGGATGCGGACCCATTCTACAGACGTGTAGATGGACCCTTAGACTGTCTTGTCTTATTTACCAACTGAAATTGGGCCTGTTTAGGAGGTATTTGCGTCTTGTACGTTTAATTCATGTTTTCAGATTTATTTTGGAGTTGTCTTTGTTTTCCGTCTTATTTCCAATATATGTTGTGCACCTTTTTTCGGCCTGAATTAGGCAAAAAAAAACGGTGTTAGGGCTCATGCACACGAACAGCGGGTCTGCAATGGATGAGCACTGGGTCTGCAGTCCGCAAGATATGGAGCGGAAGCCTACAGAAGCACTACAGAGCACTTCCGTGAGATTTCGGTCTGTTCTTCCGTGCAGCAAATAATAGAACATGTCCTACTTTCTTTGCGGTGCAGACTAGCTATTGCAGATTACAGGCCCATTCAAGAGAATGGATCCACAAACGGCGGGCACATTGTCGGTGCCCCATATAGCCTCCCTATTCAACTGTTTGCAAAGACACATAGCTGTGGTTCACCTGAAAAATGCAGTTTTTCTTTTGTTGATCCCAGGCTCAGTTTAGAAAATTCCATCTAATCTAGTTTTTGCTGCAGTATTGTGGATTTCTGCAAGTCATAATGAATTTAACAGAGCAGTAAGAAAAATTTCCTAAGTGTGAACATCCCCTGACACTGCTGAAACACAAATGGGGGATTTATCATAGACCAGTGTTTTATGCCAGTCTATGATATCCCTTGTGCTGCCTGGGGATGCACCTCATTTAGGCTGTTTTCACAGCCCAGTTTTCCCATCCGTTTAACGTATGCAAAAAACATACTTTAAATGGATGTCTCAGAGGTTTGGCATCTGATCATTATAGAGTTCTGTGGTAAAAAAAAAAAGTATCCTTTTTTTTTTTACCACAATCTGCAGGATAGAAAAGCGTGGCGTGCTACTTAGGGCTGAAACGAATACTCGATTAAATCGAGTAATTCGACACAAAAAAAACTTGATCCAATTTTTTTGCATCGAGGATTCGTTTGTGTCACGTGACCACGGAGCAGGAGCATTTACTCACCGCTCCGTGGTCATTCCCTGCTGCGGGCAAGTAGGGGGCCCTGCCGGGATACCGGAATTTAGCACTGACCCCGTAGCTCCTATCCAGTATTTATGTAGTTAATGTCTTTAGAAGTAGCCCGACCTTATTAACTATTGTTGCGCAGGATCCCCATGCAGCTTGAGTTTAACATCTCTGTTCCTCCATGCGCCGTCTGCCCCTTAATTCATAAAGTGGGCGGAGCAGACAGGCGGAGCATGGAGGAACAGAGAGCTGCCCGGGGAGCCTGCGCAACAATAGTTGATAAGGTCGGGCTACTTCTAAAGACATTAACTACATAAATACTGGATAGGAGCTCGTCTCCCCCTGCAGTGTTGGGGGTCTGTAGATGGCACTGTTATGGGGTATATGTGGATGACACATATATAGCATAAGATGCTATATATGTGTCGTCCACAGATCCCTCCCATAACAGTGTCGGCCACAGATCCCCCCCCCCATAACAGTGTCGGCCACAGATCCCCCCCCCATAACAGTGTCGGCCACAGATCCCCCCGTAACAGTGTCGGCCACAGATCCCCCCCCATAACAGTGTCGGCCACAGATCCCCCCATAACAGTGCGTCAGCCACAGTGCCCCCACATAACAGTGCGTCAGCCACAGTGCCCCCCATAACAGTGCGTCCATGGTAACGCGGCCTGGATTTCTGCTTACTGCAGGAGCGCACGATCATAGCAGTGTATTACTGTAGTGCAGTGGCGGCAGGGAGCTCACGGCGTCATAGCAACCGCTGACGCCGTGTGCTCCTGCTGAAAGCAGAAATCCAGGCCGCGTTACCACGGACGTCTCACGTCCGGGTTTCACGGATGTCCGACGTGGCTTTATATAACTGGGCTCTTATCGGTTACCATGGCAGCCAGGATGCTACTGAAGCCCTGGTTACCATGGTAACATTCTTATTAGATTACTCGATTAATCGTAAAAAATAATCGATAGAATACTCGATTTGTAAAATAATCGTTTACTGCAGCCCTAGTGCTACGCTTTTGTGTCCTTTTTTTCCCCTAGCGTATCTATTAAACGGATGTAAAAAATGTAATGTGAACCCAACTTAATGACAAGACACTGATGCCTAAATAGAAAACTGGCATAAATAAAGATAAATGTGCCAGGCCCATCCCCTCCTGACCCTTACCACACCCCCTTTTAGGAAAGTAACTAGGGTGACATAGAAACGCTAGTTGCGACAACGTTTTGTAGCAGTTACTATTAATAAGTCTATTAAGCCAGAGAAGTGGTATGGGGGGAATGATAAATTCCCCAAGAGGTGTCTAGGCACGAGTGTTGAGAAGTACTCGATTTTTGCAAAAATGATGGAGATGGAGATTTCTGATGTCAAATTACATTATTTCGCTTTAGTTAGTTTATGTTACTTTGAGGGACAGATTAGATAACAGTTATTTCACCTTCAAACCAGGGTGGATTTGATTTAAATCAAACTGATTTAAATCACGATTTAAATCACTAGTCAGTAAAGCTTGATTTAAATCATACTTTTCTATATAAAGATTCTTGCTGGTATAACTTATAATATGCAAGTAGATGAAGATTTTTAGAATAACAACTTTTCATATTAGTTTTTTTTTTATCCCCAGTTTAATAGGTTAATCATTTATATTTGGACAACTTTTCTGTTGTACTTAGGAAGGAGAAAAAATATTGTTTCTATTCTATTCACTGAACTTCTTTAAACTTAGCACTGAAGGGGTTGATTCTGTATTCATAGGTTTGTAGAAGTTAGGATTAAGGTCTTTTTCTCAACTCTGTTCATGTTATAAAATTTTTGCTGTGAAGAAGAGGCATGTGATCTCTGCTGAGTCAAATAAAGTTTTGAGAACTGCAAACGTAAACCAAGCATCTGTGATAATATCTTGTAGGCAGAGAAACTGCCCAATAATCTTACAAAAACCTCTGGAAGAATATGACATTGTGAATGGATTAATGGAATTTATTTACCCAATAAATTAAACATATACAGCCTTATTATACATAAATAAAAAACTAATCTTTATTTCATGATGGAATGACCTTCGGATGGTAATATATTTTCCTCAAAAAGCATTTTATATAAAAAAAAATCTGATTTTAATAAAATAGATTTTTTAGATTTAAAAAAAAAAATCATTGATTTTTATCTACCCTGCTTCAAACTGGTAAATCCCATTACAGTCACTGAGATCCATTTGGATCTTTCAGAACAGGAGGTTTTGGATTTAATTTTAAATAATCTCAGAATGTTTGATATTGATTATAACTTTTCTTTCTGTAGGTTGAATCCATTCCAGGAAAAGTTTTTTTCAAAGGAAATCCTGACTTGTGCTTATTAAGAAAACTTAAGTCTGCTGAGAGAATATTTTTGCTCCTTCATAAGGGGCCTCCTCTTACTGAATATAAAGGTGAGTTTTAAATTTTAGATATGTTTTGTTGCATCACATACATCTTATTGGTGACCTTCAGACCGAAGATTGAAAGAATTTTCCTAGAATGTAAGAGGCTAGTCACATGATTGTTTTCAGGACATATTATCCATCTGTAGTATTTGCATGTGTAACTGTCACGCTTTAGTGTGGGAGGGAAACCCCACACCGAACATAGGAGGGAAAGGGAAAAGGAAATGAGGCCTGAAAACTAGGGAAGGAGATGGAAACCTCCTAGTGAAAACCCTAATAAAAGCCCTGACAGACTACCAGTATTAACAGACCCTAGAGGTAGGTGAGTTCATACACAGGAACACCTAAAGTCCTATCTAACCCTAAAGGACCCTGGTTCTTTTTTTTTTTTTTTATATAGTTTTTATTTTGAACATCATAGAACACAGAATCCGTAAAAAAAAAAACAACATTACAAAATCATGCCCATCTACCCCGTAATACCCTCCCCCCCGCCCCGCAGAGAAGGAAAAAAAAAAAAAAGATAAACCTCTTAATCATCCCAATCCTTCCAAATCATACTCCACTTAATATAGGAGCCTCTTTGCCTGTACAACACCTCCTCGTAGCTTTTCACCTTCTTGACTAAGCCTAGCCAATTATTGCACTCTGGAGCAGAGGGGGAGCACCATTCTCTGGCTATAAGAAGCCTAGCCAAAAACATCACTTTAGTCAGCAATTGGCTCATAGGGGGTTGACAGTTAACTTCAGATAAATCACCAAGTACCCATATCTTTGGGGATAAAGGAATGTTCACACTAAGCCTCTGAACCAGAGCTATTTGAACCGTTCTCCAATACTTATTCACTATCGGACAGTCCCAGAACAGATGAAAATGATCTGCCCCGGGGTCACCACATCGAAGACAGTCAGAAGAGGTTCTAAATCCTCTCCTATGGAGCCACAAAGGTGTAAGATATATTTTGTGTATAATATTAAACTGGACAACAAGGACCCTGGTTCTAATGACAGGAAAGAGACATCCTGTTCCTCCAAAAAGAAGGATGAATGGCACTCTCCCTAAGGCCTAATACAAAACAACAAAGAAATGCACCACATAGAAAAGACTAAATACAAAGGAAAGGTAACACTTAACTTTCAAGAAGCTATGGCAGCACCAGGAACTCAGCCGAGATCCAAACACCAGCTATCCACAGGTCCAACTGAAGCTATAAACCGCACAGTATTGTGGGAGAAACAACTATAAATAGGGAAAGTTAAATGACCACAATAGCAACACCTGGAGGTTAAGGGTGTGGCCAGTACCAGAAACAACGAAAACACGTATTGATCCACAAAGTAAACGTGTTAAATCAAACCACGTGTTGCCAGCCTCAAAGATCTCCTGCCACTCACTGTCGCGGGGACGTCCGTTGGCCTCAGTATGTCCGTGACAGTAACGGCCTGACCACGGGTTTAACTGACCTAAACTCAGCATTATACATCCCTGTGACGCTGTGAGCTCTGGTCAGTTAAACCCAAGGTAGGGCCGTGACACAAGGAAGTATTACAGCTGTATAAGGGCTCATACACATGACTGTACTGGCTCAGTGCCCGTGCTGCAGACTGCAAATAGCGGTTCACAATGCGTGGGCACCGGCCGTGTGCACTTCGTATTGTGGTGCGGACTCATTGACTTGAATGGGTCCGCAATCCAGAAGACACAACCGAAGATAGAACATGTTCTATCTTTTTGCGGTACAGAGGCACGGACCTGAAAGCCCAATGAAGCGTTTCATAGTGCTTCCATGTAGGGTTGTTTCGGGTATCGAACTTTCGATACCCGATCGATACTTTTCTCTGGTATCGCACTCGATACCAGGAAAAGTATTTTATCGATACTGGGCTGCACTACTGCACAGCCCAGTATAGGAGAGCATGGCTGCGCCGCTCTCAGCGCGGCCATGTTCTCCTCGGCAGCACAGGGAGAAGGAGGCAGTCTCTCCTCCCCCATGCTGCCGCTGCAACCAATAGAGGGAGAGGGGGCGGAGCGGGGGCGGGAGGAGGGGGCGGAGCTGGGGACTGGAGCACTGGCCAGCCTAATAACGCTTTATAGATCTGCAGGCAGAAGACACAGCCTGCCAGCACCTGCTCAGACCCAGCACTGCAATCAGAGGCAATTAACCCTCAGGTGCGGCACCTGAGGGGTTAATTGCTCCTGATCGCAGCGCCGGTCACAGGCAGGTGCCGGCAGCCTGTGTCTTCTGCCTGCAGATATATAACAACGTTATTAGGCTGGCCAGTGCTCCGCCCCTCCCTAGTATTAAAACATTGGTGGGCAGTGTGCCCCCCTGTCCCCCCAGTAATAAAATCATTGGTGGCAGTGGCCACAGGGTCCCCTCACCTCCTCCTCATTGGTGGCAGTGGCAGTGATCGGAGCCCCAGCACTGTAATGCTAGGGCTCCGATCGGTTACCATGGTAACCAGGACGCTTCTGAAGTCCTGGCTGCCTTGGTCTGCTCCCTGCTGCTGTGTGCACTGTGCACAGGGCAGCAGGGAGAGGGTTAGTCCTATTCACCCTGATAGAGCTCTATCAGGGTGAATAGGATGAGAAGATCCCAGGTTCTAGCCCCTAAGGGGGAAATAGTTAATAAATAAACTGTAAAAGAAAAAAAAAGTTAAAGTACACCAAAATATTAATTATAAATCACCCCCTTTCCCAATTTAATACAATATATAAACAATACATAAATAAAATATTACATATCGCCGCGTCTCAAAAGTCCAAACTATTAAAAAATCCACTTTTATGCGATGAACGCCGTAAAAGAAAAAAAGAAAAAGCAAAAATGCACGATTCGCCATTTTCTTTTAGTCGCCTTGTCCCCACAAAAAAGGAGGATAGGACTGTTGTATTATGAGCCGGCGGTTTCATAAAATGTGGAATGCACGCAGATTTTTTTGGCGTTTTTATTTTTTTCGCGTGGTATCGAATGGTATCGAGTATCGCAATACTTTTTTATGGTATCGATACCGAATCAAAATTTTGGTACCGAAACAACTCTACTTCCATGGGCTTTTGATCCGTGCCTCAGCTTTGCAGAAGATAGGTGAAGTCTTATCTTCTGTTGTATCTTGCGGATCACAGACCCATTCAAGTCAATGGGTCCGCATCCACAGCACAAAGTGCACACGGCCACTACC
Source organism: Bufotes viridis (assembly GCA_033119425.1). Taxonomy (NCBI): domain Eukaryota; kingdom Metazoa; phylum Chordata; class Amphibia; order Anura; family Bufonidae; genus Bufotes; species Bufotes viridis. The sequence goes on along the minus strand of CM065592.1, from coordinate 363,519,770 downwards.
TATATATTGCGGACCTGCACTTTATGGTCCGCAATATGGGCACTGAGCCATCACATTCGTGTGCATAAGCCCTAATACTTCTGAAATACGCTCGATAGTCCTTGATATTGTTGGCCTAGCCTTTGTTGCAAACACCACCTTACCGTCAGCGATTACACAGTCACAGCGCCTACCACGCAGTTGTGGCTGTGTCTAGTGCTGCAGTTCGAGCAGACCATTTCAGAAAACCCTTTTAATATTCTTGTAATTGAAACATTCATTTAAATGAAAGCTCATGAAAGAGGTTAGCGACCGTATACACACATGGACAAAATTGTTGGCACCCTTCCGTTAAATAAAAACCCACAATGTTTACTGAAATAACTCAAAACTGACAAAAGTAATAATAAATAAACATTTACTGAAAATCAGACATTGTTTTGGAATTGTGCTTTACCAGATTAATTTATAAAACAAACTAATGAATCTGGCCTGGACAAAAATGACGGTACCCTTAAACGTAATATTTTGTTGCACAATCTTTTGAGGCAATCAAGGGATTTCTGTAACTCTCAATGAGACTTCTGCACCTGTCCACAGGTATTTTGGCCTACTCCTTATGAGAAAGCTGCTCCAGCTGTTTCAGGTTTGAAGGCTGCCTTCTCCAGACTGCAGGGAATATTTATCAAAACTAGTAGAAAGTAAAACTGGCTTAGTTTCCCATATCAACCAATCAGATTCCGCCTTTCATTTTCCAAAGGAGCACTGAAAAATGAAAGGTGGAATCTGATTGGTTGCTATGGGAAACAAAGCTAGTTTTCCATTCTACTAGTTTTGATTAATCTCCTACACGTTTCATCTCCTTCCACAGATGTTCAACAAGATTTAGATCAGGACTCATAAAAGGCCACTTCAGAATAGTCCATTGCTTTGCTCTTAGCCGTTCTTGGATGTTTTTAGCTGTGTGTTTTGAGTCGTTATCCTGTTTGAGGACCTATAACCTGAAAATGAGACCAAGCTTTCTGACACTTATCAGCACTTTTTGCTTTAGAATGCCTTGATAGTCTTGAGAGTTCATTGTACCCTGCATTCAAGATCCCCTTTGCCAGATGCAGCAAAGCAGGCCCCAAATGTTTACACAGTAGTTACAATGTTCTTTTCTTTGTATGCTTCTTTTTTGCATCTGCAAACATAGAGCTGATGTGACTTGCCAGAAAGCTGCAGTTTTGTCTCCCCCATCCAAAGGACATTATCCCAAAAGCTTTGTTGCTTCTCAATATGCATTTTGGAAAATTCCAATCTCTCTTTCCTCCTCGGTCATCTTCCATTAAGTCCACTTTAACTAAGACAGCAACTGATGGTGCGATCTGATGTACTTTAACCTTGGAGTTCACCTCTAATAACTTTGGAAGTTGTTCTGGGCTCTTACCAGGTTACCATTTGTATTATCTGTCTCTTCAATTTGTCATCAATTTTCCTCTTGCAGCCATGTCCAGGGAGGTTGGCTACAGTCCCGTAGACCTTATAGCTTTTACCTTTAATATGTTTGTATATCATTTTCTTTCTAATTCCTTGAGGCAACTCTCTACTTAGCTTTCTTTGTTTTCTTTGTTCAATGTGGTACACACCATGATACCAAACAACACTGTGGCTACTTTTAATGCCTCATTCACACGTCAGTGATTTCCATCAGTGATTGTGAACAAAAACCAGGTGTGGCTCTAAAAACAAAACAGGAGCAGATTTTTTCCCTTATACCTTATGTCTGTGGAGGCTCCAATCCTGGTTCTGGTTCACAATCACGGGTTGAAATCATTGACCAAAACACTGATGTGTGAATGAGGCTTTACCATTCAAATAGACAGACTGACTGATTACAAATTTGAAGTGTATGCTAATTACAGGACACACCCCAGTTTATCATGTCCCTATGTCCAAATTCTTTTCATTCTTTTCTAGGGGTTCCATCATTTTTGTCCAGGACAGTTTCATTAGTTTGTTTCTTAAAATAATTCTGTCCACAATTCAAAACCAGTGTCTGATTTTCATTAGCTGATTTTCAGTAAATTTTTAGATGGAGACACTTGCAGCTCCATCAACGTCCATTTTTAGGATGGGAGCAGCGGTGCTTACCAGGGTGAGGGCTTGCATGGCAAGGGACATGGCTTTAGAAAGAGAGGAAATGGCACTGTACTTCTGACAACTACATATTAGTAAGTTGCTTATGTACCCACTCTTATGTACTAACTATATATAAGATCTAACATGTCTATTTTCATAAAACTCCATTAAAGGGTTTCTGTCACCAACTTTTGACATTATAAGCTGTCTGACATTAGCTATGTGCTAATGTCAGACCAGCTTGATAATGTCTTTTTTATAAAAATCCGCTGTATATATAGTCTGAAAAACTTACTTTTATATTATGTAAATTAGCCTCTAGAGCAGGGGCGTTGCTCTGCTCCTAGCGGCTCCGTCCGGCAACCTGCTGGCACGCCCTTCACACTTGATTGACAGTGCAGGGCAGATCCTCCTGCACTAGCCTCGCTCTGATCGCGCCACGCCGCCGCTTGTATTCGGCGCAGGCGCGGTGAGCAGAGGACGCTGGTGCCTGCTGTCCTCTGCTCACCGCGCCTGCGCCGAGTACAAGGCGCGCGGGCACGCGACTAGAACGAGACAGTGCAGGAGGATCGCTGCCCTGCACTGTCAATCAAAGTGTGAAGGGCGTGCCAGCTGGTAGTGCGACGAGCCGCTAGGAGCAGGGCAACGCCCTGCTCCTAGAGGCTAATTTACATAATATAAAAGTAAGTTTTTCAGACTATATATACAGCGGATTTTTATAAAAAAGACATTATCAAGCTGGTCTGACATTAGCACATAGCTAATGTCAGACAGCTTAGGGTACTTTCACACTAGCGTTTTGGATTCCGTTTGTGAGATCCGTTACAGGGCTCTCACAAACGTTCCAAAACGGATCAGTTAAGTCCCAATGCATTCTGAATGGATAAGGATCCGCTCAGAATGCATCAGTTAGGCTCCGCTCCGCCTCTATTACGCTTTGGAGGCGGACACCAAACGCAGCATGCAGCATTTTGGTGTCCGTCTGAAGAGGCGGAGCCTAACGGATCCGCTTTTTACAATGTAAGTCAATGGGGACGGATCCGTTGTCAGTGACACAATATGGTGCATTTGAAAACGGATCCGTTCCCCATTGACTTTCAATGTAATCCAAAACGGATCCGTTTTGGACTTTGTCATTTTTCTTTAAACCTAATGCAAACGGATCCGTTCTGAACGGATACAAACGTTTGCATTAGAGGTGCGGATCCGTCTGTGCAAATAAACAGACGGATCCGCACCAACGCTAGTGTGAAAGTACCCTTATAATGTCAAAAGTTGGTGACAGAAACCCTTTAAAATAACAGTTCTGAAGCATCTTAGGAATTTGCATTCTGTCCTTTGTTTATTATTTCTCCTGCAAATGTATAAAGGTATTGACAACTGGAAGTTAACATTGCTCTTTCCAGTAGGGAGTACCCTTAGGCTGGGTTCTCATCACCGTTTCGTTTTCCGTTCTTTTGATTTGTCAGAAGAACAGAAAACAAACAAAAAAATGGATCCCGTATTTAAAGAATCCGTTATGCTCAGTTATGCACATTTTGCATCAATTTTAGCCATTTCTGTCTGAGATCCATTATTTTATATGGAAAATAAAGTCCTACTCAAAGTATTTTTTTTCCTTCTAAAATAACAGTTCTCAGATGGAAATGGCTAAAACGGATGCAAAATGTGCATAATGGAGCATAACAAATGATTAACCCCTTCACGCATTTGGACGTAAATGTATGTCCAAATCGCAAGTAATTTACTGCATTTGGACGTAATCACGTTCAAACTGCTTACGGGGGCCATGACACCATAAAATGTCCCAGCCCCGGAGTCTCCGCTCTCCCGGAGTGCAGAGACATCGGGGAATCCGGCAAGGGGCCAATCAGAGTGGTCCCTTGCCGGCAAGTGCTCAGATTGATTAGTCTCTGCAGACTAACCAATCAGAGCGCTTTAGTGTGAAAATGCCGGTTTCAGGCTGGAGATCACAGCCTGAAATCAGGCAAGACCCCTATTGTTCCCCCAGTAATTTAATGGCCCCCATAATGACGCACCATGTGCTTCCATTGCCTCCTCATGCCCCCTGCAGCGGGCACCGACTTCATTGTTAGTACCCGCCGGTGTCATCCATGGGGTTGAGAGGGAGGGAGCTCCCTCTCTCTTCCATCGGGCTGCCGCTGTTGCAACGGCAGAGGCCCGATGGTTGCCATGGCAACCGGATGCCTCACAAGGGCGTCGGAGCTGCCATGTACGTAAGGCTGATCAGACCCTGAGGGGAGCACTGTATAGCCATCAGGCCCACTGGATATTTAAGATCCAAATGGGTCTTGATAAATAAATAAGAAAGTGTAAAAAAAAAGGGAAAAAATAAATAAAAACTTAAATAAAAATAAAAAAAATTGTCTTTTCTCATATCTGTTCATTTATGTTATTTAAAAAGAGCACACCAAATGCTTGAAATAACTTCTTTATTAACTTCAACTTTTCTTCATATATAACACTGCCGCCTCCGCAGCAGATCGTCCATGTACAAAACCCGTGCTGAATAAAGTATCACAAAATGGTGGTTCAACTGTTCAATCTTGTCATTCAACATAAAATGGTGGATATATTTCTCTCTTTAGTATCTGTACTCTCACTTTAAGTTATTTAAGCACTTTATGATCTCTGAGGAAGGAACATGAGTGTTTTCCGAAACACGTCAGTGTTTTTTTGGCCCTCACCAGTATACGTAGCAAGTGTGACGTCACACCAAAGACTTCCATTCGGATAACCAGAGCAGCTTCACTCGCCGGCCTGGACATTGGGCACCAGTTGTGAAGCCGTAGAGTAGAGGACGCGCACCAGTAGAGACTCCAGCAAGCGGCACCACGATCTCCGCCCAGGACAAGTTCTATTACAAGACAGGCAAGTGCAAATAGGCTGTGTATTTATAACTATCGCACCTTCATGCACCCTAACTGATCTCCGTGGGCGGCACAAACTGGCGGCACTTGAACAGTAACAGGATAGATTAATTTCTATAGTAAGAAGAATAATTTTTATGCAAAACCAAAGATTGGGATAATCACCCAAGAATAAAAACTGTGTACACTCACCTCCCTTAACACCACTAATATCATAGATATAGTGTGGGTCTAACCCACCTACTTGTTTAACACTTTATGATCTCTCTGAGAGGTATATCTGAGGCTTAACCAATAGTTTTACTTGCTCTACTTGGTTTGCGGTTTGCTCTACACAATTGCTTTGAGCAGTTTGTTCTATATAATTGCAGATTGGTTTGGTGTGAGCAGTTTGCAGATTGGTGAAACTGTAAGCAAACACACACAACTGTTTCAGTATACAGCTCTAACCACAACACTAACAATAGGAAAATATCAACTGTTCTAAATACCTATTTTGGCCTCTTTGCTTCCATAAAACTGAACTTTGACTGGAATGAATGTCTGTTCAGCTTCTCTCCTGGTGAATAATGATTCCAGCTAGGGGATTTCCCACACAGGCTTAGTGTGAGGCTGGCTGTGATTGGTCAAGACTCCTGCTCACTGTGAGGCTGGCTGTGATTGGTTAAGACTCCTGGGCAGTAACAACAGTTTAACTCTATGCTTTCTGTTGTTAATTCTGCTGTGTCATTGAGCTTACCTTACATTCATTTTACTAAGACAGGTCTTAGCTGGCCAGCTACACTGAAAAAGTAGTAAAACATAAAAAAAAACTATATAAATTAGGTATCGCCATAACCGTATCAACCCACAGAATAAAATTATCATATCATATTTACTGCAAGAGAAACCCCATAAAAAAATAAAAACAAAAAACACTGACACAATTGCCATTTTTATCCTATTCAGCTCCACAAAAAATGTTATAAAACCGTCTGGTGCCATACAGCGTTCATCAGATCAAGGGATGCAAATGCCAACATGCATGCTGAGCCCACTAGTACTTCTCCTGGAACCAAATGGCTTCTGGTAAGTTCTATAAAGCAGACTCAGTTTTATACTGACTTTAAAACCAGCCTACAGGGCGGATTCAGTGGACTAGTGAATCCGCCCTGTAGGCTGGTTTTAAAGTGGCCAAAATATAAACTAATTCCACTAGTGGGCTCAGCATGCATGTTGGTATTTGCATCCCTTGATCTGATGAACGCTGTATGGCACCAGACGGGGTTACAAGCAGAGTGTATCTGGCATGCATGCTGCACCTGCACTCCCTGGATTTTGTGTGGCTGATATGGCCCATAAAAGGTAAGAATTAATGTTAGGGACCACTCGTGAGGCAACCGTGAAGTGGTGGGTGGCTTACATAATTTGGCCAAAATATAAACTAATGCCTCATCTAACATCCAGCATAGTGGCAGGACGGAGCTCTAGCTGCAGTGTGCCATTGCACCTTTGTTTTTACGTTAGTATGTGTATTTCACCATAGCAACGTGCACCTGCGTATTGGGTTGTGCTGACTGAAATCCCAATTTTTTTTTCCTTTGTAGCATATATGGGAGGCGTGGTGACCTCCATGCAGTCATGCACACCTGACTAGTGAATCCGCCCTGTAGGCTGGTTTTAAAGTCAGTATAAAACTGAGTCTGCTTTATAGAACTTACCAGAAGCCATTTGGTTCCAGGAGAAGTACTAGTGGGCTCAGCATGCATGGTGGTATTTGCATCCCTTGATCTGATGAACGCTGTATGGCACCAGACGGGGTTACTAGCAGAGTGTATCTGGCATGCATGCTGCACCTGCACTCCCTGGATTTTGTGTGGCTGATATGGCCCATAAATGGTAAGAATTAATGTTAGGGACCACTCGTGAGGCAACCGTGAAGTAGTGGGTGGCTTACATAATTTGGCCAAAATATAAACTAATGCCTCATCTAACATCCAGCATAGTGGCAGGACGGAGCTCTAGCTGCAGTGTGCCATTGCACCTTTGTTTTTACGTTTGTATGTGTATTTCACCATAGCAACGTGCACCTGCGTATTGGGTTGTGCTGACTGCAATCCCCATTTTTTTTTTCCTTTGTTTGACTGTTAACCCTTAGGCTGGGTTCACACAGGCGTTGCGGGAAAAGATGCGGGTGCGTTGCAGGAAAATGCACGATTTTTTTCCACACGGGTGCAAAGTGTTTTAGTGCGTTTTTCGCGCACATGAAAAAAATCGGCATGTTTGATACCCAGACCCGAACCCAGACTTCATCACTGAAGTTCGGCTTTGGGTTTGGTGTTGTGTAGATTTTATTATTTTCCCTTATAACATGGTTATAAGGGAAAATAATAGCATTCTTTAATACAGAATGCTTAGTAAATGGTCAATTGAGGGTTAAAAAATAAATAAAATCAACTCGCCTCCTCCAATTGATCGCGTAGCTGCCGATCTCTTGTTCTTTGTTCAGGACCTGTCAAAGGACCTGTGGTGATGTCACTGTGTTCATCACATGATCCATGGGGATGGACCATGTGATGAGCGCAGTGATGTCACCACAGGTCCTTTTCCTGCCAGGTCCTGAAGATAGAAGAAGAAAGAAGCCGGGCGAACAAGTGGATTAAGTGAGTTTAATTATTATTATTATTATTTTTTTTAATCCCTCCATGTTTAATTTACTTTGCATATAACAATGTTATAAGGGAAAATAATAAAAATCGGGTTACCATCCCGATCGTCTACTAGCAACAATGCGGGAAAATTGCACCGCATCCGCACTTGCTTGCGGATGCTTGTGATTTTAACGCAGCCCCATTCACTTCTATGGGGCCTGCGTTGCGTGAAAAACGCAGAATATAGAGCATGCTGTGATTTTCGCGCAACGCACAAGTGATGCATGAAAATCACCGCTCATGTACACAGCCCCATTGAAGTGAATGGGTCTCGATTCATTGCGGGTGCAATGCGTTCACATTACGCATTGCACCCACGTGGAAAACTCGCTCGTGTGAAAGGGGCCTTACTGTGTAACGGAAAATTGATTAAAATGGAAAATCTGCACACAAAAAAAATAAAATTTTAAATTTCCTCTCCATTTAGCTTTACATCTTGTGGAACATCTAAAGGGTCATCAAAGTTTGTTAAATCAGTTTTGAATAACTTGAAGGGTGTAGTTTCTAAAATGGGGTCATTTTAGGGGTGGTTTCTACTATGTAAGTCCCACAAAGCGACTGGAAAACTGAACTGGTCCTTAAAAAAGTGGGTTTTGGCAATTTTCTTAAAAAATTTAAAATTTGCTTTTAAACTTTTAAGTCTTCTAACTTCCTGGAAAAATTAAATTACATTTACAAAATGATACAAACATAAAGTATACATATGGGGAATGTAAAGTAATAACTATTTTATGAAGTATCACTATCTGTCAAAAAAGCTGAGAAATTCTAATTTTGAAAATAGTGCAAATCCACCACTAACATAAAGTATGATGTGTCATGAGAAAACATTCTCAGAACGGCTTGAATAAGTAAAAGCATTCCAAAGTTATTACAACATAAACTGACACATGTCAGATTTGAAAAATGGAGCTCTGGCATTTTGTGCAAACTGGTTGGCTAAAATACAAGATCGGTTTGAATTTTTTAGATGTTTTCTGTTCTTCTAATGGTTCAGAAGAACTGAAAACTAAACTGGTGATGTAAACCCAGCCTTATACGTCAGCACTAATTGCAAAGTGGGTAAAGGATTATGATCAAAGTGATGTGTGTTTTATGAGAATTCATTTGGGCCTCGAAGACTGTGACCACCCTCACTAGTAGAAATTATAAGGGTACTACACAACACAGTAAAAGGTGCTCAGTAGAAGGATTCTTCAATATGGTCCTGTATAGGAAAAGTGTCCACGGCACAACAAAATTGTTGCAGACAAAAGTACAGTGTATTGATCATAATATGTGACAAGCATGGTGTAATATTGATAAAATGTGTGATTATTTAAACAAAGTAAAACGTCCATATTTTATCCAACGTATTTAACAATGTTTCATTCAGTCCCGGACATTTATCAAGTCATAAGGGAGTGTAGTGAGAAAATTCCCGAGCTGGCAATGGATATAATCCATTTGAGACAATGTGGTTCTGTTGTAGTAATTGAAGGTACAGTATGTTCACAGCTCATGGATACAGAGCGCATATGTACTTTACAGGATTAATGCGAACAGAGAGAAAAAAAAAAAAACACAATATTCTGCGTATTATCTTTGGACTGTTCACTATTTTTGTTCTTTTTATGATTTTCGGGGTAGCTATCTTGTCTTTTCCAAAAACTTGTTTTACTTGGTATGCAACCATGCTCTGACAATGTCAATGGTTCGATCCTGTGTTACCTACCTTCAGTTTTATGATAGAAGTGTTACCTTTCCTTATACTCTTGACCTCTGATGTCACTAGCTGAAAAGTGATTTTTACAAAGTAGAGGAACTGTTAGCCTGCTGTGAAGTCTCTCTGCAATAAATGCCATTTTCCATTATTTATTTTTTCTTAATAACAATAATGAAACGGTCTTTGCTTGACATTCATCAGAATGCATGGATGGCTGAAGCCCATTAGAGAGGGAGCTGCTCTTACAGAGGGGTTCTCATGTTTATGAGCCCTAATGGGGAATATGCAGAGGGCCTGTCCTTAAAGCATTTGTGCCGTTATTGATGTAAAAATTGAAAATCAAGCATTATATAGTACATGACATTCTCTACCAAAGGTAGAACTAACCTTGTACCACACGTGAAACCAAAGATCTCCCCATTCATTGCTCCAATTGCTTCGCTAGATTTTTTTCAGGCTGGCAGCTCACGGGGCTTGTCCTTTCTCTTGGGTGTGTGTCCTTTCTGCAGTAGCCCTTTCCTTATAACTGCCACAGCTTCTAACGGAAACAGTTGAAGGTTTAAAATGAGCATGTATGATTAGGTTCTGGTTTGAAAAACGTAGAATATTGTTTTTGTGACACAACCCCTTTAAATCGTATATGTCTTTTGAGATAACTTTTCAGGCTAAGCCACTGTGTGTGTACATGAGGAATAGCAATATTTCTGGCTGTTATCATGTATATTTTATCAGTTTTCTCCTCTGCATGCTTATTCTGTAATGCTCAATTGTACAACAGCTAGTGGGCTGAGACTAGCCGGCATAATGTCTCCAGTGGATTGCACATTGAGAAAACAGGAGATTCTGCACATAACGGAGAAGTACTGATGCAAATAAAGTACTTGGTTTGAGAATTAACTGTATCATTAATGTATCGTTATCCTCAAAAGAAATTATTATGCCTTTTTAATAGATGGTTATATAATGGTCACTTGCTTTTATATTTTATAGGGAATGCGTTGTTTGTTTTTCGAAAACTTATAATTGGTGAACCTCACTTGTGGCTGGATAAATTGCTGATATGGGAAACCTTTCAGGATCAGTTAACCCAGCAAGGAATTTCCCACACACAACAAAAAGGTTTAAAGAGAAAACTGGATAATGATTCAACAGAGTCAAAGTCAGAAACAAGCAAAGAAGATACTGTAGTGGATGACGGAGAATCTAACTATCATGGCCAGACGCCCATAGACACCATCACACCATTGATAGCTCAGAAACTGCCTGTTGAAGATTCACAAGATACAGTAAATCCACTTTTAAAAAACAACATTTCTGAGCCCATCACATTTAGAGTTTCTTGTCGGTGCTCTGGCATGTATACAAAGACAATGACTGCGCAGGTAATCACTTTCTGTAGTATTTTGTGCACTCCAGTGACAGATGCGTGAAATCAAAGGGTTGACCATGAAGGAAAAGCTTGTTGAAGCTGCTCTGAAGGTAGTGAACATGGAATTTTCTCTATCAAATCAGAATTCCTAGTGGGATGCCTTAAGATGTGTTTTTCAACTAGACAAAATGTAAGCTGTAATGACAATTATTGAGCTGTAGTACTAGATGAAAGTAAATAATTGTGTTCACATTCTTGAACCCAGTTGTTTTGAGAATGTGGCCTATCATATCCTTTCCCCACTGATCTGATATTGATGACCTATCCACTGAACAACCCCTTTTAAGACAACCTATCCCCTATCTACAGGATAGGGATAAGTGTCAGATCAGATGGGGACCCGCTGATCACAAGAACATTGTTTGTTTGAACATTGTTCCCTGTTTGAATGGAGTAGCGGTCCTGCATGCATGCTGCTACTTCATTTACCTCTATTCGGCTGCAGGAGATAGCCAAGCTATATCCAGCGGTCCAATGTCCAGTTGGTAATATCCCTTTGATCCTCTGTAAGGGTCTGAGTGCTGAGACTCCCACTAATCACTAAATCTAGGAGATAGATAGAAGTGTTTACATATAGAGCTGTCTCTTCTCACTGCTGCGGAGCAGCACCTAGACTTTCTATTGAGCCCTTCTTCAGCAGCGAGGAGAAACAGAGGTCTGTGGGTGAGATGTATCAAGACTGGACACCAGTCGTGATCTCCTTTGTGCTGTAGTGAGATGCTCCTAATTTATTAAAAGGCATGCCTCTACTGTATATATTAGACTCATCTCTGGCCCTCTGTGTGCTAGCTGGCAGCTAGGGGCTGGCATAGACATGAGCTAAAATTTATGCCTGTTCATGGCATAAATTATAGCTCTGCTTGTAGTTTCTGCTACCTCACACAAAGACCCCCACCCCATTTTCTACCCACTTTAGAAAAATGGCAAGATGCACAAAAAGTTACTAATATGGAGCGCACCATAATTTGTGGCTTTTTATACTACAAAAGTGGCATAAAAGCCTTAATAAATCTTAGTATGTGTAAGTGCTTCTGTTTCCTTGTTAAAAGCCATCGGTGGGGGTCTTACCACTCGGACCCCCACTTATCAAATCCTTTGTTGCTGACATATCAACGTTTAGTATAGGTACACCTTAAAGGGGTTCTCCAGGAATTAAAAAAATGAAAATACTTATTATTTTATATTAAATATATTCACAAATACCTTTTTATTACTTAGAATGGCTTGTTTTGTCTGGGGAGCAATCATTAGGAGAAATAAAATGTCCACCGTCCTATTGGTACACACAAAACCTGTCCTAATCACACAGGAGGACAAGTTACTTCACAACACTGAGCTAAAGAGCTGCCTTATCCTCTCTGCTCTGCTCTGCTTGTCAGGAATCCTGATCCAGAATACAGGTGAATCTCTGTGGGAATGGAGGCGATGAGAAGACATGAGAGAAGGGTGAGGTGTGGCTAATGAACAGCAGCACTTGTATGCAGTCTCCGTTACCACAGCAACACATTACCACAGCCTGTTCTGTTCCTCCTCTCTGCGCTTCATGTCTCCTCATGAACTAAATTCCCCAGAGATTCAGATAAATTTCTTATCATCTGTATTCAGGATCATAATCCCTGACAAGTAGAGAGGAGGAGAGGATGAGGCAGCTTTTTACCTCAGTGTTGTAAAGTAACTTGTCCTGCTGTGTGATTAGGACTGGTTTTGTGTGTACTAATATGACGGCACCATTTTGTTTCCCCTAATTGCTTTCCAGACAAAACGAGCCATTATACATAATGAAAGGTATTTGAGAATATACTTATAATAAAGTAATATTTAAGTATTTTTATTTTCTTTATTCCTGCAGAACCCCTTTAAAACTTCCATTTGCATATTGATTTACCGGTAAGTGTTTGCAATTGTGGCAACGGACTTGAGAAGAGACAAAAGACATGTACACTCATTGAAAAAATAACGAACCAAGTAACACACTAAGAAGGAGTTGTAATCGAATGAAACTTTATCTGTGAATGTAATAATGATATCAGATTACAATATTACAGTGAAATAATAAGGGTACTTTCACACTAGTGTTTTTCTTTTCCGGCATTGAGTTTCGTCGTCGGGCTCAATACCGGATAAAAACGCTTCAGTTTTATCCTAATGCATTCTGAATGGATAGAAATCCGTTTAGGATGCATCAGGATGTCTTCAGTTCAGTCATTGTACGGCGTTTCGGACAGAGAAAATACCGCAGCATGCTGCGGTTTTATCTCCATCCAAAATGCCGGAACACTTGCTGTAATTCCGGATCTGAGATTAATCTCCACAGGAATGTATTAGTGCCGGCATTAAAAATACTGTATTGACGGATCCGTTCCTCCAGTTTGCGCATGCGCAGACCTTTAAAAATGTGAAAAAAATACAAAACTGATTAGTTTCTCCAGATGACAACCGGAGAGACGGCTCCATTCTTGCAATGCATTTGTGAGACGGATCCGGATCCGTCTACAAATGCTGTGCGTTTTAACACAGATTGCCTGATCCGGCAGGCAGTTCCGGCGACGGAACTGCTTGCCAGATCCCCTGCCGCAAGTGTGAAAGTACCCTAAGTTTATTGGGGAAAACTGTACAATTGAAAGTAGGCTCTAGGGCCCTGTTGGCACAAGGTGAGATACAGTTGGTCGTAGATACTTACAAATTCCATATGATATCCTGCAGCACATTTCCCCACAGATGTTGCAGCTGGGCCTGTATATCCTGCACATTCAGAGGTTGCAGAAGCTGACATCCCATAAATCCTCGATTGACGATAAATCTGGTCAAGCCAATAAAGTGTGCATATCCTGCTGTTTATGGGCAAATATTATCCTGCTGAAAAATGCCAGTTGGAAGCCCTGCCATAACATTGACTTCTCTATCTGGTTGTGTTATTTTTTTGACGATGAATATAATTAAAAACATAACCATAGCAAAAAGATATATAATTAGCAGAGATATTCCTACCAGGCGTTCCTTGTTTGATAATTACTTCCTTGGTGAATTCTAGTGAGTCTCCATTCTGTACTAATTTAATGAACCAGCAAGTATATGCGCTACACCAGGCATGCTCAACCTGCGGCCCTCCAGCTGTTGCAAAACTACAACTCCCAGCATGCCCGAACAGCCTACAGCTATCAGCCTACAGCAGGGCATTGTGGGAGTTGTAGTTTTACAACAGCTGAAGGGCCACAGGTTGAGCATGCCTGCGCTACACAGTATCTAAATCTTAGAAAACATTTATTTTTAATTTATTTTCACTTACATTGTATAAATAGATAATATTTTAGCTCATTTTAATATAAATCAACGTACAGTTCTGTAAGTAGCCGTTTAACTGCAAAGTTTGTTTCCTAGGATATTGGTCGCGTTATTGGAGTGTCAATTGCAAAACAGTTTGGTTGGAAACCTGACCTGCGACGACCTCTTCTTGAGGTACTTGTTTTTATGTGTTTTTAGTTTTTTCCTTTTTGCATACACTAAAATATTTTCAGTTCTCATATTTATTATACTATTAAAGGCATTTAATATAAGCAGAATAATTTAGTTGTAAATGAAGTTGTAGTAAAAAGTATAGCAACAATTTACCTATGTAGGTGCATAGTTACTAATAATTGGTGAACTAGCACTCACATAACTAGCTTCCATTTATAACAGAGCCATGACCGCTATGATTGTTTTTAAACAAGCACGGACAAATCCTAACAGACCCCACTGATGTCAAAAGCATCAGATAGGATTCTTTTTTTTATTTTTTGACCCCAAAAATATTGCTGCAAGTGTGAACATAAGAATATTGTCAATAATAGACACAGAGGAACACAGGATGCCCCATCAGATAAAGTGTATTGAACCATATGTTATTCTTTAACATCACTGGTTGATGTTATAGTGATGTTTTAAATTTAATAGAATTTTTTGTATTTTGATATTGATGGCCTGTCTTCAGGAAAGGTCATCAATATCAGATCAGCGGGGGTCCAACTCCCGGCATCCCCGCCGATCAGCTGTATGCGACATTCATTGGTCACATGTCTTAGGTTAAGCTCAGTTCCGTTCAATTTAATGGGGCTGAGCTGCAATACAATGGACTGTGCGGTGCATGGTAAGCAATGAGGAGACTGCGGCGCTCACTGGAGGGGTGCCTGGAGTCACACCCTGCCGATCTCATATTGATAACCTATGTTCAAAATAGTCTTCATTTACTGACATCCACTGTACATGTTTGGCAGATGTCAGTTCTGTAAAGATTGCTTTACACAGCAGACACCCGGAGGTAAAGTCCGTGATGGTTGATAATGCCGATCATGGACTTTTAACCTCTCAAATACTGCAGGCAATTGCAACCATAGCATTTAAGAGGCCATATCCCACATGGTGAACGCCATAACAGGGAAAAAATTGCTGATTTGCCGTTTTTTTGTTGCTTCACCAAAAATTGTTATAAAAAAGTGATCCAAAAGGCATGCACACAAAATTGGATCAATAAAAAAATTAGCCCTCACACACCTGCTTAGACATAAGTTTGTATTTAAACACAAGAAAAAATTATTAAAATATGGTATTGTTGTACTGACCCAGAAATTGAAGTTTTTACCACATAGGGAATGCAGTAAAATTAAACCCATAAAACTGTGGTAAAATTGCATTTTATATCTAATTCTACCCCACTCCTCCTGAGTGTTTTGTGTCCTCCCCAGCATCAGTCTGAGCCCCAGAAAAAAAACCCACCAAAATATTAAGTATAAATCGCCCACTTTCCCAATTTTACATATATAATATATAAACATATGTCTGAAAAGTCCAAACTATTAAAATATTTTAAAAATCTCCTATGCGGTTGACGCCGTAACAGAAAAAAAAAAAACGCGCGATTCGCTAATTTTCTTAGTAATCTTTTCCTCCCAAAAAATAGGATAGGACTGTTTGATTATGGGTCGGATGTTCCATAAAATGCGGAATGCATGTGGCTTTTTTAGTGTGTGGTTTTTTTTCCCGTGTGGTATCGAGTATCGCAATACTTTTTTATGGTATCGAAACCGAATCAAAATTTTGTTATCACCCAACAACCCTATACTGTAGACCTGCCTGAAAGAAATTAAAGCTGGACATTATTGAAATCCAACAAACAAACCTAGAGCTCAACTGACCAATAGCAATTAGAGTCAGGCACCAGATAGGAGAAACAGCACTGTTACTGTCCCCACTGCTACATAACGCAACATCCCTCACTATCATTTTAAATGAAACTGAATCTCTCTGTGTGTCACAAATAATGTCATGCTTGTTGTGGCACTAAAAAGCCAGCTGAAGGGTTTCTGCACCATAAAATATACAGATGATGTGTCCATCAGTGGTGTAAAAACATTAAGAGGTTGACTAAGGTTTACAAAACTCCACTGCAGCATGCTAGTGCTCTGAGTTTATAACAGCAATATGTACAGCCTAGATTCTGGTTTTCTGATTCAGTGCTTGACTCAGGGAGTGTTGTAAATAGGCAGTTGAGCCAAGATTATTTTTTTTATTGGATTTGAAGAAAGTATGCTTTCAGACAAGACCATTCATTAAATGTGTGCTATCATTTTGCTGGTGTAGAGTCTACGTAACTTCTTCACCAACCTGGTTGTCCAGCTGCTTCTGACATAAATCTGAAAGCACCCAGCTCCTGGCTTTTTCAACTCTCCTTGTTGGAAATAGCAACAGGGAGGGGAAGTAGGAATTACAAACAGCAGATCATAGTCTGAAGAGGATTCTTCAGGGAGGAAAGAAAATGCAACCTGCATGTATAGAGGAAACCACATTCAAGGCAGTTTAAAGGTGAAGGAGGGAGATATCACACACGCAGTGTAGAAAGTAGGGTTGTTTCGGGTATCGAAGTTTCGATACTCAATTGATACTTTTAGCCCGTTATCGATACGATACCTGGATTTGCCTTTTATCGATACTAGGCTGTTCTACTGCACAGCCTAGTATCAGAGAACATGGCCACGCTGCTCTCAGCGTGGCCATGTTCCCTCAGCAGCACGGTGCTGCCGCTGCCAATGAGGAGAGACCGGAAGGAGGAGGGGAGGGCGCACTGCGCCACCAATGATGAGTAACATTTAATATACAAATGCAGGCAGAAGAAACACATTGCCGGCACCCTGCATGTGACAGAGCGCTGCGATCTGCGGCAATTAACCCCTCAGGTGCCGCACCGATTTTTGCATGCCACTGTATGGCTGGTGGGGGACCCACCACTGGGACCACCAACATTTACAAGAACAGGGGTTTCGGAGTCCCCTTTGTGAATAGAGTGGTAGTTTATATTTGTGACCACCGCTCTATTTACTTCTATGGGACTGATTGAGATTGCAGAGCACTGTAATTGTCAGTCCCATAGAGCAATGGTCACATGTGCACCATTGCTCTATTCACATAGAGGACTCAGTGACTTCTGAACTAGCGATAGGTGGGGCCTCTAACAATAATAATGTGGATAGGTAATTTTGTCAATGGCTAAACACCTCTACGGCCAGTTTCAGACAAGCATGTTCACTGCAGAAAGCACCCTCTGTGTGGGAGCAATATTTCCAGTCACCGTTTTTTCCGGTGGTAAAATATATCTAAAGGGGTTCAGATATCAGATTGGTGGGGTTCAACGACCAGCACTTTGACTGATCAGCTGATTCAGGATGCCGTAGCTCTGGAAACAGTGTATGGCACTCAATGCAGACAGCTACAAACACTGTGCCAGGGTATGTGCAAATGAATTGGAGCTGAGCTTCAGTACTCCAGTACCAGAAACTACAGTGTACGGAGTCTACTCCTTCGGCTTCATTCGCTGTTAGTTTCTGGCGCCATGGCAGCCCCAAATAGCTAAGGCATCAATATCTGTAGGACAGATCATCAGTGTCTGTAGCCTGGCAATTGCAGTATAAACGCACACGGTTTTTAATAAAGCAAAAAAAAAAGCTTTGGCTGATAGGTGTGTAACATTTTATAGCTTTCTAGCATAAAAAATATCAGTGTGAACATACTGTGCGTTTTTTTTTTTGTAACTGCTCAAGTGAACAATGCGTGTTCTGCATGTATATCTAAATAGCCTTTAATGATATTTTTTGCTGTTTGTTTGTTAATAATGCTCTTTTTTAGCCTTTATTATGTTTATTATTCTAGGTTTTTGTGCACCTGAATGACATGCAGTCTGTGGTGGGATTCCCAATTTTAAGGTAATTTTAATGGTCATGCCTGTGCTATCTGATTGCCACTTATTAAAGGGGTTGTCCTATCTCACAGTTTCCATTGTGAGATCGGACTGAGTGCCGTCCCTCGGTGGCCGGGAATATGGAAACAGCTGAGCGAGTTGGCGCTTCACCTCTTCTGTAACCCCCATTGTAGTTAATTGGGACCTCCACAAACAGCAGTACAGCAAGCTACGCTGCCTATGTAACTGCCGGAGTTGCGGAAGAACCAAAGCTTGTGTGGCTTTTTCTGCTATGCTGTTTGCCTAGCTCCCATTCACTACAATGAGAGTTACAGAAACAGTGGAGCTCTACTGTTTCTGAAAGCCCACCCAGCTTGGGTCGGTGCTTAGTCCCATCTTGCTGTGGAAATGGACAACCCCTTTAAGACTCAATCTAATGCCTTGGCTTCAATTCACAATGATAATTGTAAAGCTCCTGAATAGTCTGTATTCTGCATTTAATTGAGAATTAATCAGCTATAATATTAAAATTCCCTGCCTAATATTGTGTAGGTGCCGGTTGTTGCACCAAAACAGCTCTGACCTGCTGATGCATGGACTGCACAAGATCTTTAAAGGTTCCCTCTTTGTATTTGGCACATCATGTTTAGCAGCAGATGTTTTAAAGGGATTTTCCATGATTGGCTTGTTTTTTTAAACTCTATCCCCACCTTGCCAGATTGGTGAAAGAAACCTGCTTTCCAACTCTTATTTTTTTTTTTCTGGCTCCATAATTCCCAGACTGTCTTCACTGCACCTTAGTTACCACATGTAAACCTCCGACATTGATACAGTCATGTGCAAATGTCTGGCCTTTTCAGTAACTTGCCCCAAGCAAGTGGGCCATTCGGGGACATGTCACTGCTGAGTCCAATCATTGGCTGCAGTGGCACATGTGACCCCGTCCATGGCAGAAATTTTCATGTGGAGACCACCATAAAGACAGTCAGAGACCAATGGAGCCAGAACCAAATGGTGGGGAGGTGAAAGTATGCTTCCTTTCACAGGTCTGCCATGAGGGGGCTCTCTGCTCTGCTCCGGTCTTCCTGGTCAGGAATGGTTTACATGGCTACATTGTTAAGACGCTCATATGCTTCCCTTCACAGGACTGGTGCAAGGAAGGAAGTGAAATTTAAAACATAAGTCAATCCTGGATTACCTCTTTAAAGGGTATTCCCATCTCAGACAGTGGGGGCTTATCGCTAGGATATGCCCCCGTTGTCAAATAGGTGCGGGTTCCACTGCTGGGACCCGCACCTATATCCAAAACAAAGTGGGGAGAGCTGTGGCTGGAGGACTGGAGATCATCTCACAAAAAGAATAGTCTTGTCATAAGACTATGCAACCAATAGAGGGCGCTGTTCATGAGTTATGAACTGCGCCCTCTATTGGTTGCATAGTGTTATGATAAGACTATTTGCTGTTGTTAGATCGTGAAACCTCAGATCCGATGGTATATTCTAACCCGAGGCGTTCCCATGGTGATGGGGACGCTCCATGCGCACGGCAACTGGCACTGACTGTAGCGGGCTGAAATCCTAGGGAGCCCGAACAGATAAGAACAGTTCTTTTGGGAAACAGACACCCTAAGCAGGGAGGAATCATGTGTATTGTTCAGTTGGATCAGATCACTTCAGATGGATGATGAAAAATGACGAATATTCGAAAAATGAATATACAGCAATATATTCTAAATATTCGCGAACTATCGAAGTGGCGATTTTCGCGATTAAAATTCGTTATTTAAATATTCGTGCTCAACACTAATCAAGACTGGTGCAGAAAGTGCCAGTCTTGATATCTCCTGCAGTCGTGATATACTCCTGCATTCTTGAAATCTATGACAGCTTAGTGCTGACGTAGATTTCTGGGTTTAATTATGTCAGAAAACTGGGATAAGTAAAGATAAATTTGTTGGGGCGGCTGGCCACGCCCTATTTTAGAAAATGACCAGGAAAAGATGCCACCGTTTTTTAATAAGTCACATTTGTAACTTTTTAATGCCACTTTTACAAAGGAGACGATAAATCTCACCCACATGTGGTCTGATTAATGATTTGTAAAGTGGCAGAACTATGTTCGTGTCACGTGCATCTATGTCTCTTTTGATGCAACTCCTAACTATTTATTTATTTTTTTTTACTAAATCGCGTAGGGCAGAGGCATTTTCTAGACTTCCGGTGATGAACCGGGCTCTCCATGGGGCCTGCCAGGAAGCCCGGTGACATCACCGGCACTGATGGGCGGGCTTTAGCGCTGCCCTAGCCTGTAAAACGGCTAGGGCAGTGCTAAACCACGCCCATCAGAGCCGGTGACGTCACCAAACACACTGCCGGCCAGAAGCTTACGCCTGGCGGTGTGTTATTGTAAACAAAAGAGCCCTTGGCCTGCACGATGTAGAGCAGGGCAAGAGAGCGCATCGGAGCATCTCATGCAGGGATGCCTGGGTGAGATTATGGGTATGTCCGGGTTCAGCTCTGAATCCTGACAACCCCTTTAAACCTCATTTTGCCAATTCTATGCCCAAGCCCCCAACCTTTTCATCTGTAGCAGTTCACTGACCTTTTTGTGTTTATATTTTACTGTGCAACCCCTCTACTAGATCATTACTAACTTTATTGAAGAGAATAGGTAGCCCACTAGTGATGGTGACCCAGTCTGAGTATGTACCGTTAATAACCACCCTCTGTTTTCCCCGGCGCCTCCACAACAGCACTCACAGGACGGTGTCCCTGCCCCCAGGACAGGAAACAACACAGAAGCACATGATTTAAAAAGGCCTGCTCCCCTTACCTATTCAGTCGTCGTTTTCTGTCCCCGGGTATGCACGGAATCCTCTGCTGGAGTGCCAGGAATAACATCTTATCGCCCAACCTTGAATCTTCTTCCCCACAAGGTGGGAGGGCTGGAGCATGGAACGGGAACCCCAGGGAATCATCGCCTCCTTTACCCGTTCCTAGGATTAAGCTCTGCATGCAGCCTTCCCCGGGCTTGCGATATTCCCACATAAGGGCAAAGTGCGTGGGATCCGACGCAGTGACGTCACCAGGCGAGATTCTCCTTGGGCAAGAGAATCTCGCGTTAAGCGGCAGGTCTACTTCCGGTGGAGCGGCATTTAAACGGAAGGAGGAGAATTCTATTCAGTCTCTCGCCATTTTCAGTCATGCTTGCCCCGGTGTACGCTGACTCTGCAAAGAAGCCTGAAGATCCTGCCACCTCAGCCCGGTAATTCTCCTCCCCAATGGGGCTTTTTTCTGTCCCTTCTTAAACACTCTGTGTGCTGCTTTCTAGGATTGTTATGGGATGAAGGGGAACTGGGAAGCAGTTCCCATTTATTATCATATGGTGGCAGTGGGGATTTTTTTATATACAGCTATCCACTCCTGGTGTAGGTAATGGTCTTGATTTTTTCCTGGCCCTATACGCTTATTTTTTATTTTTTAATCTTTAGGGCAGAGAGACCATGACGCCTAAACCAGCCGGTGGAGATTCGGGGCACAAAAAGTGCGCTATAAGCAGAAAGTCCTTTTCCTCAAAATCAAAAAAACCCAAAATGCACTGAAAAAGCGATTACAGAGGAGTCGCCATCCTTCCTTGATACCATGAGAGCTATGATTAAGGCTCCATTCACACGACCGTATGTTGTCCGCAAAAAAACGGATCCGTGTCCGCAAAAAAACGGATTGCATTCCGTTTTTTTGCTGATCCATAGACTTCACAGGACATGGCCCTATTGAAGTCTATGGATCAACAAAAACGGACACGGATCCGTTTTTGCGGACAACATACGGTCGTGTGAATGGAGCCTAAGGAAGAAGTTAATGCGGCGGTGGACTCAAAAATTACTCCACAATCCCCACGCCCATCCACATCTCTTAGATCTTTTGCTTCAGATATAGCGTTTGATCTAGATGAAGGTGAACTACTACCTGACTCAGAATCTGCTTCCTCAGATGATGGTTCCGGTAAACCTTTGTTTCTCCCTGAGGAGACAGAAGCTCTTCTAAAGACCATAATGGCCACTATGGACATAGAGAGGTCTAAGAAACCCACTTCGTCCAGGATCAAATGTTCCAGGAGCTGGGTGAAAGAAGGAAAAGGGTTTTTCCCATCCATAACAATATCAAGTCCCTGATATCCAAAGAGTGCAGAGATCCCGAAAAAAGATCAGCTGTGACGAATTCCTTTAAAAGGAAATATCCCTTTGTGGATTCTGAATCTAATCTGTGGGACAAAACGCCAAAAATAGATGTCCCAGTTGCCCATATTTCTAAGAAAACCTCTCTCCCGTTCGAGGATATGGGTCTTCTGCGAGATCCTATGGACAAGAAATGTGAAAGTTTATTGAAAAAAGCTTGGGAAACAAATACGGCTATATTACGTCCCAGTATTGTGTCTACCTGCATGGCCAGAACATTATCCGTCTGGCTTAATCAGTTAGAGTAGGCATCCTCAAACTGCGGCCCTCCAGCTGTTGTAAAACTACAACTCCCACAATTCCCTGCTGTAGGCTGATACCTGTAGGCTGTTCAGGCATGCTGGGAGTTGTAGTTTTGCAACAGCTGGAGGGCCGCAGTTTGAGGATGCCTGAGTTAGAGGAACACCTAGCAGCAGGTATCCCCAGGGAGGAGATCTTAGCCTCCTTGCCTGTGTTAGAAAGACTTAGTCTGATTCTCTGCCAGGTCTGCTGCATTATCAAATTCGACCTGTAGAGCAATCTGGCTTTGTACATGGTCAGGTGACGCAAGTTCTAAAAATCGCCTGTGCTCGATCCCCTGTGAAGGAGATAGATTATTTGGCTCAACATTAGATGACAGTCCTCATATAAGAAAAGAGGATTTTCTGTAGCTGGCAGAGGCCCAGCCTGCCCGACTCCATCCGACTGGGATAGAATGGAGGCTTTAAAGCAGCCAGTCATTTGGTGAATGAACCTTCTCTTCAGCAGAATTCACACGTTGGGGATCCTTATACAACAGATGCACAGCACATATAATTCCATAATAGTTATAACATGTATGTACCGTCACATCATTTTTATGACTGTCTGCAACAATGTTTTGGTAGGTTGTACATGTCAAATGCCAGGACCTAGGATTTCCCATAAGAACATTGCTCAGAGCATCACACTGCCTCTGCCAACTTGCCTTCTTTCCATAGTATATCTTGGTGCTATATTTTCCGTGGCCAAGTTCTGTTGTTTGTGTGCCCATTCTAGGTCTAGTAGGCACAAGAAGACTGGTATACAGCAAGTTGCGATGCACTGTGTATTGAGACACCATCCTATTACAGCTAACATTAAAAAGGTTGTCTGAGAAAAGGTGCTGTCCCATTAAGACAACTTATCTCCTATCCCCATGGATAAGTGTCTGACCGGCAGGGGTCTGTGCTCTCCAGTTTGAATGGAGTGGCTGTCACACTGGTACACTGATGATCCTTTCAGCTCTGTGGGGCTGCCAGGGATTGTTTCTGTTTGGAAGTCTGCATTGGAGTCCTGCATGTAACTGTGTGAATATGCCCTTATTTTTTACCTGTGTTTTCTTGTATATAGTGTATTGATTGTAAATAACAGTACATTCTTTTTTATACATTATTATGCTTTTTCTTTTATCAGGCAACCCTTGGCAAATAGATATTATATTCAGAATACAGGATTGCGAGCTACAACCGCATGGGCAATGGCCTCACTTGCTGAGATTAGTGTAAGTAACATATATATTTAATTTAACAAAAGTTATTAAAGTATATGTACCAAAGTTAAAGGGATTTTTGAGACTTGACTGACATAGCTTGTTGAAAATAGCAGTGGATGCACTAATATTTTGCAGTCCAAAGGTATAAGCCCCTAAATTGTCATGCCTTCATTCCAGAATTTTGGCTTCAAAAAGAAGCAAAATAGGCCCTTTGCGACTTTTTGGGCTCACTTGCGCAAATATTTAGCAAACCTTTGCATTTCAACACCACTCTAGTTTTGAAATTTGGGTGGAAAAATGGATGTGGTTACCTATGTTAATTAGTTTCACTCCAGATTCCTCATTGAGACTTTTAAAAAAAGACGCAATCTCACTCCTTTAGGAGGGTGGAGTAGGTAAACTGAAGTAGCTTTTCTAGACAAAAATGTTAGGTTTAAGGATGAGACAAATTTATCAAGCATGCAACATTTCATAAATGTGGTTTAGAGTACACAAACGCTGACTCAAGCAAAACTGACTTTAGATATTTCCCTCATGATAAATTCCCCCAATAGTGTTTTACTGTATATACACATGCCTCATCCTTTTGTAAACTATGTAATAATATAGAAATTGGCTGTGGATCCACCAATGTGCATGTATCCATAAATTAGCACATTGCAAACAGTTATCAGATTTATATGTGCTTCACACACTGAAATTTAGTCCACTTTTTTTTATTTGAAAACACACTTATTACAATGACAGTCATCAACATACATACTGCACATAAGTTTTGTGATGCAGCACAGTCCGTGAGGCAGTACCCAATAAATAACACAATCACCATGCATAGCATGACAGTCTAATATACAGTCCTGGCTAGCCTACACTACATCATACTGCATGCTACACTAAAATTTCTATTCAATCTTAATACACAAAAAGTCCTACAACAAGACAGTGATGAGGGGTGGTGGATAGGAAGGGGAAATAACATGCTCAAAGCTTTATTGAAGGACAGACACCAAAAGGGGGGAAAGGGGAAAGATAGTGTCCAAGATGTAGTCCCGCAGAAGATTGTGGATAAGCCTGCGGCAGTCCAGGTAGGATTGCTCTCCCTCCTGAGAATGAGCCGCTTCTCGGCAAGCCATATAGCATCCTTAAAACAGTTCATAAGGCACCATGCCTCCTGTACCTCGACAGTATAAATCCCTGGAAATAGTCCATACAGCACAGAGGTGTATTGTAGGCTGTTCCTGGGCACAGCCTCTTTAAGTTCATGTTCCAGGGCATCCAACAGGCCCTTCGCAAAGGCGCACTCCGAAAACAGGTGCAAAGATGTTTTCTATGTGAAAGGGCGCCTGGGGCATTAGCAGGTTTTGCACAGGTTCCAGGCATGCATGAATGACCGGATGGGCAAGCCTCCCTGGATGACCATCCATGACAAGTCCTTGTGCCCGTTGGTTAATCTGTCTGAAGACACATTAGTCCATACAGTCTCTGCAGTGTCATCAGGACCTGGAATTGACTCCACAAAGTCCTTTGCTCTGATTAACTTTTGGATCATCTTGGGTTTCCATAAGTCAGGCTTGAGGCCCCCCAGTTGATGTTCCCTCACAAACCGGACAAAATTTCCCTTGTACCAAGGAGCGTGCCAGTTGTAAAGGATAGAGCTGTCCCACTTGTCCAAGCCTAGACCTGTCCAGAGGGGTAGGCTTGCCAAACAGAGCCATTTGTTGAATGACAACCTTCAGCTGGTTGGCCAATACCTTGGCGAGGATCTTGTAGTCCACGTTCAGGAGAGTGGTTGGACACCAATTTTTCAGATCATATCTCTCCCCCTTCCACTTATACAAGATCATAATCATTCCTTCCCTAAATGACAAAGGCATTCTACCCTTCACCACCTTCTCCTCATAGAGTTCCCCAGCAAATCTGGACAGATCCAGTCCTGCAGTGCTATGTAGAGCTCCACTGGAAGATCGTCACTACCCAAGGTCCTGCCAGACTTAAAGGATAACTGTCATATTTTCATCAAAAAATCTATTTTAGCATAAGTTACTTCTGCAGCAGCATTATGCATAAAGCAATCTTTAGTTTCTTCACATACCACTGTTTTCCTTGAGTTTTTCCCTTAGTTACGGCTGTTTAAACATTTACAATATAAGGACCTTCTCAAGATGGCTCCTATGCCAGTTCTCTGAGGCCAAAACTGCTTTCCCTCACTTCCCATACACACTTGCTGTAGCCAGCAGCTCCCTGCCAGCCAATCAGATTGGATTACTGAGAGACACGCCTCCTCACTCTGAAGCCAGGCATGCAGTGTGAAGGACTGTCCCTCCGTCTTCCTGTTTTCTTAGCCAGAGACAGACAAGCCATAGCAACTGCCTTTTAATGGAGCAGTGGAAAGAGACGGAGGACATTAATGAAAGCTGTTATTATAAGCAGGGCTCCAGATGGCGACCAAAATGGTCGCCAATGCGACTTTAAAATGCAAAATGGCGACAAGACATTTGCACCTAGTCCCTCCGCTGCTCTGCCACTTTAAGAAGAACCGGGATTTCATGCAGCAGACACCAATAACAGAGCTTCGCACAGTACAGAGCTCTGTTATTAGTGAGGAGGCTGCTGATTGGTCATGGTATCCACGGGCTGCCCTGCCATTGGCTGCTGCTGCTCCCCTCACACCACCCCCATTCTCCTGCGCTGAACCCTGCAGAGGCTTGTCTTCATGAAACCGCTCCACGCCGACTGCTCTCTCCAACAGGTTAGCTTGCCACTAAGACTTCACTTGCTGGCTGCCGCTGCCCAGTATCCCACCCCCCAACTCTCTCTCTCTGCACGCCAACAATTTTATGCTGCCGCTAATCCCCTCACCTACCTACTTCTCTATGCGCGCCTCCAATTTTATGCTGAGGTGTGGGGGGAGGGGGGTTTCTCAGGTGTAAGCTCGAAGTGCGATTGGGACCAGTCCCATCTGTTGGCGCACGTGCGTATGAGGGACCGGGGCGACATAATGCTGTCAGTGTTATCCAATACATTCCAGAACTGTAAGGGTTACATAGCATCATAAATCAATATAATGCTATTTGAATCCCGTGAGTGCAGGAAGGTCAGGCCGGAAGCTCCGTTGCGGACTCGCTGCGTGAGGAACGCTCGTCTGCAAGGGCCGCGAAGCCCACCTGCTCCTTGCAGGACACTCTGATCTGACATGGCTGGAATCATGTACCCTCCCTTCCTGAACTATGATGGGCCAACTTACTGGCAGCAGCCCCTCTACAAACCCAGGGGCCCTACAGGATTAGCCTCCCTACAAGGGGGCCCATGAAGTCTGCCCTTCCCTTTGACTGCCTGGATAATAAACTACCGGTGGGCTCAGCTGAAGGCCTTGCTCAGCCAGCTGAGGCTGAACCGCTCTTACACCAAAGAAGTAGGGGTTCAGGTGAACCCCAGTGTGGAAACGACTCTGTTCAGTGTTCACAGGGGCCCTACACGCTGAAGATCCGCAAGGAATACCCCCTACTGTGCCGTGCCACACACCTGGGCAGTATGCCGGACTGTGTATTGTCACCCCAGCCCACTTCCCCCGCTCTGTAAGGACAAGTCTTATTTTTTATTATAATATGTATTTTACATTTGGCGACTAAGGGTACTTTCACACTTGCGTTTTGGATTCCGTTTGTGAGATCCGTTTCAGGGCTCTCACAAATGGTCCAAAACGGATCAGTTAAGCCCCAATGCATTCTGAATGGATAAGGATCCGTTCAGAATGCATCAGTTAGGCTCCGTTCCGCCTCTATTCCGTTTTGGAGGCGGACACCAAAACGCAGCATGCAGCATTTTGTTGTCCGTCTAAAGAGGCGGAGCCTAACGGATCCGTTTTTTTTTACAATGTAACTCAATGGAGACGGATCCGTTGTCAGTGACACAATATGGTGCATTTGAAAACGGATCCGTTCCCCATTGACTTTAAATGTAATTCAAAACGGATCCGTTTTGGACTTTGTCATTTTTCTTTAAAGCTAATGCAAACGGATCCGTTCTGAACGGATACAAACGTTTGCATTAGAGGTGCGGATCCGTCTGTGCAAATAAACAGACGGATCCGCGCCAACGCTAGTGTGAAAGTACCATTAAAAATTCATTTGGCTCCTAACTTTTTCAGATTAGGAGCCAATGGCTTCTTGTCATTTTTTTTAGTCTGGAGCCCTGATAAGGTAATTACAGATCTTTTGACAATCATTGACAGACTAACTCAGGTATACATGTCTAGCTCTAATAACCTAGCAAATAAAATAAAAATATGACAGTTACCCTTTAAAAGGGTCTTGCAGCAGAGAGCAACTGCCCCACTCTCAGTCGAGACTGTGTTCTTCAGGGAGTAACGGTTGCTGTAGTAGTCTTTGACGTCTCTTATCACTTCTTCCTTCCCTGATAGCATGTTGCCGTCCTTGTCTCGGAAGTTCATTTAGGGTCCTGTGGCCAGTGTGGAGTCTCCTGAAAAAGAACAAGTTAAAGAGTAACTAAACCTTTACATAAACTTTTCATATGATGTCCCTAATAAAACTCTCAAATATACTTTATTTATTCATTTTCTATTTTTACTACACTTTTTCTACTTAAAGCGCACCATTCCCTGTGCGCTTAAAACTCTGTTCTCTGTACACCACTGACAGCTCAGCGGTGTACTTAGTACATTTTATCAATGGGGACGAAGCAGCGCTGTGAGTACGGGTAGGAGCGCATATTGCTAGTCCTGCCCATACTACCTTGATGATTACTAACTTCTGGCATAGCACATGGGTACCCTGGACCCATGAACTATGCCAGGATTAGCTGAGCAGACATGCAGTTCTTTTAGCTTAGTGGAGCAGGCAGAAGCAGGAGCCCGCTCCACTCAGCAAATCCTGGCATAGTACATGGGTAAGGGTGCCTGCTCGTACTCAGTGCTGCTGCGGCCCCATAAAATGTACTCCGTACACCACTGAGCTGAACTGAGTTTTAAGTGCACCAGGGAATATTGCGCTTTAGGTATGAAAAAGTGTAGTAAAAATAGAAAATTAATAAATAAAGTATATTAGAGAGAGTTTTATTAGGGCATTAGGGACATCATATGAAAAGTTTATGTAAAGGTTTAGTTACTCTTTAAATTTCTCACCCTTTTCCAGGTTTTTTACCTTGGAACAAAAGATGATTTGCTTGGTTTCCTCCAGCTCCTCTCTAACGTCCCAGCTGCATAGATGAAGGTTTTGCAAGGACCGCAACTGATGTTGCAGCTTGCTGAAGTCCCTCTTCTTTTCACATGCCTGTTGTTGTTGCTTGGCCTAAAAGAAACAACAAAACTTGACTTTAACATACGGTACTTCCACTAGTTACTATTTCTTTCAAGCAAGATGTTGTTCCACCAGACCATGTAGATCTCTAAATTCAGTTGCTCCTGTAACCTCTACATAGCTGAAACCTCCTAGTCCCCCTTCCCCCCCTTTAAGGACCAGATGGATTGAAGCTAGGAGATGAGAAGTTTGATATCCAGTGTTACCTGTTTTAATGTCAGCACTTTACTTCCCCTTTTCTTTGTTTCTTGCTGGGCATTCTAACCAAACCCATAATGCTTTGCTCGTTAATGTTTCATAGAGTTTGCTCCACATGGCTAACACAAAGAATGGAGTTGTAGGGGGACATGATTACTGCTGAGTGAACAGTGTGTGGCAGGTGGAACAAGCTTTGAGAAATATTAAAGAGAAATGCCTTCCGAGTTTGATTAGAAAACCCAGCAAAAAGTTTCTACAAAACATCCTGAGAGGAGACTGCGCAGCTAAGAAAAAGGGAAGGAAAGTGCTGATATGAAAAACGGGTATATGAGGCAAAAGTATGCAGTGTTTGGGGTACTCTGGTCAGGAAAATTAAAACATTTTTGAAACCGGAGAACACCTTTAAAGAGAACCTGTCACCAGGAAATTCACTGATAAACCAGGCACACTGCATTGTAGGCCTCACTCTGCTGAATATAATGATACCTTCCGCTTAGTGATCTGTTGCTTTATTGTGGAAAAAAAGTACTTTTAATCCATATGCTAATGAGCTGATTTGAGTCCAGCAGTTGATACGAGTCCAGCGTGTTTTTCCTATTCAGAGCTGTAGCCCCTCCCCTATTCACTTCTATAGATCAATAAATAAATAAACCACGCCCCTTTTACAACTGAAGCAGTGAATAGGGGAGGGGCTACAGCTCTGAATAGAAAAAACGCTGGACTCATATCAACTACTGGACTCACATCAGCTCATTAGCATATGGATTAAAAGTACTTTTCCTCCACAATAAAGCAACAGATCACCAAGTGAAAGGTATCATTGTATTCAGCAGAGTGAGCCCGACAAGACAGCATGCCTGCTTTATCTGTGAATTTCCTGGTGACAGGTTCTCTTTAAATTACTTACGGATTGCCACCGATTAAAAGCAAATTTGCTCTTGACATTCTGTCTTTTGTCCAAATTCAAGTAGTCACTGTCGTTTCAAGAAACTTTGCATAAATCAGTAGTACAGGTAACTATAAGAAACTTTGTAGTATACCTTGTCAGAGAAGAATGCTACCCCCTCTCCTCCCAAACTAACTTTTTTGCTAAGTGTGCTGCCACACATTCCGTTTTTTTATTAATGCAGCTTTTGAAACCAAAGACTTGAGTGTTTTCCAAAAAAAGTCTATGGAAAGGAGTGTAAGAATACTGCTTCAAAGAGAAAAGGGCATTTTTCTCTGATAATATATATTGCAATGTTTCTTATATTCATCTGTACTATTCATTTATGCAATTATGTTTGTTGAAATGACACTATTTAACATTATGGAATTTTTATCATTCCAATCAGTTATGTAGGCCATAGTTATATTGTACACATTCTGTTTGTTTTGTTCACTTGTTTCAGCTCCATGTTTATTTGTCACAAGGATGTCTCATTATGGTGCTCTGTTTGGTGCCCTTCTTGTGATCGTAGGTTCCTGATCCCTGGCCAAAATCTAGACTTCAAGACCTAGACAGTATGCTTGGGCAAGAGTCAAGGCAGATGCCAGAATATATAGATTGGTCTCTTTTTCGCTAAAGTATCCGCCTTGTCCTTGATGCTTGTGGGGTCTTTTTGGTCAGTGTATTGTATGGTTTTCATAGCCCATCAGTCTTTTTAGAGTTTTGTTTTTTTGTTTTTTATTTGCACTGGAGTCACCAAAATATGATCCCAGGCTTTTAATAAATAATTTTTCAATTTAACCAAGCCTATACATTGTTATTTCATTTTGTTTGTGTGTTAATGTTTTTGTGGGCTTTTTCTATTATTTGTTTCAGACAGCAAAATATGTACTTGATCCCATGTGTGGTGTTGGAACTATATTGTTAGAAGCTGCCATGGAATGGCCGGTATGTATGTAGGCTGACAATATTGTCATAAAAAATACTTTAACAAGGAGTTGTGACACAATGGGCATTTATCACTTCTCCACAGAGTAGGTGGTAAATATTTGAGGGCTTTTTGCCTCAGCCCCCTAGGAGTTGAATATTATAGCAGGGCTAATGCTGGACTGCTTGAGACCCCCGTTCTAGTCATTGGTAAGGTTTCCAGTGATCAGACATTTATAACCTATTTTAATCCCTTCCCAACATCCGCAGTATATTTACGGTGCATGTCGGATCTTTGAAGAGGTCATCCGCTGTGGAGTAGAGCGAGTTTCATAGCAACCTTGTGCTTGCTGTTTCATACAGCAGATACATGCAGCTTAAGTCCGCGAACAGCGGTAATGCCAACTTCAGACATTTAACCCCTCAGATGTCATGGTCAAATATAATTTTTTTTATTTTTTTTTACGCCATTTACCATATGGAATAAATACATTTATCTGTAATGGTACAGGCATTTTCGGATGCAGCAATACTAATGATGTTTATTTATTTTTTTGTTCATTTTTATTTGTAAAATGGGGAAAGGAGGTTATTTGATATTTTAATTTTTTTTAAACTTTTTTTTTTTACTTTTTTCTCATTTTTTTTTTAGGGAACTTTAAAGAGGACTTTTCACCACTTCGGACATGCCTGTTTTAATAGCTTCATGCATTCCCCATGTAATAAAAATTCTGGAGCATCTATTCTTATGACTCTATGCTGTGCCGTTCCTTTATTATTCCTGCTAGAAGTTATAATTGAATTGCTGTTGGGCTTCAATAAGGGTACAGGGGGTGTTAACAAGTTGAGGGGTGTACTTGCACAGCCTCATTCTATCCAATCAGTGCTGCCATCTTTGTGTGTGCAGGCCTGCACACATCCCAACTTGTTACCTTCCCTCTGTACCCTTACTGAAGGCTAATAGCAATTCATTCATAACTTCTAGCAGAAATAATAAGGGAATGGCACAACATAGGACTATAAGAATAGATGCTTCAGAATTGTTATTACATGGGTAATACATAAAGTAATTAAAAAAGACATGTCAGGAGTGGTGAAAGGTCTTCTTTTAACATGCGATCATCTCCGCCCCCCGGCTACATTCGCTCTCTGCCCGGAATACATCTCGCGCAGGCGCAGTGCTGGTGGTTACCTGCACCTGCGCGATCCAATTGCAACAGCGCTCCGAAAACGTCACTGGGCTCGGCGCATGCCCAGTGACACTATTGAGGCTGTTGCCGTCAGATCGCGCAGGCAATCGCCGGCACTGCGCCTGCGCGAGATGTATTCCGGGCAGAGAGCGAATGTAGCCGGGGGGCGGAGCCGTAGCCTTGCCTCTGGGACGAGATTTCAGCTGCTGGAGGCGTTCTTTAGATTCAAATTTAGGCGGTCTGGGCACATCAGGGGGGCGTTCCTGGGCTCCTTGGAAGAGAAAAAACGCCCCTCTGGGCTCCTTACAGACTAATTTACATAATGGATAAAGCGGTTTTTAAGAGAAACTACAAGACACACGGAAAAAAGAACTACAGATCCGGATATAAGGTACTTTATTGCCCTAGGCCAGTGATGGGCAAAGTGCGGCTCTCCAGCTGTTGCTAAACTACAACTCCCACCATGCCCTGCAGTAGGCTGATAGCTATAGACAGGCTTTGCATGCTGGGAGTTGTAGTTCTGCAACAGCTGGAGAGCCGCACGTTGCCCATCACTGCCCTAGGCTAAAGGAAAAAAGAAATTGGTGGATAGCCAGGTGACAGATTCCCTTTAAAGACCCGACATCTGCCATATGTGAATGTCGGGAAAGGTTAAATAGGAAAATGTTTGTTTTGGATTTAAATCAGCTGTGATACAATCCACCTATAGATTATAAAAAAAATCCAAATAATGTGAATATATTTCATTTTGCTTTGTGACAGCATGCTACTTTCCTCGGCATTGACAAAAGTGAATCACAACTGAAACACGCACTTGACAATGTGAAGAAAGCAGATGTGATGAACTCTGTATCATTCCTAAAAGGATCTGTGCTTGGTAAGACACTTTCTGAGGAAGAAACAAGCAATAAAATGTGTTGTACGTGTAGGATGTAAAAGGGGTTGTCCATTGATTACATTTTTTTAAAGGCCCAGTACAGTATAAAATTCTAAAATAAGTACCGTATTTTTCGCCCCATAAGACGCACTTTTTTTCCTCCTAAAATGGGGGGAAAACACTAGTGCGTCTTATGAGGTGAATACAGGGCAAAAAAATCGAAAATATGCGGCGCATTACACGGTACATATACTAGACATCTGTGTACCTGTAGCGGGAGACCCACGGCTGCAGCGCGGGCTTGTTGATCGGGCCGGCCACTTCTGGTTGGCAGGGACCGGCCATGTGAGCATGGAAGCAGGCAGATGAGGGGCGGAGCAGGCTTTCCTGCCGCACATGCCTGCTTCGCCTCCGTGAGATACCAGTCTGACATCCTGCCTAGTAAAGGAGCGCACAGAGTCATTGGTTGCTATGACGCCGTGCGCTTCTTGCTGCTGCCGCAGTACAGTGATACGCTCGTATAGATCATACGAGTGTATTACTGTACAGCAGCGCCGGCAGTAGAAAGCGCACGGCGTCATAGCAACCAATGACGCCATGTGCTCCTGCACTAAGCAGGATGTCAGACACCAGTTGTCACATGCTGGGTCATGGGTCGGAAACTAAAGGGGGCATACTCTATACTGGGGGGCACGTTAGGGACCATTATGTATAGTGGCAGGTACAAAAGGGGGACACTGTCTATACAGATGCACTATGGGGCTATTATCTATACTTGTGGGGGGGGGGACAAATGGGGTCATTATATTGAGAGCGAGCTACTATGAGGACCATTGTCTATACTAGGAGGGCATTATGGCGGCCATTATTTACACTGGTAGGACACTATGGGGTAGAGTTGTTTCGGTACCAAAATTTTGATTCGGTATCGATACCATAAAAAAGTATTGCGATACTCGATACCATTCGATACCACGCGAAAAAAATAAAAACGCCAAAAAAATCTGCGTGCATTCAACATTTTATGAAACCGCCGGCTCATAATACAACAGTCCTATCCTACTTTTTTGTGGGGACAAGGCGACTAAAAGAAAATGGCGAATCGTGCATTTTTTATTTTTCTTTTTTTTTCTTTTACGGCGTTCACCGCATAAAAGTGGATTTTTTAATAGTTTGGACTTTTGAGACGCGGCGATATGTAATATTTTATTTATGTATTGTTTATATATTTTATATGTAAAATTGGGAAAGGGGTGATTTATAATTAATATTTTGGTGTACTTTAACTTTTTTTTTTTTTTTTACAGTTTATTTATTAACTATTTTCCCCTTAGGGGCTAGAACCTGGGATATTCTCATCCTATTCACCCTGATAGAGCTCTATCAGGGTGAATAGGATCTCACCCTCTCCCTGCTGCCCTGTGCTCTGTGCACACAGCAGCAGGGAGCAGACCAAGGCAGCCAGGACTTCAGAAGCGTCCTGGTTACCATGGTAACCGATCGGAGCCCCAGCATTACAGTGCTGGGGCTCCGATCACTGCCACTGCCACCAATGAGGAGGAGGTGAGGGGACCCTGTGGCCACTGCCACCAATGATTTTATTACTGGGGGAAGGGGGAGGACAGGGGGCACACTGCCCACTGCCCACCAATGTTTTAATACTGGGGGCACACTGCCCACCAATGTTTTAATACTAGGGAGGGGAGGGGGCACACTGCCCACTGCCCACCAATGTTTTAATACTAGGGAGGGGGTGAGCAGCACTGGCCAGCAATGCCGAGTAGTTTCTTGTATAAATGCAGGCAGAGGCACAGGCTGCCAGCACCTGCCTGTGACCGGCGCTGCGATCAGAGGCTATTAACCCCTCAGGTGCCGCACCTGAGGGGTTAGTTGCCTCTGATTGCAGTGCTGGAGTCTACAGGCAGGTGCTGGCAGGCTGTGTCTTCTGCCTGCATTACACAAGAACTACTCGGCATTGCTGGCCAGTGCTCCCGTCCCCCAGCTCCGCCCCTCCTCCCGCCCCGCTCCGCCCCTCTCCCTCTATTGGTTGAAGCGGCAGCACAGGGGGAGGGAGAGACTGCCTCCTTCTCCCTGTGCTGCCGAGGAGAACATGGCCGCGCTGAGAGCGGCGCAGCCATGCTCTCCTATACTGGGCCGTGCAGTAGTGCAGCCCAGTATCGATAAAATACTTTTCCTGGTATCGAGTGCGATACCAGAGAAAAGTATCGATCGGGTATCGAAAGTTCGATACCCGAAACAACCCTACTATGGGGGGCATTAAATATACTAAGGGCACAGCAGGGTTAAAATCTCACAGACCGTGTTCCAATAATAAGAGGCTGGGGTCTTATAGCAGGCATGGGGCTGATGATAGGAGGCATGGGGGCTGATCTGAAGTCTGAATGGGGGTCTTATTTAGATTGGGGCTTTTATCTGAGGTCTGATTGGGGGTCATTGGGGTCTGAGCTGAGGTCTTATTGGGTCTTAGTAACATTGGGGGTCTTATTGGGACTGTCAGCTGAGTTCTAACTAACATGGGTGGTCTGACCTGATAAAAAATATTTTTTTCTTACTGTCCTCCTCTAAAACCTGGGTGCGTCTTATGGGGCAGTGTGTCTTATAGGGCGAAAATGATCCCCCATAACAGCGTCATCCACAGATCCCCCATAACAGCGTCATCCACAGATCCCCCATAACAGCGTCATCCACAGATCCCCCATAACAGCGTCATCCACAGATCCCCCATAACAGCGTCATCCACAGATCCCCCATAACAGCGTCATCCACAGATCCCCCATAACAGCGTCATCCACAGATCCCCCATAACAGCGTCATCCACAGATCCCCCATAACAGCGTCATCCACAGATCCTCCATAACAGTGTCATCCACAGATCCCCCATAACAGATCCCCCTGGAGGCACATTGGTTGGAAAACACTATTATATTCCCATTTATCAATTTATTAACACTTGTACAAAGGAAAAGAAAAGCCGTTGTCCATAGCAACCAAATTCCAGCTTTAATTTTTTTCATTGCTATCGGCAACTGCGCCGCTATTTATACGAGGTATCGGTAATTGTTATCGGCGAGTACTTAAATAAAAGTATCGGTACTCGTACTCGGTCTTAAAAAAATGGTATCGGGACATCCCTAATAAATTGTTATGTACTAATATATCGTAGAGCAGCAACTAACAGTGTTTATTTTGTATTGTTCATCTTATAGGCCTTCCAGTACTCTCAGAAAGCATGGATGTTGTCATTTCAGATATACCATTTGGAAAAAAGTTCACATGTTCCAAAGATATGAAAGAGCTTCTGCCTGACATAATTCGCCAAATGGAAAGGTAAAGTTCAAATTAAATATAGGGGCATGTAAAAGTAGACAGGAAATAAGTAAAAGTATGATGTGATGTGACCAGTAAACTAATTAAATCCTTTAAAGCACTTCTTAAAGGGGTTTTCTGGGATTCTTATATTGATGACCTTCCTAGCATAGGTCATCAATATCAGATGGGCGGGGGTTCGACACCCGGCACCCCCGACGATCAGCTGGCCGT
This sequence comes from Bufotes viridis, assembly GCA_033119425.1. Classification (NCBI taxonomy): domain Eukaryota; kingdom Metazoa; phylum Chordata; class Amphibia; order Anura; family Bufonidae; genus Bufotes; species Bufotes viridis. The sequence continues at coordinate 363,483,023 of CM065592.1, read as the reverse complement.
GTTCCGTGCGAGTGTAGCCTTCTCGTCTTTGTTTACATGCTTGCCGTCGACATTGTAGCAATGAGCAGGTTTAATCACAAGCACAATCCTATGCACATGAATAGGAACGAACCGTCCCATTGAAGTGAATAGGACCTTTAAAATGTTCCCTGTGCTCCACTCTAAATTAAGAAAAGCACTGTTCCAGTGCCAAGGTTCACTTCAGTGATTCTTTCATTCCCCGGGCTGTAAACCTCCAGACAGGGTCACATGTGCCACTGCAGCCAGTCACTGGCTTCAGAGGTGACTATTTTCAAGCACTGCATCACTGCTGGGACACATCACCCCTGCGATAGTGATTGTGCAGCAGAGCACATGGACACACACCGAAGTTTACTGGCAAGGAATGGAAGTATTGTTTGACGGAGCCTCGGGTCTTGAAATGAGCAGCGTGGAGCAGGTGAGCTGATTTTCTATTTTAAGTAGAGCATATTCCTAGGCTTAATTAAAAGGTGAGGTAAAGCAGGTGAACCCTTTTAAAGTGTAGGAGTCAGTTCACATCATTGTCACAGCCTCTGTTAATATTGAAAGCCACAGTGCTCTGCTGGATCTGTTGCACCACAGATACCATAGGCAATTGATAGGCAATTGTCTTACACTGGGGTCTGTTAGGCAGTCTGCCATTTTAACATCAAGAATAATACTTTACAGGGAAATTTCCCAGTGGGCCGATGCCCAGGGGGCCACCTGGGCCCTCCTCATGGCCGGCCAGTGCAAATTTTTGGGGATGTATTTTGTGCTGCTGGCAGTATTTTGTGATGTACTGTGGTATTTGGCTCTGTTGGGATGGTATAATGTGCCACAATATGATATTGCAGACCCTGTCTTCCATCAATTTGGACCCAACTCCAAACTGGGCCACTTTTAGTATTTTTTCCAGGGCCACTTTAAGTTCCCAGTCCGCCCCTGATGCTGACTGTAGCTTACATTTTCATGGTGACAGGTTCCCTTTAGAGCACATACTGTTTCATACTAGAGCAGGAGCACCATCATTTGGGAGTCTTAAACATATGAAAAATTAACCTTAGACTAGTTCAATTGGGGTCCCCGGTGTAAGGCAATTTTATATGGTGTGGTTACCTTCCCAAGGTAATGTTCAGGCTTGAGCATTTCTGTAATGAGTGCTTTGCTCAACCATAAATAACCGAAGAGCTGCTCTGTTTTCTCCACTCTTAGGCCTCTTTCACACGGGCGTCACGTTTGACGCCCGAATAAGAGGCGGGTGCGTTGCGGGAAAATGCGCGATTTTCCCGCGCGAGTTCAAAGCGTTTTAATACGTTTTGCAAGCGCATGTGAAAAAAATCTGCATATTTGGTACCCAGACCTGAAGCCGGACTTCATCACTGAAGTAAGGTTTTGGGTTGAGTATTCTGTATATTTTATTATTTTCCCTTATAACATGGTTATATGGGAAAATAATAGCATTCTAAATACAGAATGCTATGTTAGCAGGGCAATAGAGGGTTAAAAATAAACAAAAATTGAACTCACCTCCTGCCATTGATCACGTAGGTGCAAGGAACATTCTCTATCTTCATATCTGTTGGTTGAAGGACCTTCGGTGACGTCACTGGGTCACATGGTTCAATCATGGAAGCTTTTAATTGGACCATGTGACCCAGTGATGTCACGGAAGGTCCTTCAACCAACAGATATGAAGAAAGAAGAATGATCCCTGCACCTACACGATCAAGAGGAGGAGGTGAGTTAAAGTTTTTTTTTATTTTTAACCCTCTCTTCCTCTTTTTACATAACATTCTGTAATTAGAATGCTATTATTTTCCCTTATAACCATGTTATAAGGGAAAATAATAAAAATCGGGTCCCCATCCCGATCGTCTCCTAGCAACCATGTGGGAAAATCGCACCACATCCGCACTTGCTTGCGGATGCTCGCGATTTACCCGCTGCCCCATTCACTTCTATGGGGCCTGCGTTGCGTTAAAATCGCAGAATATAGAACATGCTACTATTTTCACGCAACGCAAAAGTGATGTGGGAAAATCACCGCTCATGTACACAGCCCCATAGAAATGAATGGGTCCGGATTCAGTGCGGGTGCAATGCGTTCGACCCACGCATTGCACCCGCGTGGAAATCACGCCCGTGTGAAAGGGGCCTTAGGGAGGCACTGGTGTCTTTCCCGTTTTAAAAAGTTCTGAAGTGTATCACTGTATTTGTTGCCTCTGTTCCTTCTATACCTAATTACCTATTGTTTTCTTTTGTCAAAAAACAAGAACTGTTCTTGGAATATCTGATTAGATTTTTTTTTCCAAGCTAATATGTAAAAAGGAAAAGCCAGCCACAGTTATAGCTGTAAATTTAATATATTTGTTCATGCCCTAACCATGGCCCTGTTGAATGTGATTTGCAAACTTTTCATAGTTATGTTATATATAATTTTATTTTAATAAAATATAGTATATTCTGTATTAAAAAGTGGCTTAAAGTGTTTATGCAAAGTATGAAAGTTATCCTCTATCCACGGGATAGGGGATAACTAACTAATTGGTTGGGTTACCACCGATTGGACCCCCACTGATCCTGAGAACGAGGCTCGCATGTTTCTATCTTGGTGGAATGGCAGGACTAGCATGCGCCTTGCTGCTCGATTCATTCTCAGTGGGACTGCCAGAAATAGCGGAGCGTTGTACTCACTATCTTCAGCTTTTGCATAAAAAAAGAATGGAGCGGCAGGGTGCATGCACGACCTAACACCAGATCAGGATAGGAACATTGGGCCCCCGTTCTTGGGATTGTTGTCAGTTCTAACAGTCGGACCCTCACCAATTAGTTTGTCCTATCCTGTGGATAGGGAATAACCTTAATGGCACAGCCCCTTTAATGCTGTGGACTATAGATTCTAATGAAACTGGTCATATGCAAGCCAGTCTCCATTTTTAGAATCTTTTGTATTAGTTGAGTCAAGTCAGGGTAAACAGTCCATAGATCATCAGTAACATGAAAAAGTAGTTATCGCGTCTAAAATGTTACAAGCCCCCTAAAACCTAATTAATAATACAGTATTGTGACTGGATTTATCTAAAACTTGTATTTGTCTTCTAGTATTCAATTGTTGAATTGTTTTTGCATCCTTTTTCCTCAATAAATATTGAGGGGAACATTTATTAAAATTATTTTCCATGCCGGACTCAAGTCCCTCTGTCCTGCCGGAAGTGCCAAAGTTATGTAGAGGCACAGGCCTTGACGTAGTTTGGTGCTTTGTCTGGCAGGCCGTGTAACAAGTTTAAATCTACACTAGCTCTGTTGCTGGCGTAGATTTAAGTCGTTTTCCACGATTACATCCGGCATGGAAAATGATAAATGAATAGGTCCTCTTGGCCCGCTGGCTTTCCTGCCCACGCCATGCTCCACTTTGTAAAAGTGTTGTGAGAGGTGAAAAGTTATTTGAGGTGCAACAAAATTTTCGACCTATTAACACCACAAAAGTGGCCTAAATAGATTGACAAATGTCTACCTAAAGGTTTAGGTTATGGACAGGTGATCTGACCCTCCATGGCATCCCCACATCATCATACCCATACCACTAAATTTGCCTTCTGATCAATTTTTCTTGATTTGGAAGAACACCTAAAAGCAGAAGTCTGTCACCATTACTCTCGACTACTGCTTTAACACATGAGCCATTAGATGAAGTGACAATGTATACTGCCTAAAAATCATTAAATGACAGCACATTTAATGTGCCACAAGAAAAGTGCCAGTTTGCCATGACCAAGAACATCAGGAGGATCTACACACTTGGACAAAATCATTGGTAGCCTTCCGTTAAAAAAAGAAAACATGGAATGGTCACTGAAATAACTTGAAACAGAGAAAAGTAACAATAAATAAAAATGTACTGAAAATCAGCCATTGCATTTGAATAGTAGTTCAACTGAATAATTTTAAGAAAGTAATGAAACTGGACAGGACAAAAATGACTGTACATCTAGAAAAAAATGAAGATAATTTGACCATAGGAACATGTTCATCTAAAGTGTGTCCTGAAAGCATCACAGGTGTCTTAAAACTTGTAATTAGTCAGTCTACCTATTTAAAGGGTGAAAAGTAGTCACTGTGCTGTTTGGTATCGTGGTGTGTTCCACACTGAACGTGGACCAAAGAAAGCTAAGTAGAGATTAGATTAGAAAGAAAATAATAGACAGATATGTTAAAGGTAAGGCTATAAGGCCATTTCCAAACAGCTTGGTGTTCCTGTTACTACAGTTGCACATATTATTCAGAAGTTTAAGGTCTATGGGACTGTAGCCAACTTCCCTGGACGTAACCGAGGAGGAAAGTTGATAAGAAATTAAAGAGATGGATAATACGAATTGTAACCCAAGAGCCCAGAAAAACTTCCAAATAGATTAGAGGTGAACTCCAATGTCAAGTTACATCAGTGTCAGATCGCACCATTCGTTGCTGTCTTAGCCAAAGTGGACTTAATGAAAAACAACAGAGGAGGAAACCAAATCATAAAAAACTAGCTTGGAATTTGACAAAATGCATATTGACAAGCCACAAAGCTATCCTTTGGATAGGTGAGACAAAACTGGAGCCTTTTGGCAATTCACATCAGCTCTATTTTAATACAACGCTGTACCTACTGTGAAACATGGAGGAGGCTCGGTTATGTTTTCGGACTGAATTGCTGCATCTGGTGCAGGGTGTCTTGAATCTGTGCAGTGTACAATGAAATCTCAAGACTATCAAAGTATTCTAGACCGAAATGTGCTGCCCAGTGTCAGAAAGCTTGTTCTCATTCATGGGTCTTCAAACAGGATAATGACCCAAAACACACATCTACGAACATCCAAGAATGGCTAAGAGCAAAGCAATGGACTATTCTGAAGTAGCCTGCTATGAGCCCTGATCTAAATCTTATTGAACATTAATGTTGGACGCGAATAATCGAATCTTGAATTTTAATCGTGACTTCGAGAATTCACCAAGATTTAGAATATAGTGCTATATATTTGTGTTGGCGATTATTCTAGATTTTTTTTTACCTCTGAACTCATGATCCCTCCCTGCTTTTTGTTTGTGGGCCAATGAGAAGGCTGCAATGCCTTTGTCTTATCTTAGCAACATCTCTAGCAACCAATAGGAAAGTTACCTACCCCTTACTATACAAGAACCTCCCCAGCAGCCATTTTCTGCAGTTTTGAGAGAGACAGCAGTGTCATTGCTGTGCTCTGTCCTTTGCTGTGTCACAGTGTCACGTTAGTTAGTTAGTTAGTTAGTTAGTTAGTTAGTTAGTTAGCTTATATATTATACAGATAGCTATTGGGAGATAGTCAGTGTAGGTTAGATTGTGATATAGTGTAGCTGATAGGTTCCATTGCAGGGTGCTTAATGAGAACAGTTTGGGTCTTAGATTTACGTATGAACTGGAGAGTGAACAAATCACTTTCCTCGATGTTAAGGTATTTAAACGGGGAGATAAGATCTGTACCACCCTTCATAGAAAAGAAACAGCAACCAATTCGATTCTATCATGCGATAGCTTCCACCCATACACGCAAAAAAGGAGTATCCCTAAAAGCCAATATCTACGCATCCGGCGCAATTGCTCCAATATGGCGGAATTCCAAACAGAGGCGAGGAAATTGCAAAAGAGGCTACGTAACCGTGGGTATGCCCAAAAAATTTTGGGAGAAGCCTATAAATTATCAGCTTCTATGGAGCGTACCCAGTTACTGATACCCAAGGCACGGGAGGAAAGGGAGGAGGGAGGGAATCATGAAATCAGGTTGATTTCTACCTTCGATGATGGTCATCAGGAGGTTAGACAAATCTTGAATAAATACTGGGACATCCTGCGGTTAGATCAAGACCTGGATAAGGTGATAAAAAACTATCCCAGTATCACCTATCGAAAAGGCAGAAGCCTCAGGGACCGTCTTGTAAGGAGTATGTACACACCCCCGAAAAACGGTACATGGCTCAATTGCCAACCAAGAGGCATGTTTAAATGCGACAAATGTAAGGCCTGTAGGTACATAAAAAACTCCAAGGAAATTCAGACATCAGTAACAGGACAAAAAATTCAAATTAGGGAGTTTATCAATTGCCGCACTAGGTGGGTGGTGTACATTTGCCAGTGCACATGCCCTCTTGATTATGTGGGCAAAACAAAGAGGGAATTGAGAGTTAGGATCGGTGAGCACATCAATGATGTTATCAAAAGAAACCGACACCTATCGCTCAACATGTTAAAACTGTGCACCAGGGCAATCCGATGTGCCTGTCTTTTTCTGTCCTGGAGGTGGTCCCTTCATCACCGTGGGGGGGTAACTGGGACCGTAAGATACTACAGAGAGAAGCAGCCTGGATTTTTAATTTAAGATCTCAGTCCCCTCTCGGCCTGAATGAACGCATTGAGTATCAGTGTTTTTTGTGACTCAGGATTTGTCTTCTCAGTCCTAACGATCCTTAGTATGAGACAATTTCCGTTTTTGACATTTATGGTTATTGAAGAGTTTGGCCTAGGGATTACTGTGTGCCAGTAATTTGGCCCTTCATTTTTCTCATCTCTATATATCCTTAGTTATATGTTCATATTCTTTTTTCCAGATAGGCGGCCACCGGTCTCTCAGTGATTGACAACTTACCGTTTCCCCTCCCCATGATTCATGGAGGTGGGGTAGACCATGAGGACCTGATAGGGCGCATGCGCGTGGTAAGGGGAACCCGGTGAGGACTTTGACTGTCAGTACACCGATGTAGAGGTGGCGGCTGATATTTCCGCCATACGCGCTGTGCGCTTCACTGGCCGTGGTGCGCCTGCGCGGGCATCTTAGACGCGCGTCATGAAAAGTACAGGATGTGACGTGCGATGGTGCCACCTCTGGAAGTGACACGTGCGTTCCAGATGACGGAAATGACGCGCACATCCTGTCTATCTGCCGGTGGAATTGACATAATCCGATTGGCGCACCAGACCGTGAGGGGTGTGCCTTTGATTATTTAAACCCGATGGACGCATACCGGGGGTAGGTGCAACATCAGACGCCTCACCCCTGGATGCGACCAAGGCACTGTCTCCTCTGTGGTCCAGATGCGGGTAAGCTTACCTTCTCTACCTCTTGCCCTTTTGATGCTTTTAGGGTGTAGAGGTATGACTTTGTTTTTTATTTAGATTTTTTTCCATCACTTAGGTCCCTACGGAGTGACTTTTTTCCACTGGATCCCCGCACGATGACCTTAATTGTATGTCGCACAGGTGTATTTCGTTATGTATGTGCCCCCTGATGAACCCAAAGTGATATGTTTGGGGGAAACGCGTCGGGGCTTTTTTCTGGGTTATTTTTGATGACCCTTGTGTACATGCGACTTTTTTGTACTCTTGAATATCATGATCAAGAGTAGCGTGACCAATTTCTGACAGAGATCGTACCACACATTGAGGATCTAGGTACGAGTTCTTTTTGGTATGACGCAGTAATTTGACGAGGGATGGCTGCAGGGTAAGTGAGGGCAGGCACGAGGACGAGGGGCTCCTACCATCAGGGGGTGCCCTTGGGCTGAGCCTTAGTGAGGGTTACCATACCAGGGACAGCCACTGCGTGCCGTAGCCAATATCCTTTTCTTGTGTACCTGCAACCTTCCCCTAGTTTATGGGGAGTATTTTTCCTCCTGACATTGGGGGTGGTTTTTAATAGAGTCCTAATAAAAGTTATTATTTAGGAGTGGCTTTCATATATATTTTTTATGGTTGTGTCCCATAGAAAGCACACCCACCAATATCTTAAGCAATCTTTCCCTTTTTTTGTTATTTGTTAGGTAGTGTGATAGGTTCTGCTGTCCATATATACATGCTACAGGCAAGTTCACAACAATACTTGGTGCACCCATCACGGATATGTAGTCAGACCTGCTAAACTATGAAGTTGCACGTATTGCACAAAAATATGAGCATCATTAATTGCCGATTTGCGCAATCGTGAATATATCGGAGCACTCTATCTGCATATAAAGCTATTGCAATGTTCTGCCGTGCCAACCGTTTTCTCCAGTCTCAGGAAACTTCTAGCAGCTTGAAAAATGTAGCAATAGTGACCCACGCCTGTATTGTGCGTGCAATACACGCATATTACAATGGCGATTTTCGCAATCGAGAAAATAATCGCAAATTCATGACGAATATTCGCCCAAATATTTGCAAAATATCACAAATTCGAATATTGACGATGCCGCTCATACTAATTGAACATTTGTAGAAGGAGCTGAAACATGCAGTCAGGAGAAGGCACCCTAGGAACCTGAGACTGCTGGAGCAGTTTGCTTACGAGGAGTAGGTCAAAATACCTGTGGACAGGGGCAGAAGTCTTAGGGCTCATGCACACGACCATATGCCCTCCGATACATACGGTCTGTGAGCAGCCCATATGTCCCGGAGCGGCATTGATCGATCGCACAGGAGTAGTACACAGCATCATAGATTTCAATGATGCTGTGCACGTCGAGCCGCCCACAGGACTATTGTCCCGCACTCATAAGATCATATACCAATACCCCCACGGGCGGGCGGGTATAGTCAATGCCCCCACGGGCGGCCCGACGTGCACAGCATCATTTTAATCCATGATGCTGTGTACTCCCGTGCGCACTATCGATGCTGCTCCGGGACATATGGCCTGCTCACGGACCGTATGTCTCGGAGGGCATACGGTCGTGTGCATGAGCCCTTATTGAGAGTTACAGAAATCGCTTGATTGCACTTGCCTCAAAAGGTTGTGCAACAAAATATTAAGTTAGGGGTACCATCATTTTGTCAAGGCCAGTTTCATTAGTTTGTCTTATAAATTATTCTGTTGAACCACAATTTAAAAGCAATGTCTGATTTTCATTAGTTAATTTTCAGTAAATTTTTAGTTTTTATTACTTTTTGTCAGTCTAAATTATTTCAGTGACCATTGTGGGTTTTTCTTTCTTTAAGGGTACCAACAATTTTGTCCATGTGTGGATGCTCTGCTTTATTTCTCAATCAAATGCAGAACACATCATAACTTTGTCTTATGCTGGTTGAAAAGCACTGTTTCTAGAACCTTAGGCTACTTTCACACTTACGTTCGTGTGATCCGGCAGGCAGTTCCGTCGTCGGAGCTGCCTGCCGGATCCGCCGATTAGTGTAACAACTGACAGCATTTGTAGGCGGATCCGTCAACAAATGCATTACAAGAACAGATCCGTCTCTCCGCTTGTCATGCAGATGGACGGATCAGTCTTGCAGTTTTTTTCGCAAAGTCAATGGGCATTAATGCCGGACCTGGCATTCCGGCGACTGATGGGGCATTTTGGACGGACATAATACCGCAGCATGCTGCGGTATTATGTCCGCAGAAAACGACTGACAGTGACTGAATGGAAGGCATACTGATGCAAACTGAACGGATTTCTATTCTTTCAGAATGCATTGGGATATGCCTGATCAGTTCTTTTCCGGCATAGAGCCCTTTTGACGGAACTCTATGCCAGAAAAGAATAGCGCAAGTGTGAAAGTACCCTTAGTACAGTAATTAGGACGATTAGTGTAATACTATTTGTGGCTTATACAGAAGAATAAATAAGTTCATTAATACATTTGAATGTTTCTAAAAATAGACATTCCTGCTTTTATTATTAATAAATACATTTTAATATTGGTGTCTGTTGTCGCTTATGTTTGTAGAGTACTGCGTATTGGAGGTGTTCTTGTATTATTACTGAGCCAACAGCTTCACTATTATCTGAAAAAAACATTTTATTTCAAGTCTAAGGAAAGTGAGAACCGGCAAATGTTTGGATCAGACTCCCCATCAACATGCAATAGTGAAGGCTCGAAGGCTCAAGAACAAATTACAATGAAAATTTTTGATTTTACATCTTTGACTCATATTGAGTCGCATTCAGTAAGCCTCGGAGTCACAGAAGCTGTACTCTTTAAATGCAAAAAGACATCCCAGTCTGTTTTATTCTAAGATCTTTTTCCCCACTTTATTTTACTGTTAATAAAATAAATATAATTTTTGTTGCTTTATAATTACAGACCTGATAATGGTATTTTTAAAGCCAATGTTTTGTGTAATATCATGTGGTTTATAGTGTAGTTACATTAGCATTAGTGACCTGTCTTAGTTTCATATGTGCTTGTGTATCAATATACACTTCGATCGTGTGTGCTTTTATTCTGGAATGTGAGATAGACTTGTGGCTATTAAAGAGAAATGTCATTAAAAACTGGTTACCACAGTAAATGTGTCATTGGGGAGTCCTTCAGTTCAAGCGTAACATAGCAGCATTTGCCTGGCCCACAAGTGTTACGCGTAAAGGTTAATTCTAGTGTAGATATTCTATATGTAGATATATCTGACACTGCAATCTGGAGTGGGACAAAACTAGTCCAATCCACAAGGATGCCTGTAAGGATTAAATTGGAATGCAGGAGTTCTGGCCATGGTTGTAAGGCTGTGCCTCTGGTGTTGACTTTAAGGGCAGTGGCTGATGTGAGTGGAAATCAGTTTATACTAGCAAAACCGGGAGATGGAATTCATAGTTAATCGCGCAAAAGGTTAGGACTGGCATAGTTCATCCAATACCTTAATCTAAGCAGACAAGAGCAAAGGCAATCGGCAGAAATTAAACGTCAGAGACAATCCATTTCGGTCTAAGCACAAAAGAAGCTAACAAACCAATCGCTCAAGGTAGGAGCACTGGGAAGGGATCCTTAAATAGCCATAGGGTTTTGTCATAAGAGTGGGCACATGTGCTGTCTGCAGAAAATGCGGACAGCACACATCATTAAAAAAACTGAAATGTGAACGAGATCTAACATTTGGATGTAGCTGGAAACAGACGGCTCTGTCCACTCTGTAGTGGCTGCAGTACATTGGCACAGCTGCTACACAGTGGACAGAGCCTTCTGCTTCTAGATCCATTCACTGTTATGCCACCGGCATTGCAAACCACTCATGGGTGGGTGCTTCAGGTGTCAGACCTCTACTGATCTGATACTCATGACTGATGCATCAAATAGGTCATCAGTATCTAAAAGCCCATTAAGGACTGTTTAGTTGATGAAGTGGGTGCAGCAAACATAGTAGAGCCCGTGAGCTGAATTTAGAATATGACAGAGCAGGATGGAGAGCATGACTAATGCTAAAAAGCAGTGGCTGGTTTTCTTTTCTTCTTCCATTACCCTATACAAATTGCAATCTAAAGATTGCCTGTTGTGGTCCACTTGAGGACCTAAAAAAAAAGTTTAAAAAACTGTGAAAATGGTATTTACAAAAACTACAGGTTGTATTACGTATAGTAATGAGCGAGCACCAAAGTATTCTATATTATGCTATATTACCAAGTATAATGGAAGTCATTGGGCGACAACCAGGCAGCCCCTGCTTGGAAAAGAAGAGGGTGTCTGGTCCCCTAAAAACTGTTCTTACATGTCTGGTCTCCGTAGCCGCTCCAGTCAGGGCCCATCCCTGCGCATGGAGCGTCCCCATCACCATGGGAACGACTCCGGGGTTAGAATGTACTGTCGGATGTGAGATTTCACTATCTCATATCTCTTGTCATAACACTTTCATCTAATAGAGGGCACTGTTCATGAATCATGACTCATAAACAGCGCCCTCTATTAGATGAAAAGTGTTATGACAAGACTATTCCATGTTGTGAGATCTATCTCAAATCAGCAATTGGAAAATTCGCAATATGAAAATTCGCGATCAACACTACTCCTAAAATCAAAGATATTGCAGCCTTCTCATTGGCCCACAAGCAAGAAGCAGTGAGGGTTCATGGGTACTGAAATATTAAATATTAATATTAAATATTAGTAAAAATCTAGAATATTCGTGATTACGAAGATATAGCACTACATTATAGATATTCGCGAATTCCCGAAGTGCCAATATTCGCGATAAAAATGCGCGATTAGAATATTTGCGATAAACACTAAATCTCACATCCGACAGTACATTCTAGCCCCGGAGGCATTCCCATGGTGATGGGGACGCTCCATGCGCACTGATGGCCCCTGACTGGAGCGGCTACTGAACCCAGACATGAGTAGTGTTGATTGTGAATTACCGTATCGTGAATTTTCCGATCGCAAATTTTCCAATTGCCAATTTGAGATACATCTCACAACATGGAATAGTCTTGTCATAACACTTTTCATCTAATAGAGGGCCCTGTTCATGAGTCATGACTCAGGAATTTGGGGCTGATAATCGTCAGGGGGTGGGGTCCATATGGGGTCACTCTGGGGGGCTGTCTCCCTTGCTATCCTGGGGTGCCTTCTAGAGGGTCCCTCATCACCGGATGATAATGAGGGGGTAGAGGAGTAGAGGAAAGTGGCATCCTCATCTCCCTCACTGGCCGACTCAGTATCAGAGGCAAAATATTCGTATGCCTCTTCAGCTGAGTAAACTTGTTGGGACGGACGGGCCATTTTTATTTTATTGGGGTGTAATGTGTGACGTGTAAAACTTTATTTAGTGTCGGTTGTGTATGAGGTGCTTTCACACGTGAAGGGGATTGTAATAAATTGGAAAAAATTATCAAAAAAAAAAAAGTATCTTCTGCACAAAAAAAACGAATCGGTCAAAACTGAGCAGAAACGATCAGTAATGGACACTACTGATCGGTGCTCAGTGGTTGCAAAATGCACGTACGCAGATGGTGCGTTTGTGCAAAATCCTAAACTGACTGTAACTGAAATTGATATATATATATAAATAAAACTAACTACCTACCACTGTACCCCTAGGGTTTAGAGCAGCCATCGTCACCCGGTCACAGAACGATTTCGCTCAGGGACCGGGTGAACACCTTGCCGTAGCTGTACTGCGCTGGTATTTTGTACCTAGTTCGCAGCTCCATACAGCTGCGGCGCTGCTAGCAAACAGGTTAAACACAGAGAATGCACAAACAAATTACAGTTCTTCTATTCCCATGGTCATGTTTTGTCTCATTAAAATGTAGGCCCCGTAATCATGAACATGATCGTGGATCCCCAAAATGCGGATGCAGTCTATGTGCCTTCCATATTTTATTTGGTCTCCATTTTTATAATGATAGTCTATTGTGTTACACTGTGACATGTGACATGCTGTGACTGCTACACAGCTCAGCAGACAATATCCCACAATAGCCTTGGATACACAGCAGACAGTATCACACATGATAGAATTAGATACACAGCTCAGCAGACAGTATCAAAAATGATAGGATTAGATACACAGCTCAGCAGACAGTATCACACAGGATAGGATTAGATACACAGCTCAGCAGACAATATCACACATGTCACAGTGCGACACCATAGCCTATCATTATAAAATTGTTGAGACAAAATGTTGTGCGACACATGTAGCCATAGCATTAAAGGGGCAGGACACTGTGGAGGTCACTGTTAAAGCAGCAGGGTACAGTGAGGTCACTGTTAAGGCAGCGGGGTACTGTGGAGGTCTCTGTTAAGGGGGCAGGGGCCACTATTAAAAGGGCAACTGCTGTGGAGGTTACTGTTAAGGCAGCGGGGTACTTTGGAGGTCATTGTTAAGGGGTCGAGCCCCCTGGGGAGGTCAATGCCAAGGGAGTGGGGTGCTGTGAAGGTCAAAGTTAAGGGGATGGGCTGCTGTGGAGGTCCCATTTTAAGGAGGCGGGGCACTGTGGGGGGATCAGTGTTAAGGGGTGGGGGACTGTGGAGTTCACTGTAAAGTGGGCAGGGTACTGTAGAGGTGACTGTTATGGGGGATACTGTCGATATCTTTTAACGACACACAGAAACATTAAATAAAATAGATAAAATATACCCGTGCAAAGCCGGGTCCTTCTGCTAGTATATGAATAAAAGCTCAGATATCTCTGCAGTTGTTTAGCATACAGACAAAATAGAGGTATAGGGTGTAATTTATTAAGGCCTTTTAGACATCGGTCTTAATAAGGCTCTGCGCTGGTGGTGGTCAGCCGAAGTAATGTATAGGCGCCGCTTCTAAGTCTATGCCAGCTCCCTTGCTGGCATTGATTTGGACCATTTTCTATGCCTAAAACAGGCGTAGAATATGATGAATAAGACGGGTGAGCTTGTCCTCTTCCACGCAACACCCCCTTTTTTTTTAGACCTGGTGTGATCAGGGAAAAGTCGCAGATTGTGACCCAAATGAGCTTTGCAAAATAGTCTGCGCCAGAAATACACCTAATATAGACGTATCTGTTTAGTAAATGACCCCTATAGTTTTAATCAGCATGATGAGCCCTACCAGGCAGTATATCTGGTTTATTAGGGTTGATTCTGGTGACAGAGACACTTTAAGCTCAAGTGTACTTGGATTCTGCAGCAGGACAATGATCCGAAGCACACCAGCAAGTCCACCTCTGCAAAAAAACAAAATGAAGGTTTTAGAGTGGCCTAGTCAAAGTCCAGACTTAAAGGGATTGTCTCACTTCCGCAAATGTCATTTATCATGTAGAGAAAGATAATACGAGCCACTTACTAATGTATTGCAATTGTCCATATTGCCTCCTTTGCTGGCTGAATTCATTTTTCCATCACATCATACACTGCTCGTTTCCATGGTTACAGACCACCCTGCAATCTGTCTTTGGTGGTCGTGCTTGTACACTATAGGAAAAAGCGTCAGCCTCTCTGGTGGCCGGGACCATGGGAGCACATAGGCTGGTGCTTTTTCCTAGATTTTGCAAGCACGACCACTGCTGATGGATTGCAGGGTGGTCTGTAACCATGGAAACGAGCAGTGTAGAATGTGATGGAAAAATGAATCCAGCCAGCAAAGGAAGCAACATGAATAATAATACATTAGTCAGTGGCTTGTATTAACTTCTCTACATGATAAATGCCACTTACTGAAGTGAGACAACCCCCTTTAAATACATTTGAGATGCTGTAGCACGACCATAAAGGGGTTTTCTAGGTGATCAATATCAGATCGGTGGTGGTCCAACATCCCCACCGATCAGCTGGATGAAGGCAAGGCCATGCTCCGTGAGAGCACAGCCTTCCCCTAATTGTTTACCTGCTCGCTGTTGACATCACAGCAGTGAGCAGGTGAAATTACAATCTGTCCCATTCATTTAATGTGACAGCTCATTCCTATACACTTGAATACTACAGAGCCGTCCCATTGAAATGAATGGGACGGCTTGTAATTTCACCTGCCCACCGCTTCAATATCGACAGTGAGCAAATAAGCAATGAAGAGAAGGCAGCGTTCGCATGGAGCATGGCCTTCTCTTCAAGCAGGGGTGCTGGGTGATATTGATATTGATGACCTATACTGATGATAGGTCATCAATATTAAAATACTGGATAATCCATTTAAACAGGTTTTTGTATGTATACTATGTAACATAGTATACATAGTATACAAGTTGATCCAGAGGAAGGCAAAAAACAATGTGAGGCAGAAGCCAATTTTCCCCACTTAAGGGGAAAAAAATTCCTTCCCGACTCCAATCAGGCAATCAGAATATCTCCCTGGATCAACGACCCCTCTCTAGTAGCTGTAGCCTGTAATATTATTACACTCCAGAAATACATCCAGTCCACTCTTGAATTCCCTTATTGTACTCACTATCACCACCTCCTCTATGCAGAGTCCCATAGTCTCACTTCTCTTACCGTGAAGAATCCTTTTCTATGTCTGTGTACAAACGTTCTTTCTTCCAGACGCAGAGGATGTCCCCTCGTCACAGTCCTGGGGATAAATAGATGATGGGAGAGATCTCTGTACTGACCCCTGATATATTTATACATAGTTATTAGATCTCCCCTTAGTCGTCTTTTTTCTAAAGTGAATAACCCTAATTTTGATAACCTTTCAGGGTACTGTAGTTGCCCCATTCCAGTTATTACTTCAGTTGACCTCCTCTGAACCCTCTCCAGCTCTGCTATGTCTGCCTTGTTCACAGGAGCCCAGAACTATACACAGTACTCCATGTGTGGTCTGACTAGTGATTTCTAAAGTGGTAGGACTACAGTATGTTCTCATCACGAGCATCTATGCCCCTTTTGATGCAACCCATTATCTTATTGGCCTTGGCAGCAGCTGCCTGACACTGGTTTTTACAGCTTAGTTTGCTGTTTATTAAAATTCCTAGATCCTTTTCCATGTCAGTGTTACCGAGTGTTTTACCATTTAGTATGTATGGGTGACTTGCATTATTCCTTCCCATGTGCATAACTTTACATTTATCAGTGTTAAACCTCATCTGCCATTTCTCTGCCCAAGCCTCCAATCTATCCAGATCCCTCTGTAGCAGAAAACTGTCCTCTTCAGTGTTAATTACTTTACACAGTTTAGTGTCATCTGCAAAAATTGATATTTTACGTGCAAGCCTTCTACAAGATCATTAATAAATATATTGAAGAGAATAGGGCCCAATACTGACCCCTGAGGTACCCCACTAGTGACAGTGACCCAATCTGAGTATCTACCGTTAATAACCACCCTCTGTTTTCTGTCACTCCGCCAGTTACTTACCCACATACAGACATTTTCTCCCAGTCCGAGCTTTCTCATTTTATATACTAACCTTTTGTGTGGTACAGTGTCAAATGCTTTGGAGAAGTCCAGATATATGACATCCACTGACTCACCCCGATCTAGTCTAGAACTCACCTCTTCATAGAAACTGATTAAATTAGTTTGGCATGACCGATCCCTCATGAAGCCATGCTGATATAGCGTTATTTGCTTATTTTCATTGAGATACTCCAAGATAGCATCTCTCAGAAAACCTTCAAACAGTTTACCAACAACAGATGTTAAACTTACCAGATTATAATTTCCAGGCTCTGTTTTTGGACCCTTTTTGAATATTGGCACCACATTTGCTATGCGTCAATCCTGTGGAACATTCCCTGTCAGTATAGAGTCCGTAAAAATCAGAAATAAAGTTCTGGCTATGACATCACTTAATTCCCTTAGGATACGAGGGTGTATGCCATCCGGTCCTTTCGATTTGTCTATTTTAATCTTTTTAAGTCGCTGTTGTACTTCTTCCTGGGTCAGACAGGGCACTTTTAATGGTAAATTAACTTTTACATTCTGCATTTCATCTGAAAAAAATATTTAATAGTTTTGCTTTATCCTCGTCACTCTCTGCAACACCCACCTTATTGCTGTGTAGAGGGCCGACTCCTTCAGATTTATATTTTTTACCATTTATATAATTAAAGAACATTTTAGGGTTAGTTTTACTCTCTTTGGCAATTAATCTCTCGGTCTCTAGTTTGGCCGCTTACATTAGTTTTTTACATATTCTACTTTTTTGTTGCAGTTTTTCAGTGCTTCCTGGCTCCCCTCCTATTTTAGTGATTTATATGCTTTCTTTTTGTCATTTATTGCTTTCTTTACGGTTCTATTTATCCACATTGGTTTCTTATTGTTTCTTGGCCTTTTATTCCTATAAGGTATGTACCTCTCACAATTAGATGTTACAATGCTTTTAAAAATCTCCCATTTTGTGGTTGTATTTTTATTTTTGAGGACTTTGTCCCAGTTAGTTAGGCCTATGGCCTCTCTTAGTTGGCTAAATTTAGCTTTTTTGAAGTTTGGTATTTTTGTTCCTCCCTTTAGAAACTCTCGTTTGAAAGGATAATTGGAAGGTCATTACTTTATGGTCACTATTTCTTAGGTGTCCCCCAACCTGCACATCTGTTGTTCTATCAGGTCTAGGAATGCACAAGGGATCGTTGTGGATGGAAGTACGTGTCACCGAGGTTCCTGGCCTTGGTGAAGTAAGAGTCGTTTTTTTTTGTGTCAGCAGCAATAGCTATTGCACACGTTGCTATTTAGTATAGCTATTATAGCTGATCCGGGCCGGCTCTTACTGGAAGTAGTCAAAGTGCTGGGTGGGTGACTGCTCCCCATGTTCTAGGCCGGGTCTTGGCAGGGATATATAGCACAGGCAGCACTGTGTGGATTACCTCCCCCTGACAGGGGAGCTGAGGGCTGTGGTTTGGGACCTGCGGCTGAAGCCAAGCTGGAGGGCTCAGACCCCTGTGAAAGCGAACAGGCTGCCTAAAAAAGCCTGCCTATTGACTTGCTAACACCCAGGAGCTAAGGTGACTCTTCCGTTTATGAACTTTTATATGTGTGAACAAACACCAAGCAACCTTTTGTGTGATGCTCCTTTTTGTGTAAATAAAACACGGACATTTGATTTACAAGCTTGTATGTTGCCTCTGTACTGCACCCGCTAGTCCTATCTACCAGAGCGAATCCCCACACAGGTCTATTGGTTAATACTAAGTCCAGTATGGCCATCCCTCTAGTTGGGTCCTGAACCAGTTGGGAAAGGCAATTGTCTTTGGCTATTGCCAAGAACCAGTTTCCTTTATGGGATGTACAGCTTTCAGTTTCCCAGTCTATATCTGGGTAGTTGAAGTCCCCCATAATAACGACTTGATTATGATTTGGCACCTCGTCTATCTCGTTTAGTAATAGATTTTCTGTGGACTCTGGTATATTAGGTGGTTTATAATAAACTCCTATTAGTAATTTATTGTTGTTTTTGCCTCCATGTATTTCTACCCACAGTGACTACACATGTTCATGTCCCTCACAGATGTCTTCTCAAATTGTGGGCTTTTGACAGGACTTCACATAAAGGCAGACTCCTCCCCTCTCCGGTTTTGACGAGACTTTCTAAACAGATTGTAACCTTTTATATTAACGGCCCAGCCATAGCTATCATCCAGCCATGTCTCAGTTATTCCCACTATGTCATAGTCCTCCTCACACATCACTAATTCCAGTTCACCAGTCTTGTTAGTCAGGCTTCTGGCATTAGTATACATACATTTGAGAGGTTTATGTATATTTTTTACCCTACACCTTTCCTTCTGAACTGTTCTAGTCCCTCCTTCCATTCCTCCCCCAGTCCCACTACCTTCCTATAATGTAATTACCCTTCCCCCCCAGTCCCTAGTTTAAACACTCCTCCAACATTTTAGCCATCTTTCTCCCCAACACAGCTGCCCCTTACCCATTGAGGTGCAGCCCGTCCCTACGATAGAGCCTGTAGCCGACAGAGAAGTCGGCCCAGTTCTCCAGGAACCCGAACCCCTCCTTCCTACACCAGTTCTTGAGCCACTTGTTAACTTCCCTAATCTCCCGCTGCCTTTCTTGTGTGGCTCGTGGTACAGGCAGTATTTCAGAAAATACTACCTTTGAGGTCCGTGCCATAAGCTTTTGACCTAAATCCCTGAAATCATTTTTAAGTATGTGTGGCTGAATTAAAACAAGTCTGCAAAGAATAGTGGGCCAACATTCCTCCACAGAGATCTAAAGGACTCATCACCAGTTATCTCAAATGCTTAATTACGTTTTTTTTACACCATAAGTCACTCTGTGACCTCACGCTGTACACGTCGTGTCACTGTATTAACTGTTAATGGGCTGCTAGAAATAACAGTGTACAGCGTTTGGCTATTTCTGGCAGTCCAAGAGGATGGATGAAGCTGTAGGGCACACGCTGAACCTGCAATTCCATCAGGCAGAGTTACAGGACCACTGTTCTCGGGATTGAGGATTGGAACCCTACCAATCAGTTATATTTCAGGCACTATATTAACATGTACTTCAAGAAATAATAAAAAATTTTTTCTTTACACTGCAGGTTAACCCCTTCTACCCCTGGACAGTTTTCACCCTTCTGCCCAGGCCCTTTTTTGCAAATCTGACGTGTCACTTTATGTGGTAATAGCTTTGGAACAGTTTCATTTATCCAAGCCATTGAGATTGTTTTCTCATGACACATTGTACTTCATTTTATTTTTTTAGGACGTTAGAAGGCTTAGAATTTTTTCAGCAATTCTTAAAATTTTTAAGAACATTTCCAAAACCCACTTTTTAAAGGACCAGTTGAGGTCTGAAGTTACTTTGTGGGGCTTACATAGTGGAAACCCCCCATAAATGACCTCATTGTAAAAACTACACTCCTCAAGTTACTCAAAAGTGATTTTACAAACTTTGTTAACCCTTTAGGTGTTCCACAAAAACAAGGAAAATGGTAATGAAATTTCTAAATTTAACTTTTTTGGCAGATTTACCATTTTAATCCATTTTTTTTCTTAAGCACATCGAGGGTTAACAGCCAAACAAAACTCAATATTTATTACCCTTATTCTGCGGTTTACAGAAACACCCCACATGTGGTTGAAGTTGGAGCTCCATATGGTTTTTGGAAGGAAGATTTTGCTGGACTGGTTTTTAGATGCCATGTCCCATTTGAAGCCGCCCTGATGCACCCTTACAGTAGAAACAACCAAAAAGTGACCCCATTTTGGACGCTACGGATGAGTTGACAGTTTTATGTGTACTATTTTGGGGTACATATGATTTTTAATTGCTCTATATTACCATATTTTTCGCCCCATAAGACATAGAAACATAGAATGTGTCGGCAGATAAGAACCATTTGGCCCATCTAGTCTGCCCAATATTCTGAATACTATGGATAGCCCCAGGCCCTATCTTATATGAAGGATGGCCTTATGCCTATCCCATGCATGCTTAAACTCCTTCACTGTATTTGCAGCTACCACTTCTGCAGGAAGGCTATTCCATGCGTCCACTACTCTCTCAGTAAAGTAATTCTTCCACTGTTATGGGGGGATCTGGGGATCCACTGTTATGGGGGGATCTGGGGACGCACCCCCCCCCCAAATGGGGGAAAAATGCCCCTGCAGGCTGTGATGTATGAGCGGCGAGGAGCTGGGGGCCGGCAATTACGGCGGGGCCGGTACAGTCACTTAAAGTCAATTAAAAGTATTAAACATGACCCCTCACTTCTAATATTACCGTACACCCTAACAGCTTCTGTAGAATGCAGGCAGGACCGGGCGGACGGCAGCGTACCTCCCCCATGTCACGTTCCTGCGCCGCCTACTTTATGAATGAAGCAGCCGGCGCAGGCACGTGAGGTCAGTGAGTCACGCTGCTGCCCGCCCACCCGGCCTGCCTGCGTTGTACAGAAGCTGTTAGGGTGTACGGTAATATCAGAAGTGAGGGGGCATGTTTAATCACTTTTAATTGAATGACACATTTTATATTTGTATACTGGAGCGGTGGGGGATCTATGGATGACAGTTTTATGGAGGACATCTGTGGATGGCACTGTTAAGGGAGTTGGATGGCATCTGTAGGATGGCGATCTGTGATGGCACTGATGGTGGGGTCTGTGGATGACACATATATAACAGTGCCATCCACAGATCCCCCATAACAGTACCATCCACAGATTCCCCATAACAGTGTCAGCCACAGATCCCCCATAACAGTGTCCATCCACAGATCCCCCATAACAGTGCCATCCACAGATCCCCCATAATAGTGTCCGTCACAGATCCCCCCCATAACAGTGTTTCATCCACAGATCCCCCATAACAGGGCCATCCCCAGATCCCCTATAACAGTGTCTGTCACAGATCCCCCCATAACAGTGTCATCCACAGATCCCCCATAACAGTGCGTCATCCACAGATCCCCCATAATAGTGCCATCCCCAGATCCCCCCATAACAGTGTCATCCACAGATCCCCCATAACCCTGGGAACACACTTCGCGTGTTCCCAGGGCGCGCATATGACGCGCGCTTCTGCCGCGAAGTGGCTGTTTTATGGAAGCGCGCGTCATATGCACGCTCCCATAATAGAATATGGGTTGGATCGCGCGTGCTGCCGCGCGATAGTCACGGCGGCCGACATGTGAACCATGCACATAGGGATGCATGGCTTTTCACATGTTGAGCGTTTTTCAGCGCGTATGAACGCGCTGAAAAACGCTCAGGTGTGTTCCCAGGGTAACAGTGTGTCATCCACAGATCCCCCATAATAGTGCCATCCCCAGATCCCCCATAACAGTGTCCTTCACAGATCCCCCCCATAACAGTGACATCCACAGATCCCATAATAGTGCCATCCACAGATCCCCAGTAATAGTGTCATGCACAGACCATGATTAGTTCCAAACCCACCAAAAGCACACCTTATGGTTAAAATTAATTTTTTCTTATTTTCCTTCCCAAAAACCTATGTGTGTCTTATGGGCCGGTGCGTCTTATAGGGTGAAAAATACGGTAAGTTTTTTGTGAGGCAAGGTAACCAAAAAATGGCTGTTTTGGCACAGTTTTTATGTTTTTACAACATTCATCTGACAGGGTAAATCATGTGCTATTTTTACAGAGCAGGTTGTTACGAACGCAATTATATCAAATATGTCTACTTTCTTTGTTTCAGTTTTACATACTAAAGCATTTTTGAAAACAAATTATGTTTTTGTGTCTCCATTTCTTTTTATTTATCTGCCGTTTGTCTTGTGCAGGGGCGTGTTTTTTGCAGGAAGAGTTGAACGTTTTTATTGGTACCATTTTTGGGTACATATGATTTTTTGATCATTCATTATTACACTTTATGGGGCAAGGTGACCAAAAAATTGGTTGTTTTGGCACAGTTTTTATTTATTTATTTTTACAGCGTTCACTTGAGTGGTTAGGTCATGTGACATTTTTATAGAGCAGATCGTTACAGACGTGGCAATACCTAATATGTATACTTTTTCTTATTTATTTAAGTTTTACACAATAATACCATTTTTGAAACAAAAAAAAGATGTTTTAGTGTCTCCATAGTCTGAGAGCCATACCTTTTTTATTTTTTGACCGATTGTCTTAGGTAAGGTCTAATTTATTGCGGGATGAGGTGAAGGTCTGAATGGTGCTATTTTGGGGGGCATACACCTTTTTGATCGCTTGGTGTTGCACTTTACGTGATGTTAGGTGACAAAAAATTGCTTTTTTTGGCACTGTTTTTTATTTTATTTTGGTGTTCAGCTGAGGGTTTACGTCATGTGATTGTCATGGCTGCTGTTTCCGGCCGTGACCTTCCGTCCTTTCATGTGCTGCAGTTCCTCGCTGCAGCTTAGTTTCAGTGTGTTTGTATGTGGTATTGTATGGGTTAACTCCCATGTGTGTCTTTCAGGAGTTTATCCTCTCTGTCAGCTCCATGGGTGTGGCCTCTCAGCTGCACCCATGGTACCTGTATATAAGGCTGAGGTTTCCTCAGTTCTGGGTCAGCTCTCCTGGTGTTTGTTTGTCCTGCTCCCTGTTTCTTCTCTGTCTCCCATGCTGCTGACCCATGGGATCCGTGTCCGTCTATGCTCTGTAGGTTCCCCTACTTGTTTTGTTGTCCACTGCTTGTTGTCTATTGCTTCGTCTCCTGCTGTTGTCCTTGCCTGTGTTCCTTTGCCTGTCGTCCATTGCTTGATGTTGTTCGTACTCCTGTGTCTCTGTTATTAGTTTGCCTGTTATGTTATGTCTTGCCTTGCTGTGTTTCCTGTCTCCCCCGGAAGGGGGTCTGTCGTTCCTCGGAGGGGGAACATGCTATGCCCTCGGAGCAGCTTCCTTGCTGCTGTTGCAGCGGGCACCGTCCGTGCAGCACCTCTCATGGTGCTGGTAGCTATGAGCTATGTCTTGTACCTGTCCTGGGTCATGCCCTCTGAGCAGCCTCCCTGCTGCTGGTGCAGCGGGCTTTGCCCGTGCAGCATCTCTCATGGTGCTGGTGACCATAGCCTCGTTTGTGTGTTTGCTCCATGTTCGCTAGCTTGTGCTGCAGCCTTCCTTGCTGCAAAGTGCAATGGCAAGGCCACGCAGTATGTCACTGGTGGAGCAAGATCTTTTCTGCCCTTTGCCACTTCTGTGTTCTTGCTGGAACTCCTGCTAGTATGTATTTGCCTATGTTTGCTTTTATGTCTTATTACTATGCACCGTCGGTACCTCCGGTACCTGTGTCCTTTCGCTCCTGTTGTCACTGTCTAGTTCACTCTCCAGAGTGGACCCTGGCAATCCCCTGCAGCAAAGTCTATCCCCACCATCAGGGGCTCTAGTGAACACCTGGGTTTGCTTAGACACCCCCCTCTGGAGTATTGCTAGACAGTGGCGCAGTGGGGTTTCTCCCACTGTGCGGACGGTGCATAGAGGTTATGTTTTCCCTGTGCTTCTGCCTTTGCTTGTGATTGTACAATAAACTCCGTTTTGTCCATATCCTGGTCCCATGTTTATTGTGATACGACGTGGAGGTCTTTCGCAGGACCTCCAACTCGTGACAGTGATATTTTTATAGAGCTGGTTGTTACGGACATGGCGATTCCTAATATGTATTATTTTTTTAAGTTTATTTCATTTTAACACAATAACAGCATATTTGAAACTAAAAAAAATTATGTTTTAGTGTCTCCATGTTCTGAGAGCTATAGGTTTTTTATTTTTCGAGAGACTTTTTTATGTAGGGGCTCATTTTTTTGCGGAATAAGATGACGGTTTTATTGGTACCATTTTTTTTTACACAGTTTTTATTTTTTTATTATGTTTATCGGACGTGGTGGATCATGTGATATATTTATAGAGCCGGTCGTTACGGACACGTTGATAACTAATATATGTTATTTTTCCTATTTTTTTATTATAAAATCAGAGGATAGGGATGTTTTTTCTTTATTTATGTAAAACTTTTTGCTTTTTTCTCTTAAACTTTATTTCTATCCCACTCTAGGACTTCAACTTTTGAGGGTCTGATCCCCTCTGCAATGCATTACAATACATCTGCTATTGTATTACACTGTAATACACTAATGGGTTGCCTAGGAGACCAAGCCTGGGGCTGGATCTACTCGGCCCCCGTAGAAGGCAGGTCCCGATGCCGTGCAAGGCATTGGGCAGCCTCTGCACGACATCGGGCTGCCTTGTCATCCATCGGGTCCCCATCACAGCAGCCGGTGACCCGATGGGCTCCCTCACCCGCCGCAAACCCTTTCTATGCCGCGTGGCATAGAAGGGGTTAATCTGCAGGCATCGGCTTTTACAACAATACCGGCGGATATAGCAGGGGCCCGGCGTTCAGGGACTGCCGAGCCCCTGCAGTGATTGGGCGTACACCTCTCTGGTGCCCGCCCGATCACCATGACATACTATCACATCAGGATGCGAGAACGCACTGACTTCTATGACATAATAGTACGTCATATGTCGGGAAGCAGGTAATATTAAATGATGGAGCAAAAAGGTGTAAGCATAATTTCATTTTATTTTGGTCAGAGCACTAGCTATTTTGAATGTCCATTTTCCTTTTCTTGGCTTAACTGTCTGTTGGAGAAAAGAAAATATGTACAGTGCCTAGAAAAAGCATTCCTTCAAAAGTATTTTTTCAATTTATACCCACAAACTTAAATGTATTTTATTGGGATTTTATGTGATAGACCAGGCATGGCCAACCTGTGGCTCTCCAGCTGTTGTAAAACTACAACTCCCACCATGCCCTGCTGTAGGCTAATAGCTGTAGGCTGTGTGGGCATGCTGAAAGTTGTAGTTTTGCAACAGCTGGAGAGCCTCAGGTTGGCCATCCCTGTGATAGACCAACACTAAGGAGCAAGTATGTGAGAAAAGAAAATGATACATGGTTTTCAAAATTGTTAATAAATAAGAATCTAGAAACTGTGGTGTGCATTTTATTCAGCCCCCCTCAATACTTTGGGGACCACCTTACGCTGCAAGTCTTTTGGGGTATGTCTCTACCAGCTTTGCACATCTAGAGGCTAACATTTTTGCCCATTCTTCTATGTAAAATAGCTCAAACTCAGTCAGATTAGATGGAGAGCATCTGTGAACTGCAATTTTCAAGTCTTGCTACAAATTCACAGTAGGATTTAGGTCTGGACTTTGACTAGGCCATTCTAATACATGAATATGCTTTGATCTAAAATGTTCCATTGTAGCTCTGGCTGTATGTTTAGGGTGGATATCCTGCAGAAAGGGTGAACCTCCACCCCAGTCGCAAATGTTTTGCAACGTCTAACAAGTTTTCTTCCAGGATTGCCTTGTGTTGATGCTGCTGCCACCATGATTCACAGTGGGGGTGGTCTGTTCAGTGTGATGTGCAGTGTTAGTTTTCTGTTACACATAATGTTTTGCATTTAGGTCAACATTTTTTACTTTGATCTCATCTGACCAGAGCACCTTCTTCCACATGTTTGCAGTTTGCAACAAGCCATGAAGAGGACACAACAAACAGGACTTCTTATGGCTTGCTTTCAAAAATGGCTTTCTTCTTGCCACTCTTCTATAAAGGCCAGATTTGTGTAGTACCCAACTAATAGTTGTCCTGCGGACAGATTCTCCCACCAGAGCTGTGGATCAATGCAGTTCCTCCAGAGTGACCATGGGCTTCTTGGCTGCTTTTCTAATTAGTGATCTCCTTGCCTGGGCTGTCAGTTTTGGTGGACAGTCATGTCTTGGCTGTCCACTATTTTTAGATGATGGATTGAACAGTGCTCTGTGAGATGTTCAGAGCTTGGGATATTATTTTTCTTTACACTTCTCCACAACTTTATCTCTGACCTGTCTTTTGTGTTCCTTGGTTTTGCTGTTTGATCACTAATGTTCATTAACAGACATCTGAGGCCTTCACAGAACAGCTGTAGTTATACTGAGAATAAATTACACAGGGGTATCACAGTACAGGGGATTGAATAAGGAGTGCACAATTTTATCAAGAAAATTGTTTATTAACCAAGTGATCCTACTGTGCGTTTGTATAATGCAGGAAATCCATTGTGCCGTTCCTTTACATTGGAATCCATAAAGGTCCCTAAGTTCATGTAGTGCTTTATAGTTTCATCAAATCACAAACTAACCATAGGATACACATTGATCTCTTCTGCACTGGAATTACAGGTTTGAGTTTTACCCGAAAATATCACGTTGGGCTTCTTTATAATCTTAGGCTGGAAACAAGGGGTTGTTTTGTACAGATAATTGCAAATAAGGAGCTTTGGAGTATATTCAGATGCTGTGCAATTTAATGCCCAAATAATATGCAACATATATAGTACAATAAAGGTGATTTGGGAATTATCAAACCTGGTTCACATGCAGATAACATCTGCGCACATTTTAGAACATAGTGTGGATCTGCAGAGCCACAAAATTCCCTATATGTCATGGGACTTGCCACTTTATCTGAACATAGCACCCAAAATATATAATACTGATATCAGATGTAATGTTCTAAAGGGCTTTTGAAACCAGGTAGTGACAAAATGTGCAATAGTTAATATATGCTCAGGTCTTAATTAATTTAGGCCATGTACTTTTCTATGACACAGTAGGATTGACATTGCTTAAGAAATCATATTTAATGTGATGCAATCCTGGAACATGAGCTGAAATGACTTTTAACACGGTTTGAATGTGAAAGTTTTCAAGCGTGATATGAAGAACATATCTTTTGATGTAGAAGTTTTCTTTAACAACAGGGCTGATTTCTATTTTTTTTATAAATGACAAGGTAAAAATCTGGAAACAAAAACAGGATCATGAATTTCACTCTTCTGAACTATGCAATGTTCTTGACACATTTGTTAGACATGAGTAAAAATGCTGCATAAATAATAGACTCTCAAGGAACCTGATTGCAATGTATTTCCTTGCTTTTGTTGTTTTTTTCCCAAGAAACTGAGTTGTATTTAATAAATCCATCTCAATTTAACATAATTGTCTGACATTCTAATGACTGATCTGCAGAGGTGATCAAGCAGGTTTAAGGGCAAGATCCAAGAGTGGAACAATGGTGTCTTGGGTCATCATACATATGCATCTCACATAACAAGACACTATTTTTGCAGTCCTTTAAGGATATGGAACTTGTGCTTTAAACACGATATTCTTTTGATACGTACAGATCACGCTTAGCCAGTCTTGTAGTGCACACAATGTCTTGTAGATGGAAACAAAAGTCATTAACCTTGTAGCTCTCACAGTCATACACAAGAGTCTCTGGCAAACTTTAGATGCAAAATCTTGGTCCTGCTGATAAAAGGATATGCAGTGCATAGGCATCCAGCTGCTACTATCAAGCCCAAACTGCACCATGCACAAAACAAAGACCAGCTGTATCCATGTTCCACATCACTTGGAAGCCCATAAATAAATTTTGGCAGGCGGTTTAGATCATAAGCGACACTTGCTGCATATGTACACAAGGAAATTGTACAAAAGATTCCTGAAAAAGAAAACAAATATAAGAAATTAGAAATCATTTAAAGTTTTTATTCCTGCTGTAAACAATTAGATTTCATAGAAATTATTATGAATTCCTGGATTAATGTTTCATTTTATATACTGAATTTTAGATTATAGAAAAATATGACCAGATCGATATAGGATCTGGTCTTTCATTATAGAATGTACTAGTAGATTTTAATAAATTATATCAATGTCACATGAAGAACATGCTTACATGTTCCCTAAATCTGTGGTTGTAATATGCTGCAATTAAATAAATGTAATGGCCACATTTACTTATGTGACTATATCTTATTATAAAATGCACCATACTTTGAGTTATTTGACACATTTTTGGCGCAATTAGTTTTAGAAAAATCCACAGCACCACGCAAAGAGGCATGGCCTACCAAGAATGGGGTGTGACTTACTTGACCAAAATGTCACCTACATTATGGCATAAAATTCTGTTGCAAACTAAAGCTAATCGTTGGTATAAAGTTAGACAAAAGTTCTAGCCATCCCTAAGCCATCCCTAAGTGACATATCACTTCTGATGTGCTAATTGGGGGCACATCACTGCTAAGATCAGTCATTGGTTGCAGCAGCACACGTGTCCCCATTTGTGTGAAAGTTGACACATGGGGCCCGGACAACCAGTGAAGAGAGTCAGGGACTTGGAATGGAGTGGAGGCGAGCAGAGGAGTATAGTTTTCTCCACAGATACTGCTGGCTACGGCAAAAGTATAAAATAAAATCCTGAACAACCCCTTTAAGGATTTAGAGGCTTTCGAAACACAAACACACAAAACCTAGAGGGGATAAATGATTGGTGGGCACCAGACCTCTGGGACCCCTACTAATCTCAAGAATAGAGGTCCTGTTACTCCTTCCTGATGAAATGGCGGGTAGAGCATGCACCTTGCTACTCTATTCATTCTCTATGGGACTGCCGGAAATAGGCAAGTACTTTGTCTGTGGTCAGGGATTATCTTTTAATCACACGTCAATGTCCTCTCTTCAGATGTATCACTGACTTGGTGTCCAGAATCCTTCCGTGATGGGCTACACCCAACGGATATTGTGCTTTGTCACAACACATGGTGAGAGTCCAGTATCAAATTCTGCTCCTTCACTCTGGGTTTTGCAATCTTAAAGGTAATACTCTATGTGGTGCCCGCCACTGTATTCTTATAGCTTTTAGCACACTAATTTTAATATGTGTCTAATCAAAAACATTTCAATTGCATGCTCTAAATAGCAATCAAGGAAAATGCTACATCATAAAAAGTCAATTCTGTTTAATTTAAGGTCTAATGACACTTTTGGGGCCTTTTCTTTATTATTGCATTCTACTTATCATGGTTTAAAAATATTTTCTAATTAGTCTTTATTATTGGTCTTTTTTTTTTTTTTTTCTTTTTAGATCCGTGTTTTGCGGACTGCAAAATACATACAGTTGTGTGCATGAGCCCTTCTACCTTATGTCTGTGTAGCCTACACTCCTGTTTTTGGCTCATAATCACTGATGAAAGTAATATCAAACTAATAAAAATATAGCTTAAAACAGTGTTTCTGAGCTGTCAGGGAGAACTAGAGATATGGGCTACAAATCAAGCTGTCACAGCAGCTGTCTGATGGGTTTCACTAAGAAGGAAAAGAAACATCCTGAAAATGCAGTCAAGCTGAAAACTCTAGAAGACAAAGGTTTAATGACCAATTTGAAAAATTATTTGTAGTCTAACATAACTAGAATGCAGTAACAAAAAAGATGTCCATATCCTTTTATTTAATCTGTATAATTTACCTGTCATGAGAAAAAGCAGTCCAGCCACATGCTGTGTAAGGCTCTCTTCCCAAAAGAAACTCACTGCTGCCACTATACATCCACATAGGAGGACTGCAGCAGCCATTCCCAAAAATCCAGCAGTTATTCTTCTTAAATCTGTTTATGCACAAAAAGAAAAAAAGATTATCTTCTCTTCTTCGGCAGCAACAGAAGAGGTTGGCAAGAGTTCAGTATTTCTAGGACATTTTATTTTGAAGCATAAATGAAAAACAACAACAAAGATCCTTTAATCCCTTTTGAACATTACATTACCACCTCAAAAATGTTAGGAAAACAATGAATACTGTTTGTATTACTGGCTGTTCCACTTTATCGGGTAAATTGGATTAACTTTTACATTTCTTGAAAATGTATTTTCTCAATTCATTAAAATGAACAATAAACCAGTGTTAAATGAAGTGGAACTAACTTCAGGAACATAAATACAAAGTGAACCAAAGATAAACATAAAATTTAGCATGAACAATTGCAGTGTGCTGGTAGTCCACTGCTAGAATGGTTAAAAATGTGTTGGAAATATGGTATTGAGCATTTCCTTTCTAGGTGAAACAAATGAGTTAATTAGCACTAGAGATAGTTGGCGGGACCACATGTGTTCACCCTCCACATAGGGAGGGGTTATTATTGCTTGTTCAGTGAGTAGAGTGAGACAGACGAGAGAGGAGGAAGAAAGAGCAGTCCTTCGAAGCACCAGCCAGCTTGAGAGAACGAGACATAAACCGCCTCTGAGGAAGCTAATGACGAGAACCTTTGGACGTATATCAGCCTTTATGAGGAGGTGTGTAGTAAATAGACTGTGGAGATAATCTGCATTTAATTTATAGACTCCATAGCATTTCAGATTTGGAATTCCAGCATATTTTGGAGACAGACTGGCCAACTGCAAAAATAGTTGGGTATTTGTGGTTGCATTTTGAGAGAAGTGAAGAGATCGAGAGATACAGAGAGAGCAAGCTGAAACCTGTATAAGATCTGCCAGTCTATACACGATAAAGACTGTGACTGCAATGTTTAATTATTATTGACCGTGAAGAACGGTTCAATTATTAAATTTTATCATTGAAAATGCTGTTTGTTTATACAGAGCTCCAAATCCTCTACATAGGCATAGGGGAAGTTTTACATTCCCGTGGATGGCAGAAACTTAGACAGGCTGAAATGGTGTTTTCCTTTTCTTTTACTAAAAACAATACTAACCATTATTAGCAAACCTGGTGTGCTGCAATAAGAGTATTTATATACCAGATAACCGTTTACGCATCGTATTGTGTCAAGATACCAAGCATTATTAGTGAAGGCTTTGTGCTGTAATAACAACATTTATATACCTGTTTCACTCCAAACATTGTATTGCATCTAGGTACCGTGCATTATTAGTGAAGGTGTTGTGCTGCAATAACAGCATTTATATCGCTCCATGCATTGTATCAACATTGTAAATTGTCAATACCGGTGTGCAGTTTATTTGTAGAAGAGGAGGGACATTTAATTGTACCTCTGTCTGTAAATTACAGAAAAAACACTTGACATTTTGCTAGTACCATTTAGTCTGTGTACCGAACCTGTAACTTTTCATGTATAGGTCTCATAATAAAATGTCTAGTAAACAGAAGACTGCAAAAGAAAAGACCCAAGAGTCAGACTGTGGGTGCCTGTAGTAGAACAAAAGGCAGGAATAGCACCAGCCATCTGGCCAGTAGTAATAGTAGTATTAGCAGCAAGTCACAGTTCCCCCTCGCTTCCGATAGGCACCACATTATTATTAAGGACAAAGAGGATGACATTGTGGATTGGATGGCTCACTCCTCTTCTCAGTCACAGCTGGATGATGCTGAAGTAACCTCCTTGCGGCCCTAGAAAAGCCTTTCACTTGCATCATCTCTGTCTTCACTGGCCCCTCCTAGTGGGGCACCTTCCTTTTTCTTAAGAAGAGGACAAAAAAAACCACACATTATGAAAGATGCTCAAGAGAGTTTCCCTGTTGATGAGTTTTGTGAGAACAGTCAGTGTTTGAACTGCCATAGGGAGAAGGTTCGGTAGTACTGGCATTTCTTGCAATGGTGTTGGTGGTAGCAGCAGTGGAAGCCTTGGCAACAGTGGCACTTATACAGAGCAGGGAAGTGGGAGGAGGGCCAAGAAGCCCATGATGACATATCACAGTCTGATATAAGTGGTGGGTGGGTGGAAGACTATGATGATAATTGTTTGTGGACAGGAGCTGGGAGCCTGATCAGGGTGCTGAGGAGGAGGTGACATCAGAGGAGGAGGTGACATCAGAGGAGGAGGGTGGTCTCCACAGCAATAAGGAGCAGAGGCAACGAACAGCCAGAAACTCCGAAAAAACTGCCAGGGCCAGATCTGCTTCTATTATGGTCAGCTCAGGAACTGATATTATAATCGCAGGCTCAAAGCACGCCAGACTTAAGCCAAGCTCAGCTGCCACTAGCTCTGTGCAAATATCTTCCATCTGACACCTAGTTTTGTCTTGACCATCTAATGTCATGTTCATCATTCACATGGCCTAGGTGCAGCACAGGCCCATTTTAGTGAGAAGGGATTGAACTGTGATACCAAGCACTGTCGCTGTACAATGTACGGCGTTGTGCTTGTTGAGTGAAGGCCGCGGTGCAACTGTGAGTGCTGGTGGCTTCTGAAACAGCTTTCAGAAGGCTGCCTGGGTGTCGGACCCCCACCAATTAGATACTGATGACCTATCCAGAGGATAGAAGGCCATCACTTTAAAAATCTCAGAAAATCCCTTTAAAAGGGTTTTTAAAAGAAAAAAAAGAGGGAGAGAAAGAGCAAAAAGGTTAAAAAAAAAAGGGGGAAAAAGAAAGTGAAAGTCAAGAGAGAAAAAAAGTCAAGAGAGAAAAAGACCACGAAGTGTCATATACCAATTTTCAGGCTAATGCGAGCAGTTTTTATTTTGGTATAATCAATTCAGACACAAGTCGTTTTTTGTTTTTTTTCCAATTCAACAAGTCAGCCACGAAACAAATAGTTAGAACCAAATCTAGTTAGGACCAAATTGCTCATCTGTACTTTAAAGCAACATACTATTGGAAAAAATGTAGTTTTTCATTTTTATGGCCCAGTGTTAATACATTCTTTGAAGTAGCTATGGTGTCAAAACTATGACTTCACCCCTTGCTGAATTCTTTGGTGGTGTAGTTTTCAAAATGTGGTCATTTCTTTGATATTTCCACTGTACTGGTAGCTCAGGGGAGTGGCAAATGTGACATGGCACCCTAAACACATTCCACTAAAATCCACACTTCAAAAGCGAAGTGGAAGGCCTTCCCTTTTGAGCCCTGCTGTTTTCCCAAACAGCTCTTTATGACTGCATAAGAAATATTTCCATAATCAGGAGAAACTGCACAACTGTTCTGACGTGTTTTTTCTCCTTTTACACATTTGCCACTCCCCTGAGCTACCAGTACAGTGGGTGTATTGGTGTAGTGATGGGTTTTAGCCCTACAGGTGTTTCATTTATTGACATTGGACGATGAAAATAAAAAATTAAATTTTTTTCTGATATTAGGCCTACTTTTCAGTGATTTCCATCAGTGATTGTGAGACAAAACCAGATGCGGGTCAAAAACACAGAATAGGTGCACATTTTTTTATTTTAATTTTAATTACTTTTTCTCTGTGTAGTCTCCACTTGGTTTTGACTTACAATCGCTGATGGATATCACTGACCAAATACTGAAGTGTGAACTAGGCCTATTACTGGAAAAAAATAATTTTTAATTTTCATGGTCCAGTGCCCATACATTCCATGAAACACTTGTAGGGCTAAAACAATCACTACACCCCTAGCTGAATTCCTTAAGGGGTCTAGTTTACAAAATGGGGCCATTCCTTGGACGTTTTCACTTTACTGATACTTCAGGGAAGTTGCAAATGTACAAACTCATTCCAGCAAAACCAGTGCCTCCAGTCAAAGGGCACTCTTTCCATTCTGAATCCTGGATTTTTATGACCGCATATAGGGTACTGTTGTAGTCAGGAGAAGTTATTTAACAATTCATGGGGTGTTTTTTCTTGAAACAATCTGACCTAAACTACATATTATTAGAAACATGCCATTTTTAATTTTCATGCCCCACATCTAAAAAAATTTTATGAAACCTATGTGGTCAAAATACTCACAACATCATTATATGAATTCCTTGAGGGGTGTAGTTTGCAAAAAAAGAACTTTGGGGGGGTGTTTTCTCTCCCCCAATCTAGAGATCGGTTGGGGTCTGATCCCTCACTGATCAAAGCTTTTGATACATCTCTATGAAAAGTTATTGACAATTTAAAGGGAACCTGTCAGCAAAAAATAGCATCTAAATGTGTTAACAGTACCTCCTAGTGCCCGCAAAGTGTCTCCACATGGACCTTTTCTTCCTCTTTTCACTGTTGGTTTCACTGAGAAAATGCACTTTTATTCTGCCGCTGCCCCGTGCTTCAAGTCAGGCTTGAAGTCATGGGGGCAGCGGCCTCAGCATCTTCCACGGTCCTCTCCCGCCCCTTGCCTCCTTGACTGACAGCCGAGATGCATTGCCGGGACCGCGCTCTAAGGCCGCATGCGCAGTAAAGGCGGCTGGAGCGCGATCCCGGCTGCGTACTACGCACTGTCTTTCTTCGCCGCTAGCGCATGCGCCCGTCAGCCTGTAGTAACGCGCCCGCGCCCGGCATCTGTGCGCGTTTACTACAGGCTGTCGGGCACATGCGCTGTGCGGCGAAAGAAAGACGGCGCGTAGTACGCGCGGCAGCCGGGCCTTAGAGCGTGGTCCCGGCAATGCATCTAGGCTGTCAGTCAAGGAGGCAGGGGGCGGGGAGAGGACCGTGGAAGACGCCGAGGCCGCTGCCCCCATGACTTCAAGCCTGACTTGAAGCACGGGGCAGCGGCAGAATAAAAGTGCATTTTCTCAGTGAAACCAACAGTGAAAAGAGGAAGAAAAGGTCCATGTGGAGACACTTTGCGGGCACTAGGAGGTACTGTTAACACATTTAGATGCTATTTTTTGCTGACAGGTTCCCTTTAAGGCCCCTTTCACACTGGCTTGTTTTCCATGTGGGTGCAATGCATGACCTGTGTAACTGAATCCTGACCCTTTCATTTCAATGGGGCTGTGTACATGAGCAATGTTTTTCACGCATTACTTGTGCGTTGCGTGAAAACTGCAGCATGTTCTATATTCTGCATTTTTCACGCAACACAGGCCCCATAGAAGTGAATGGGGCTACGTGAAAATCGCATTGCATCCGCAAGCAAGTGCAGATGCAATGTGATTTTCATGGATAGTTGCTAAGGAGATGATGTTAATAAATAGGGACGAGCCCCATAGGGATAGGGACAAGTCCATTTATTTTATTATTTTCCATTATTACATGGTTCTTCTATCTTTATTCAGCAGGACCTGCGCTGACGTCACTGCGCTCACCACGTAGATGACGTCAGCATAGGTCCTTTTGCAGGTCCTGCAAGAAGAAGAAAGAAGACGATAACTGCTGCGCGATCTAGTGGATGAGGTCATTTTTTTTATTTTTTTTAACCATAAATGGACATTTTACTTAGCATTCTGTATTAAAGAATGTATATAAACGAAGGAAAAAGAGGCAGCTTCACTCCCATACCATCCCCCTCTGGGAGCACGGACAAGACTCCTTGGGTGAGTCGAGATATATCCAAAATAAAGATGAGAACGTCCAGCTCACGAGTCAGGCGTGATACTTTATTGTAGATAGGATATAAAAACTTCCATAACACCAGGACACCAGTACAATGTTACGCGTTTCAGACCTTTACAAATCCAGGTCCTTCATCATGACAACATCATGTCATGATGAAGGACCTGGATTTGTAAAGGTCTGAAACGCGTAACATTGTACTGGTGTCCTGGTGTTATGGAAGTTTTTATATCCTATCTACAATAAAGTATCACGCCTGACTGGTGAGCTGGACGTTCTCATCTTTATTTTGTATTAAAGAATGCTATTATTTACTATTATCTACTAAAAAAATAAAATCTTCAGTGAAGAAGTTCGGGTCTGGGTACCAACATTCAGTTTTTTATCACGCGCGTGCAATAGCAGACAAATTGCATGCAAACTCGTGCGGGTTTCCCTGAACTCGCCAGCAACGCATCCGGACTGAATCCGCCACGCTCGTCTGCAAGGGGCCTAAGTGTTTAACCCCTTAAGGACTCAGCCCTATTTCAGCCTAAGGGCTCGGCCATTTTTTGCAAATCTGACCAGTGTCACTTTATGTGGTGATAACTTTTAAATGCTTTTACTTAGTCAGGCCATTCTGAGATTGTTTTTTCGTCACATATTGTACTTCATGACAGTGGTAAAATAGAGGCAAAAAATGTCATTTTTATTTTTCAAAAAATACAAAATTTACCAAATTTTTTTAAAAATTTGCAATTTTTCAAGTATCAATTTCTCTACTATAATACATATTATTACCGCCCAAAAAAGTTTCTGATTTACATTCCCCATATGTCTACTTCATGTATCGATCATTTTGGGAATGCTATTTTATTTTTTGGGGACGTTACAAGGCTTAGAAGTTTAGAAGCAAATCTTGAAATTTTTCTGAAATTTTCCAAAATCCACTTTTTAGAGACCAGTTCAGGTCTGAAGTCACTTTGTGAGGCTTACATAATAAAAACCACCCAAAAATGACCCCATTCTAGAAACGACACCCTTAAGGTTTTCAAAACTGATTTTACAAACGCTGTTAACCCTTTAGGTTTTCTACAAGAGTTAATAGCAAATGAAGAAAAAAATTCAAAATTTAGATTTTTTTGGAACATTTTCTATTTTAATCCATTTTTTCCAGTAACAAAGTAAGGGTTAACAGCCAAACAAAACTCAATATTTATTTCCCTGATTCTGTATTTTGCAGAAACACCCTATATGTGGCCGTAAAATGCTGTATAGCCAAACGGCAGGACGCAGAATGAAGGGAACGCCATATGGTTTTTGGAGGGTGGATTTTGCTGGACTGGATTTTTGACACCATGTCCCATTTGAAGCTCCCCTGATGTTCCCCTAGAGTAGAAACTCCATAAAAGTGACTCCATCTAAGAAACTACACCCCTCAAGGTATTCAAAACCGGTTTTACAAACTTTGTTAACCCTTTAGGTGTTCCACAAGAGTTATTGGCAAATGGAGATGAAATTTCAGAATTTCTATATTTTGTTACCTTGCCTCAAAAAAAGTGTAATATAGAGCAACCAAAAATCATATTTACCCTAAAAAAGTACCAACAAAACTGCCATCTTATCCTGTAGTTTTCAAAATGGGGTCACTTTTTTGGAGTTTCTACTGTAGGGGTGCATCAGGGGGGCTTCAAATGGGACATAGTGTCAAAAAACTAGTCCAGCAAAATCTGTCTTCCAAAAACCATATGGCGTTCCCTTCCTTCTACGCCCTGCCGTTTGGCCATACAGCAGTTTACGACCACATATGGGATGTTTCTGCAAACTAGAGAATCGGGGCAATATATATTGAGTTTTGTTTGGCTGTTAACCCTTGCTTTGCTACTGGAAAAATGGAAAATTTGCAAAAAAAATTGCTGTTTTGGGACCGTATTTTATTTTTTTATTTACATCGTTGAACTGACGGGTTAGATTGTGTGCTATTTCTATAGAGCAGGTTGTTACGGACGCGAAAATACCAAATATGTATCTTTTTTTATATTTATTTAAGTTTTACACAATAATATTATTTTTGAAACAAAAAAATCACGTTTTAATGTCTCCATAGTCTGAGAGCCATATTTTTTTAATTTTTGGGAGATTGTCTTATGTAGGGTATCATTTTTTGCAGGATGAGATGACGGATTGATTGATAGATTTTTTTACATTGTTTTTATTTTTTACGGTATTTACCTGAGGGGTTAGATCATGTGATATTATTATAGAGCAGATTCTTACGCGGCAATACCTAATATGTATACTTTTTTTATATTTATTTTACTTTAACACTATAACAGCATTTTATTTAAAAAAATAATGTTTTAGTGTCTCTATAGTCTGAGAGCCATATTTTTTTATTTTTTAGGGCGATTGTCCTATGTAGGGGCTCATTTTTTGAGGGATGAGATGGCGGTTTGATTGCTACTGTTTTGAGAGGCATACGCCTTTTTGATCAATTTTTATTACACTTTTTGTGATGTAATGTGACAAAAATGGCTTATTTTACACTATTTTATTTTTTACGGTATTTGCGTGAGGGGTTAGGTCATGTGATATTTTTATAGAGCAGGTTTTTTCAGACGCGGCGATACTTAATATGTGTAGTGTATTTTATTTTTTAAATTTTTATTCAGTGATATGTGTTTTTTCATGTTTACTTTTTTTTTTCACTTTTTTCCATTTTTTTTGTTACCCAGACCCACTTGGTTCTTGTAGATCCAGTGGATCTGGTGTCTATCTAATACAGTACAGTACACTATACAGTGTATTGTGCTGTATTTTTTTTACTTTACATAGTCTAAGCAGACTTGTGTCTTTAGCACAAGTCTGATTAGACTTACAGTACCATGGCAAGCAGGTCGCCTCTGAAAGCGTCCTGCTGCCATGGTAACCATCACCCGCTGCTGTCAGAGGTCACAGCACCCTGTCAGAGGTCGGGTGCCGCCGGGCAGCAGGAGGGCG
Source organism: Bufotes viridis (assembly GCA_033119425.1). Classification (NCBI taxonomy): domain Eukaryota; kingdom Metazoa; phylum Chordata; class Amphibia; order Anura; family Bufonidae; genus Bufotes; species Bufotes viridis. The sequence continues at coordinate 363,444,397 of CM065592.1, read as the reverse complement.
CTATGTACGCGCCTGTTGGTATATTCTAACTTCAAGCGTCCCCATCACCTTCGGAACGCCTCGGTGTTAGAATATACCGTTGGATTGGAGAAAACTCTGATGCGATGGTATATTTTAATTTCAAGCGTCCCCATCACCATGGGAACGCCTCTGTGTTAGAATATACCATCGGATCTGAGTTTTCACGATAGTGAAAACTGAAATTCGAAAAAGCTGGCTGTTTTTTTGGAAACCAGACACCCTCTCTTCTTCTGAGCAGAGGGTGCCTGGGGTTCTCCCTTGACTTACATTGTGCTCAATGGCACACGAGCACATGCAGTGTTCAGCCCAATACTCGGCATGCTCGCTTATCACTAGTGGTAACCAGTTGGAGGGGTGTACCTGCACAGTCTGACAACAGCAGCACTGACTTGATAGAGTCAGACTATGCAGGTACACACCCTCAACTGGTTAACACCCCTCTGTACCCCTACTGCAGATTGCTAGCAATTCATTCATAACTTCTAGTAGAAATAATAAAGGAATGGAACAACATAAAGCCATAAGAATAGCTGCTCCAGAATTATTACATGGGGAATGCATGTAGCTAGTAAGTCAAGCATGACAGTAGAGGTGACAAAGGGGTATTCCCATCTCAGACAGTGGGGGCATATTTCTAGGATATGCCCCATTGCCTGATAGGTTCAGCTCGCACCTCTGGGACCCGCACCTATCTCGTAAACGCAGCCCAAAACTAAGCCGGCAAAGTGCTGGCTGGCAGTGCACATCAGACAATGGGGGCATACCCTAGTAATATGCCCCCATTGTCTGAGATTGGAAAACCCCTTTAAGCATTACACAGTTCTAGAGTTGAGCGATCTTCTATTTTTAGTTCGGCGTCCAAAGTTCAGGTTCGGGTTATTGTAGCATCCCGTTATGGATTCTGCTACCACGGACCATTACGGCATTTGGAATCCATAAGGGGCTGCTTCATTGAACCCGAACCTTGGACAACCCTAAGGACCTGGGGTGACGTCACCGTCATGTGATCAGTGTAGGGGGCGTGGCTCAGTACTGGATCACCTCTTATCCAATCCATAACGGGATGCTACGATAACCCGAACTTTGGATGCCGAACTAAAAATAGAAGTTCGCTCAACTCAACACAGTTCCCATTTAAATTAATGGGTTGTCAGTGATACTTGGGTTTGGTATGCCAGTATTTGAGCTTATTAAATTGGTAATAATTGGGTACTATATGATAATGTTACTGGAGCAGTTTGCACAGTTTTGGATTTTATTGTGGTATTTGAGCACTATATGGAAATACTATAATTGGACAATGTATTGAAGTTTTCAAATTGTTCTAAATCATACACAAAATTACCTGTGTCTATGGGGACATCTTTATTAATGCACAGTAAAATTATGTTATGCAATTTTTTTTACAGCATTCAATTGTGAGAGTTGTTTTTCAGTCTTCTCAAGAAAGGTTGTACCCATTTCCTAGGGGCCTTCCACAAGCTCTCCTGGTTAGAATATGTACTAAAAATCTGGGAGGACCTTTATATATGTTTGGTGTAGATGAGAGATAATACATTCTTTAACAGCTTATTTTGTTTGCTCCTGTAAGGGAGGCCATACACATTCAATAGCTGTCGGCCAAACAATTATTTAGCTGACAGCTATCTCTCCCGATTCCCACCAGGTCCCATGGTACACATTTGGCTCAGCTGAAAGTGTATGTGTATTAAATGGGGAACAGGGAGAAGCTACTGCCAGACATTCTGGAGATGTCTTATTGCCTGGGAGAACCAAAGGTTTGGACCAAAATATTCACTTTACCCTATCCTTCTCTCGCCTGACATTTTAAGTCGGGGGGGGGGGGGGGGGTCAGGAGCTCTCCATACACATGAGATAACATGCTCGAAAGGGGTTGTGTCGCATCAGCAAGTTGCATTTATCATGTAGAGAAAGTTAATACAAGGCACTTACTAATGTTTTGTGATTGTCCATATTGCTTCCTTTGCTGGCTGGATTCATTTTTCCATCACATTATACACTGCTCGTTTCCATGGTTACAGACCACCCTTCAATCCATCAGCGGTGGTCTTGCTTGCACACTATAGGAAAAGGTGCAGGCCTCTCTGGTGACAAGGACCGTGGGAGCTCACATAGGCTGGTGCTTTTTTCTAAAGTGCGCAAGCACGGTCGCCGCTGATGGATTGCAGGGTGGTCGTAAACCATGGAAGCCAGCAGTGTGTAATGTGATGGAAAAATTAATCTAGCCATTAAAGGAAGCAACCTGAGTAATCATAATACATTAGAAAGTGCCTTGTATTAACTTTCTCTACATAATAAATGCCATTTGCTGAAGTGACATGTTTTTCTCTTCTCCTTTACATTTGCAGTTTGGTGTCATTTAATACATTATACTTACGGAGAAGGTGCCACTCATCTTGCTGAATAGTCCTGGTCAGATTGAATGGAATATTCCTCAGGCGAATTGGCTGAGAGAAGTGATACTTGATGGCTGTGCATTTTTGAGCGATGCCTTCAAAGAAAGAATAAAGCAATTTAGCACACAAATGTGTAAAAACAGCTCATTTATCTAAAGAAGCACAGTTTTGAAACTGAGACATTCAGATACCACTTACAACAAGCTGTGACATAAAGAATGGTTAACACTGATTAATGTGTTATAGATTTTACCAAAGCAAATGAAAAGGTATAATACATTGGTAGGAAATTAGGAATTATCTATAAACTGGCTTCATAGCAACCAGAAAAAGATGAACATCCCCAAGGAAACAGTCCTAAGAGCTTAAAGAGAATCTGACTTTTTTTGGTTTTATGTCCAAAATGTGCTAATTTCTCATTGTTGCCTTATAACTCTCTCCATATAACCTAAATAGACTTTCTTTAAATAATGACATGCTGGCTACAAGCAGCCGCCACTAGAGGGAGTATTCAAAAAAAAAAAGAGAAGAGAGATAAAAAGTATGGATCGCAAATTTACATGCCCTGCATGCTTAACGTAATTAATAGTATGCTATGCCCTAATCTACATACTGTACAGAAGGCATTAGTATACGTTTTGATCGAAATGCGTAAGCCTATTCAGCACATCAAGGTTGCCTCTATGTGCGGGTACCTACATTGGTACAGTACCACATGGTGACCACTGCTTCCACAACACCTTGCTAGCAGGCGGTATGACCCAGCTGTCCAACAGCACTCCTACTGTCAGACAAAAGCCCCCTTGGCACTGAGCAGCACTGACCCACAGGCATAGCATCACCGCAACCATGCTGCACCGCACCATGTGAACAGATATCAAAAACTCAACCTTTTCATCTGGTCTCAGGGGCTACAAACTGAGACCTAGTAGAAGTTTATAAACACTGGTCTGACAGCAGGGGTGCTGTTGGACAGCTGGTTTGCGCCTCCTGCCTGTGTGGTGTTGCAGTGGCAGAGGTCACCATGTGGTGCCGCACCGATTTAGAGTAGGTACCAATTCTTTGAGGCAACCTTGATGTGGTTAATCAAAACGTATACTAATGCCTTGTATACAGTATGTAGATTAGGGCGTGGTATACGATTAATTACGTTGAGAAGCTATATGAATTTTGCTGAGAGACAATAAATCAATGCAGGGCATGTGGATTTGTGATCCATGTATTTATTTATTTTTAATCCTACAGGTGTCTGTCTCTTAGAGGGAGTATGGGAGTTTACTGTATATTTTTTTAGCATTGATTTTAATGTATAGTGTTGAGCTGATTGTTAGAGCAGCAATGAGTGGGAACTGCACCTCCACCAATCAGCTCAGTCACACATTCACATAGCATACCGGCCCGCCATGGCATAGACGAAGCAGCTGAGCATCTCTGTGACTAAACTGTTTGCCTACCCTTCTGATATGACCAAGTGGAAGCCTGGTGCCCAGCCAGCTACATGCACTTGCTGTAAACCTCCAGACAACAGTCATCCTCAGTCCCTGAGCTGCGTCCTCTGAGCAGGAGCAGAGGGGTAAGTGACTGGTTACCGCTAGTGACATCCTGGGTGTTGTAGCAGACATCCCAGTCATCCCGGAAATTACTTACAGTACTAGTTCTGGTTACCCTGTCATTCAATTGTCATAGTTGCTGTCATATAGTACCTGCGGTGATACCTACTAGTCATATACTGTACCCCTTAATTTTACCCTGAACTGTGTCACCTTATCATGCCCTGTGCTGTGCCCTCTTATTATACCCTGTAGTGTTCTCCCTTATCATACCCTGTACTGTGCCCCTGTATACCCTATACCACTGATGGCTAACCTCCGGCACTCCAGCTGTGTTGAAATTACAACTCCCAGCATGCTCCATTCATTTCTATGGAGTTCTGAGAACAGCTAAGCAAGTGTTCATCTTGGAAGTTGTAGTTTGACCACAGCTGTAGTCCGGAGAGTTAGCCATCACAGCCCTATACTGTGCCCCTTTATACTCTATACGGTGGCCAAAGTAATATGCTGTACTGTGCCTCCCTATCATACCCTATACTGTGCTCTCTTATTATACCATATAAAGGGCACCCTAATCATACCCTACATTGTCCTAATCATATCATTTACTGCACCTCTTTATATATCCAGTTATCCAGTCACAGTATAGTCGTGTTATCCAGTAATGGTATGGTGGTGTTATCCAGTTACAGTATGGTGGTGTTATCCGATCATGCTATGGTGTTTGTTATCCAATCACAATATCAAGCTATTTTACTGTATGGTACTATTATTTTGTCTCTGTATGTAGGTAATATTCAGTCAGGAAATGTATTATTACTTGGGGTAGGGCTTATCTACTGTATGTACAGTATGTAGATTCCAGTACATGATACTATAGTGTGCCCTGTACTTTTCAATAGAGCAAATGAGCCTTGGGGAACACAGTCCACCCCACTGATCACCAGGACCAGGCTGTGTGCTAGGTAGCACTGTGCCAGCAATAATTATTTTTATGGCATCATCACTAATATTCAATGATAAAAATAGTTATATCCGTGATCTTCTCCATTGTTAACACTGACCACTTTATTATTACACTTGTGCAGAAACCAGCAAATCATGGTGGCAATTGGTGTTAAATGTAGGCATCTGTGTTGGTCCCATGCTCAGTTATGCCCACATTGCTGAGGTAAATGAAGTCTTCTGATCAGCTGTTTGAGAAGGCAGCGGTGCAGCCTTCTCGCTGCTTCCTACAGGCCAATAATATCACAGCAATGTTACGTGGCCTGGGCACAGTCGTGACGTCACTGGCCTGTGGGAAGCAGCGAGAAGGCCGCGTCGCTACTGTGAGCGTCTCTGCCTTCTTGAACAACTGATTGGGGTGGGGGGTGCCAATCAGATGCTGATGACCTATCCAAAGGATAGCGGCAAAACAAAGGGCAAGAGCAGCACACAATAGGCCTCGCAGAGCTTTAGCGATGGAATTCAGCAGCCGAGCCAAAAGACCCCAGATCCAAGGTGGTCAAAACGAAGACAATGGAAACAGTGGGCTACAGCAGCATGTCCAAAACGAATCTTCTTTTATTCAAAACTCCATAGCAAAGTGTACAGAAAATGCAACGTTTCGGCTAGGTATAGCCTTTGTCAAGCATGACAAAGGATAGGTCATCAGTAAGAAAAAAGTGGAGAAAATCCCCTTAAAGGCTGGCTTTGGGCAACCATAGTATGGTTGCATTTTCGCATCCATATAGGCTGTAAATCCCGGATCTCCAGAGACTCTAGATCACCATAGAGTTCTTGCAACTTTCTCTGTAGGTATTGAATCATCCTGTCTGAATATTCATAGAAGGAATTTGGAGATATAACAAAAAGGACTACATTTTTGCCATTCTAGAAAGTGATTGTTAAAGGCATTAAAAGTAGGCAGCTCACTGTTCTGGCTCATAGTAAAGGGTTCTAAGCTCCAGGCAGTGATTAGGTCTATATATATACAGTTGTGTTCAAAATGATTCAACCCCCACTGAAATTGAGTGTTTTGGTCAGTTTGACATTGGTTTTGATCATTTCAGTCATCTTGTTTACAATTAAATCAAAGAGGCACTTGTAAGTCAGACAAATATAACATAACATTTATAATGAAATAACCACAAATGTCTTTTCTGTGCTCACATCATTATCAGTTTTATTTAACCCCCAAGTGACATTCAATCTTAGTACTTAATACAACATCCTTTTCCAGTTATAACAGCTTTTAAACGTGAAGCATAGCTTGACACAAGTGACTTGCAGCGATCTACGGGTATCTTCGCCCATTCTTCATGGGCAAAAGCCTCCAGTTCAGTCACATTCTTAGGCTTGCGCGCTGCAACTGCTTTCTTTAAGTCCCACCAGAGGTTCTCAATCGGATTTAAGTCTGGTGACTGCGATGGTCACTTCAAAATGTTCCAGCCTTTAATCTGCAACCATGCTCTGGTGGACTTGGAGGTATGCTTGGGATCATTGTCCTGTTGAAAGGTCCAATGTCTCCCAAGCCTCAGGTTTGTGACAGACTGCATCACATTTTCATCCAATATCTCCTGGTACTGAATAGAATTCATGGTACCTTGCACATGCTGAAGCTTCCCTGTACCTGTAGAAGCAAAACAGCCCCAAAGCATGAAAGTGACCCCCCCCCCCGCCATGCTTCACAGTAGGCAAGGTGTTCTTTTCTTCATAGGCCTTGTTCTTCCTCCTCCAAACATAGCATTGATCCATGGGCCCAAACAGTTCTAATTTTGTTTCATCAGTCCACAGAACACTATCCCAAAACTTTTGTGGTTTGTCGACATGACTTTTGGCATACTGCAGTCGACTATTCATATTCTTTGGAGACAGCAAGGGGTTGCGCCTGGGAGTTCTGGCATGGAGGCCTTAATTACGCAGTGTGCACCTTATTGTCTGAGCTGAAACTTCAGTACCCGCATCTGACAAATCTTTTTTCAGTTTCTCAGCAGTCACACGGGGACTTTTCAACACTTTGCGCTTCAGGTAGCGCACAGCAGTCGAAGTCAGCATCTTCTTTCTGCCACGACCAGGTAGCGTTTCAACAGTGCCCTTTGCCTTGAATTTGCGAATGATGCTTCCTATGGTGTCTCTTGGTATGTTTAAAATCTTTGCAATCTTCTTATAGCCATTGCCCTTCCTGTGAAGATAAATCACCTCTTCTCTTGTCTTCCTGGACCATTCTCTTGACTTCACCATGTTTGTAAACACACCAGTAAATGTCTAGAAGGAGCTGAGTATCACAGTCATTTTAAATCTGCCTAATTGGTGCTTATTATGCTTGATTGCTGCTCCTTGACATCCACAGGTGTTTTCAATACCTGATCGAAAACACTTGAATGAACCTCTGCTCTTAAGAGTGGTAGTCTTTACCCTAAGTTCACACCTGAGAGTTTTACAACGCGTTCAAACGCGCTGTAAAACGCTCAACACATAAAAACCAATGCTTTCCTATGGCCCTGGTTCTCACTTGAGCGTTTTACAGCGCGTTTGAACGCGCTGTAAAACGCCTGACGCATAAACAAGTACTTGAGCTTTTTTGGGCGCGTTTGTCGCGCGTTTTGTGATTGAAACCACAGTAGTCAATCACAAGAACGCGCGTTTCCTTTTAGAACGCTCAGGTCTGAACCCAGGGTTAAGGGGTTGAATAATTGTGTCAATGAAGAAATCACAAAAAAAACATTTAATACTGTATTACAAAAACAATTGATGTCATTTTAGTTGCATTTGGTTCTTTAAAAAGTCCTTGTAAGATTTCATTCTGAACACAATTACAAATGTACACTAAATTCCCTAAAACCCTTTACAGCATTGGGGGTTATTAGTGGAAAAAAGGGCTTATTTGCCGTTGTGCGGTGAAGTGAAAAACGTACAGGCTTTTTGGATGTATTTGTGGGGGAAAAAAGTGTTATTTGCTGTTCAGTGGTGCAGTTATATGTTCTAAAGCCTTTTTTGGGGGTGTATTAGTGGGAAAAAAAATATTATTTGTGGTTCAGCAGTGCAATTATATGTTCTGAAGCCTTTTTTGGGGTGTATTAGTGGAAAAAAAAAGGGCTTGTTAGCCATTGTGCGTTCAAGTGACAAAATTACAGCCTTTTTTGGGGTGTATTAGTGGGGGAAAAAGGGGCTTATTAGCCTTTGTGCGGTGAAGTGAAAAAAAATTACAGCCTTTTTTGGGGTCTATTAGTGAAAAAAAGGGCTTATTAGTCGTTCAGCGGTGCAGTTATATGTTCTAAAGCCTTTTGGGGTGTATTAGTGGGGAAAAAAGGCTTTTTAGCCTTTGTGCAGTGAAGTGACAAAATTACAGTCTTTTTGGGGGTGTATTAGTGGAAAAATATATATTTGCTGTTCAGCAGTGCAGTTGTATGTTCTAAAGCCCTTTTGGCATGTATTAGTGGCAAAAAATAAATATTTGCCATTGTGTGGTGAGGTGAGAAAATTGCAGCCCTTTTTTGCCGTTGTGTAGTGAAGTGAGGAAATTACAGCCCTTCTAAAGCCAAAAAAGGCTTTAGAACATATAACTGCACCGCTGAACAGCAAATATATATTTTTTTGCCACTAATATACACCGTATTAGTGGCAAAAAAATATATATTTGCTGTTCAGCGGTGCAGTTTTATGTTCTAAAGCCCTTTTTGGCATGTATTTATGGCCAAAAAATATATATTATTTGCCGTTCAGCAGTGGAGTTATATGTTCTAAAGCCTTTTGTGGAGTGTATTAGTGGAAAAAGTAAGGGCCTATTTGCCATTCAGCGGCGCAGTTATATGTTCTAAAGCCATTTTTGGCGTGTATTAGTGGCAAAAAAATATATATAATTTGCCGTTCAGCGGTGCAGTTATATGTTCTAAAGCCTTGGGAGCCAGGTGAATTAGGGACTTCATCATCATCGGGAGAAGAGGGTGGCAGCTTGCCTGTGAGGCAGCGGCGGAGGCAGCAAGTAACTAGCGTGGCCGGGAGTCAGCAGGGTGGCAGCAGTGGGAGGTCGGGAGCCAACCGTGCCCGGGGTAGACCACCCGCTTCGCAGGAGACTACCTGCCCAGAAAGTAGTAGTGCAGGGGTTCACAGAAGCAGCGGTGGCAATAGTCAGTCAGTGCGGAGTGTTGGAGGTAAAATCGCCTACTTGGCGGTGTGGCAGTTTTTTGTTAAGCTGCTGGAGGAGTTGAACATGGCCATTTGTAGATTCTGTGGGCAGAAGGTCAAGCGTGGCCAGGGTGCCAATGTTGGCACCATGGGCCTGCGTCAACATATGCAGCATCACCATAATGTGGCCTGGGAGAACCGTGGCTCTGATGTGGTGGTCCAGCCTGCCACAGCAACTGCTGCATCACCCAGTGGCACACACCTGATTTCAGGCAGTCCAGGCTCCACCACCACAGCCGAAGGGAGCTGTCTGTCCTTCCCATCATATGCTGGTTCTGATGCTCCTGCTCCTACTCCTTCCCAGTAATTCTGTCAGCAATCGATCACTGAAGCAATTGCCAAGAGACAACAGTATGCGTGCACTCATCCAACGGCGCAGAACTTGAATGTGCTCCTGGCCAAGTTGCTGGTGCTGCAGTCCCTCCCTTTCCAAGTGGTGGACTCTGCACCTTTCAGAATACTGATGGCTTGTGCCAAGCCGAGGTGGAGAGTCCCAAGCCGTCATTTCTTTGCCAAAAAGGCAGTACCAACCCTGCACACGTATGTAGAACAGAAGGTGATTCCTTGAGCCTGTCGGTGTCTGCTAAAGTGCACGGCAGCACTGATGTGTTGAGCTGTAACTACGGTCAGGGACAATACCTTTAGGGCCCACTGGGTGAATATGGTTCCTGCACAGCCACACCAGCAACTTAGCCAGGTGATGCCGCTTCTGCCACCAGGTTCTCACTCTGTTGGTACTGTGACAATGTCCGCCTCTGCCTCCTCATCATCCACCGTGTCCTCAGTCTCCACTGCAGGGGCAATTCACAGTGCCCATCCAGCATACCACATGTGCAGGGCATAGCAGTGTGGCCACAACTGGCAGAGTTTGCCCTGGAAAAGCTGTCCTGCCCGGTAAGTAGTGTGGCATCAGAGCGGGTGTTTAGTGCGGCGGGGGCCATAGTTATCCCAAGAAGAAGTCGCCTGTGCACCCAAAATGTGGAGAGACTGACCTTTGTCAAGATGAATCAGGCGTGGATCAGCCAGGATTTTCACCCACCAATGCCTGATGCATCAGACTAGATCATCCCTGGTGCCACACCAATACTTTGACAAAAGAGACCGGTTTCTTCTGGCTACCTGCCTCAGCTACTATTCTGATGCTGCCCCCCGCCTGATGCCACACATCTGATGCTCCTTCTTTCACTCACCATCTTCAGCGGGTACTGGTATTGCCACCCACCTCCCCACTCTGTCACCGGGTAGCTCTGTGGTCTCCTGATGCTGCTGCCAACTCCACACTGTGTCACCTTGCCACTCTGTGGTCTCCTGATGCTGCTGCTACCTTAATAGTAGAAGGAGTTGAAAAGACAAAGGGTTTTTCAAATGTATTTGATCACTCACAATGACGTGTATACTGAGAACAGTGATCTGGAAATGACTAGTTTAAAACATAACATTTACTTCAGAATTGATAAAAAATTAGTCCCACAGATATTCGCAGACACCACAAACGTCTACCGATCCCTCGATATGGGATCTAGACGAAACAGTCACCAAAACTCTCAGTCAATAACAAGTGAAAGAGCAGGTGACCGTATAAACAAAACGGATGTCCTCCAGCCTCCTAATTATACAGGAGGATGGGGGAAGACAAAAAGAAAAAACTACTATGCACACGATTTTGATATACAGTGAGCATCGGTTGAAAGAAACAAGCACTTTAAACCACAGTGTGATATATGTGGTTTCACCCGCAACCAATTGACGGTGTAAAAAGTGCACGGCGGCACCATAACCAGTTGTCCTACCGTACTGTTGATAGGGGAGTTTGATGGTGTGCCCGCTCAGATGTTCTTTGATTTGCAGCTGCCCTGGGGGGTTCCGTAATCGGGATAGTGGAGATTTAAGGGGGAGGGTAGATACTGAAGGACCCTATTTCACCCTACAATCCACAGATTACCCTAAAAAGGCTAACCACGGAGTGTCCCACTAGTTGGGTCCCCGCCCGGAACCTGTCCCTGGGTCTGGCCCTGAAGACCTACCCACGGAGTATCCCACTAGCTGGGCCCCCGTCCGGAACCTTACCCTAGGGCTAAGCGTTCCCTAAAAATACCCCAAGTCCCGACATGCACGTTTCTGAGGATATCTTCCTCTCTTCAGGGGAACCGCTATTAAGGGCAAAATAAAATTCTAAAAAGTAGAGGCTGGTTAAGATAAATACAGCAACTACTGAAAAAAGTGCTGCACTGGTAGGTGCTACACCCTCAAACGACGCACAGATAAGTGCTAGGCTGTTTTTAGAACGCTCAGGTATAGATGTTACCTGGTTTAACCTGCTGAGCCCGCCACTATTTAAAGCCCAGGAGGTATGGGATGGGCGTGGACATTATTTCCAGCCCCTTCCCCTGCAAGACGATGCCGAGCGTATGTAGATAATTAGAACAAAGATGGCGACCGCGACGTGCGTTCCATAATACATAGTGTGCGTTCCATGTAGCGGAAGAGTACTCAATCATTGATTATGAATGTCTGCGCTCGGAAATCCACAGCGCAGGCATTCATGTCCTTAAGCAAACCGCTCAGGTCTATCATGGAGTGCAGATAATAAGGGACACCAGTAGATATACCCTGTGTTTGCTTAATACCGCTGTATCAAACGACAAGAGGGATGTCTGTCGGGTGAAGTAATCTACATACGTTAAAAGGTCCCTACAGTATAGATTGTCGATGTAATGACAGAAATTACTTTTAAAGGGACACAATTAAAAAAAGAAAACAAAATCACATGCACATCCATTAGTTTAGAACAAACTCATGATATATAATTTATGTCCATAATATGGGTGGTTAATGATGATAGCCATGACCCATTACTTATAAAGGTGTGTAGACATGATAATATTGACACACCTATTGTCAGAGTGGCGGACAGATAAAACTGATATCCACAGTTCTGACATACAGCCCAGATATGGGCGAATAGAAAAATGGTATTTTTTGCGGAATGATAAAAACAGTAGATTCCCCAACACGGGAAAAGAACACCAATTCTGCAGACGTGGTCGGGAAATTAACTCATATAAATGAATCAATAGCAAAATTAAGTAAGTAAGGAGGGGGTAAGGGAACCCCCCAGGGCTGCTGCAAATCAAAGAACATCTGAGCGGGCACACCATCAAACTCCCCTATCAACAGTACGGTAGGACAACTGGTTATGGTGCCGCCGTGCACTTTTTACACCGTCAATTGGTTGCGGGTGAAACCACATATATCACACTGTGGTTTAAAGTGCTTGTTTCTTTCAACCGATGCTCACTGTATATCAAAATCGTGTGCATAGTAGTTTTTTCTTTTTGTCTTCCCCCATCCTCCTGTATAATTAGGAGGCTGGAGGACATCCGTTTTGTTTATACGGTCACCTGCTCTTTCACTTGTTATTGACTGAGAGTTTTGGTGACTGTTTCGTCTAGATCCCATATCGAGGGATCGGTAGACGTTTGTGGTGTCTGCGAATATCTGTGGGACTAATTTTTTATCAATTCTGAAGTAAATGTTATGTTTTAAACTAGTCATTTCCAGATCACTGCTGCTACCTTAACACTATGTCATCTTGCCACTCTGTGGCATCCTCATGCCACTGCTGCCACCTCCACACTCTGTCATTGTGCCACTCTGTGGTCCCCTTTGCTGCTGCCACCTCCACACTGTCATTGTGCTACTCTGTGGCCTCCTGATGCTCCTGCTGCCACCTTCATACTGTCATTGTGACACCCTGTGGCCTCCTCCTGATGCTGCTGCTGCCATCTCCACGCTCTGTCATTGTGCCACTCTGTGCTCTCCTGATGATGCTGTGGCCACTTCCACACTCTGTTATTGTGCCACCCTGTGGCCTCCTCCTGATGCTGCTGCTTTCATCTCCATACTCTGTCATTGTGCCACTCTGTGGTCTCCTTATGTTGCTGCTGCTGCCACCTCCACACAGTCATTGTGCCACCCTGTGGCCTCTTCCTGATGCTGCTGCCGCCACCTCTACACTCTGTTATTGTGACACTCTGTGGCCTCCTCATGCTGCTTCCACCTCATCACTATGTCATAGGGCCACTATGTAGACTTCTCATGCTGTTCCCACCCTCCCCACTTCATGACCTGGCCACTATTTTGCTTTTTTGCCTGGCTGACATAAACATTTATTTGACCCTTCTTCTGATTCTGTTCCAAAGGAAGGAAAAATGAGACACACAACGGATTCCTATCTATGTAACAGCTGTAAGGTCTGCATGACATGGTCCCTATTTTGCATCAGAATTGGCTTATGATTTGGTAGCCAAAAGCAGGAGTGTGTACAAAACACAGAAGACATGCAAATATTCAATTCACGTGTCATCTCTGTTTTGTATCCACTCCTGTTTGTTTTAGCAATACTGATGGATTACTGACCAAATGCTGACTGAGTGAAGGCAGATGCTCCACAGACAGGATCCATTTTTTGGGGGTTATTGTTCTGACGGATCAGAGGAAGGGCAAAATAATCAGTGACATCAACACAAACTTACTGCTGACACCCACTCCACTCTGTCTGGGGGGCTATACTTGTATAAGCGTTTAATAGAACATGTTCTGTAGACATCTATGTGGAATCAGCTGCTGACGGTGTAAAAGGAGTATGCTTTTTCTTGATGCTAACAATGACCTGTAAGGTTGAGTTCACACGAGGTATTTGGTCAGTTTTGGCCCCATAACTGCCCAAATAAGTGAAGTGTGCAGTGATTCTAAGAGCGACGCCTGTCATCTACATGTCATACTGATTCACAGTATTGTTTCACTACCACAGCAGACTCCCTATGCGTGTTACTGCAAGGCACAGTGTTCTACACCACTATAAAAGCTCTCTGCAGTAAGAAAATAGCCTTATTTTTAACACGATTCGCTACGAATAAATTCAGATCGAACCAAATTTTTTCTGAAAATTCGGCAAACTCTGGTAATAAAGGGGTTTTCCAAGGAGAAATAAAAAAATTAGCTAGTGTTAAAAAAAAAAAACATTACTCACCTCCACAGTTCCCCCGCCACTGCTGCTCCCCACTGCTCTTCACTTTCTGTCCCAACTTGACACACCAGAAATATCAGCAAAAGCCTGCTCAGCCAATCAGTGCTGCTTCACTATGGCCAGTAATTGTAGAAATGCCAGGTAAACCAGCCAACTCAGCCAATGTCACGTCAGGACAGGAAGTGGAGAACAGCGGAGATGAGTAATAAGTAAAGGTTCTGCTGGCCTGTCATTTTTTTAATTCTCCCTAGAAAACCTATTTAACCTACACAATTATTTGTTCTATGTATCTCAAAAAGGTATTGTAATTTAGAAGCCATATGCAATGGCAATTTTATTTTTCAAATGCTAATTACACATGTTAGCTTACTCACCCCTGTTTAATATAGTGATTAATAAGGAATGTAAATGTAGGCTCCTTTGCAAACCTCCACTGTCAGCAGTCGGGAACTTCAATCAATATTTTTAATAACGTTAACATAGCCAGTACTGATTATGGGCTTACTGAAACGACATTCAATACAGAAAGCAGCCTTTTGGCTGTTCTAGTAACATTAGGTTTTGCATTGGCTTTAAAGTAGCAAATCAAATCACATAAAACTGAGTCTCTTCAGGAGATAGCTTGCTGTTCAGCAATATAATCATGCTTATTGGTACTGAAAGGGATATAGTTCAAATAAGACTCAGCATAAAGAGATATATTCACTAAAGAGGATCAATTGACATTGTTAACATGTATATTACAGTGGCTATTGTTAAAGCATAGAAGAGATTTAGAAGTACTAAATGGATTTCACATACTTTGGGATCACCAGAAAAGTTTTAGTGCAATTGTTTGCGGTTTGATTCCTTTGAGAAATAATAGCAACAATACTATTGCATTTGTGGTCGGGGCTTAAACATGAAGGAATGACCCCTACCTACTGGATACCTAAAAGCGGTTAGAATTATGCCGGAACCGCGACGCTGAAGGGACGCCTGAAGGGGGGCATCCCCTGGTGTGAGATAGTGAAAGTAAGGGTGGGTAGGGTGGGTACACTGGAGACGACGTTCACTGTGGGAGGAAACGCCCGGCCAGATATAGTCATCATCGCCCCTCCCACAAACACAGGCCAATGAATCGGCCTTAACACTTGTGGTCGGGGCTTAAACATGAAGGAATGACCCCTACCTACTGGATACCTAAAAGCGGTTAGAATTATGCCGGAACCGCGACGCTGAAGGGACGCCTGAAGGGGGCCAAAAAGGACACAAACTCGATCAAAGAGCTTCATCACAACCTCCTATTGCGATTTCGCTGCCAACGAGCGAGCTGCAGCCAGGGTAATGGGATCGGAAGTAGTGAAGCGTACCGAGGCATTGTGGCACCGTAGACGTCCCCTCGGGAAACTTGTGAAAGAGAATTAGCTCGGGACAGGGCATCGGCAGCTATATTTTGGATTTGGGTACATGAATGTGTGTAATGAATTTGGTGTAGTAAAGAGCGAAGCACCTGACACCTAACAAAAGATATCAGTAGGACCAAGCCGTTAATCAAATATCCATGACCGCGACATTGACATTAACATACATCATGTAACCAGCCTATTCCCGACCCCCTGCATGCACAGCCGCCATTATAGGATAAAGTACAACCAACGCTGAAATCTGTGGAACCCGGGATCAACCAACCTCACTCGTCCACCCACCAGCTAGCCAGTGGGGGCCAAAAAATGGCAGCAAAACCTGAGCTCGATGTGACCTCAGGAAACTAGGAAATTTACTGTATACCTCTGGAATAAAAGAGAAATACCGTACCAATGCCTGATAATGTGGCCTCAGGAAACTAGGAGACTTACTGTATACCTCTGGAATAAAAGAGAAATACCGTACCAATGCCTGATAACGTGGTCCCACATGGAAAGTCAGCAATCGCCTGAACATCAAGGCGTATATAAACACTTGATCCTGGAGAGATAAACGCAAGAAACCCTTTAATCTTTACCAATGCCACTAATGTGGTATCATGGCGAACTGATGAAATAACAAGTCGAATACGTATGCGTAAAAAACGTGCGTCAAGCGTAACCTATTCAGAATCTGGCGCCGAATCCGCAGTGCGGACCAACATCCTAACAGTGCCCCTATACATATGTATATATACACATATACTATACACACATATATATGTTTTTTTTTTTTTGTTTTTTTAAACTAACACTGGAGCCTGAACTCACACTCTGCCCCGCACTTCCAGCTGTGGCCACATAGAGGGCGCCAGAGCCACAACTTTGCGTGTCTGTGGAACCCAGCCAGCAGATCAGAGCGAGGGGCAGAGGTGAGTGCACGCCTGAATAGTGCGGGAGGACAGACTGACTAAAACAGACACCGAGCATGCTATGCACCCCACTTCACTAGTAGCTCTGCATGAGGAAAACACATGACAGCCAGCTGCAGAGCAGAGCTGAATACATGGTCGAGTGACCCCAGTAAGCGACTCCTGTGACGTGCTTTCCACATAGAGTAATCTCACACTAAAGCTATACTAAGAAGCCTGACATTCCCTGACTAGAACACTAGACTCAATGTCCCTTCCCCATAATAAATGTATGTTTTTCTTTTTTTTTTTTTTTTGACATTTCATTAAAGTCACACACCCTCTTTTTTTTTTTTTTTTAAACACGCACTCTTCCTGAACTTTACTACTCCCCCTTGCTGAGTGAATTCACCTGTGTGCCCCCTTGTTAGAAACAACATGCTGAAGCCTAATTTGTCCGCCCCTCCCCCCCCTGCCTGTCTAACAGCACAGCAGCCTGTGCAATACTTTATCGAGCGGGCACACGCTGTGCCCTGCACCCTACGTGTCATGCCGCGTGGGGAGAAGAGCGTGTCTCCCTGGCAGACCGCTCCGGTGCGGTGCTGCTCCCCCTAACCAAGGGAGCTGACACACCGCCGGCCGGACTTAAAGCAACGATGCTGCTGAATGAGGCAGCTACTTATCTGGACCGTAGAAAGTCGGGGCCTGGAACTGCCGTGTAGCGCTGCACCCTTGTTACTCCCTGAGGACGGTATGTAGAGCTCCCACACCATACACTGGAGACGACGTTCACTGTGGGAGGAAACGCCCGGCCAGATATAGTCATCATCGCCCCTCCCACAAACACAGGCCAATGAATCGGCCTTAACACATATATTCTATTCTTGCCATCAAATTTGACAAAACCCCTTGATGGAAACCTGAGACGTGAACATTATTTCAATTGTTTTTATTTCTTAAGATCTACATTTCTCTGGGACTACAATGAATAAATACCAATACGAACTTTTTCTACATATGAGTACAGTAAGAATGTGTCACATTTTATTTTGTATCTTTATTATAATTTAAAGGGGTTATCCCGTGATTAATATAAAAAATGAAAATTCGAACTAGTGAACAATCCTTTGATAAGTTTAGCCATAGCAATTTAAGTCAACTACACAAAAAGTTTGAATCCTCAATAGATGAGTGAATCAATTTGGCACACATTTTGCAAAAGTTTCAGATTTCTGCAAGTCCGAAAGTTTTGAAATTCTTATCCCGTGGATCACTCAAAATGGCGGAAGTCTTTTTACAGATCAGGAGACAGAGAAGAAGGATCATATAACCTTGGGCTGTGACCTGGAGGGCTTCCCCACAATGGCTTACTGGCAGCTCTATGCTCTGGCAGAGCCAATCATGGGGGACTATGGGTGAGTCACAAATGGCTCAGTCGATGAGTCACAGCCTCTCTAAAACAGCCTAACCGAGAAATGCAGGTGCTTTGTGATGATACATAGGGGAAAGAGGATGTCAGAGAGTGACAAATAATTAAACACAATACATATAGTTACATAGTTAATACGGTTAAAAAAGGACATAAGTCCATCCAGTTCAACCAGGGGATAGGTGGGGTTGTGAATTTTAGAAAAAGGGGAGTAGGACCGAGAGTTCTACACATTTTCATAAGCATTAATGTAATTTATTTTTAAGAATTCACCTAAGCCCTTTTTAAAACTGCCCACTGTTCCTGATGTGACCATGTCCTGAGTTAGACTATTCTACAGATTCACAGTTCTTACAGTAAAAAATACTTGGCGCCTCTGGAGACTGAACTTTTTGTTCTCCAGTCAAAGGCATTGCCCCCTTGTCTTTTGAGAGGATTTTACATGAAATAGCTTTTTGCCATATTCGTTGTACAGCCCATTTATATATTAGTTTAGGTTAATCATGCCCTCCCTTAGATGTCTCTTATCAAGACTAAACTCATTTAATTCCTTTAATCTTTCCTCATAACTAAGACCCTCCATGCCCTTTATCAGTTTAGTACTTTTTCAGCTCCAGGGCATCCTTTCTACTGCATATTCCAGATGAGGCCCCACCAAAGCTTTGTAATGTGCTAATATGATATCCTT
This sequence comes from Bufotes viridis, assembly GCA_033119425.1. Classification (NCBI taxonomy): domain Eukaryota; kingdom Metazoa; phylum Chordata; class Amphibia; order Anura; family Bufonidae; genus Bufotes; species Bufotes viridis. Next base: position 363,425,801 of record CM065592.1, on the reverse strand, counting down.
GTCCCGCGAGTCCATGCCTCACTTAATACATGACAATATCCTGTTAGTCTTAGAAGCAGCTGACTGACATTGTATGCTGTTATTTAATCTATGATCTACACCTACACCCAAATCCTTCTTTACAAATGCCTCTCCCAGTGTTACTTCCCCTAGGAAACATGATGCATGTAACTTTACATTTATCCACATTGAACCTCATTTTCCAATTTGATACCCAAACACTCAGAGTATCCAAGTTAGCATTTAATTTTTTGGACATCTTCCATAGACTGCACAGTAATACATAGCTTTGTGTCATCTGCAAAAATAGAAATGGTGCTATTAATTCCATCCTCAATATTATTAATAAAGTAGACATTAGGCCCGTTACAATAACGGGCGCTAGAACACTAGTACTGGCACTGTTATGGGGGAGGGGGTCTGTGGCCGACGCACTGTTATGGGGGAGGGGGGTCTGTGGCCGACGCACTGTTATGGGGGAGGGGGGTCTAACACTGACGCACTGTTATGGGGAGGGGGGTCTGTGGCCGACGCACTGTTATAGGGGAGGGGGGTCTGTGGCCGATGCACTGTTATGGGGAGGAGGGTCTGTGGCCGACGTACTGTTATGGGGGGGGGGGGTCTGTGGCCGACACACTGTTATGGGGGCAGTCTGTGGCCGACGCACTGTTGTGGGGCGGATCTGTGGCCGACGCACTGTTATGGGGGGGATCTGTGGCAGACGCACTGTTATGGGGGGATGGCTGACACTGTTATGAGGGCGCTGTGGCTGACACTGTTATGGGGGCACTGTGGCTGACACTGTTATGGGGCGCTGTGGCTGACAATGTTACGGGGGTGCTGTGGCTGACACTGTTACGGGGGTGCTGTGGCTGACACTGTTAAAGGGGCGCTGTGGCCGACACTGTTACAGGGGCACTGTGGCCGACACTGTTACGGGGGCGCTGTGGCCGACACTTTTACGGGGGGGTCTGGGGCCGACACTTTTACGGGGGGTCTGGGGCCGACACTTTTACGGGGGGGTCTGGGGCCGACACTTTTACGGGGGGGTCTGGGGCTGACACTGTTATGGGGGGGGGTCTGTGGCTGACACTGTTATGGGAGGGGGGGTTTGTGGCTGACACTGTTATGGGGGGGGGAGTCTAGGGCTGACACTGTTACGGGGGAGTCTAGGGCTGACACTGTTACGGGGGTGCTGTGGCTGACACTGTTACGGGGGTGCTGTGGCTGACACTGTTACAGGGGGTGCTGTGGCTGACACTGTTATGGGGGGAAGTCTGTGGCTGACACTGTTATGGGGGTGCTGTGGCTGACACTGTTACGGGGGCGCTGTGGATGACACTGCAGCGGTTCAATCCCTCTCTATGTAATTCCCCCGTTTCTTCTCTCCACGCGACCGCTTCTCTCCTGCACCTCACTCTGGTGCGGACGCGTGGGGTATGCCTCCGGTGCTCCGTGTGAAGTCCGTGGAGTGTGTGCCAAATGTTCTGTGCGCCGCGTATGCGCACTTGAGTATTCGGCACACACGCATGGACGGCAGGGACACAGGGCTTTTATTTGTATAGATACAATAATAGAGGACCCAGCACTGAACCTTGGGGTACACCACTTATAACCTGGGACCATTCTGAAGAGGAATCATTGACCACAACTCTATGTACATGGTCCAGTTTTCAATCTAATAATAAACTATACTTTCTAGGCCTATATACCTTATTTTACCTATTAAAGGGATTCTGTCACCACATATAACCCATCTAACCTAAACATATGCTCATGTCCAGGGTAATCTGAGGATTCCTAAGCTAGCCTTATTAAATCGAACTCTGGCTTTATTTTTCTAAAAAACAGGTTTTAATAACCTGTCAATCACTTGCTTAAGGTGTCCAAGGGGAGGTCCGTTGATCCAGGGTGCCGAACGATTGCCGTTCGGTGCCCAGTGCCGACTTCCCTGTCTTCAGCGCCGCCTACTACACCTCAGAACCGCCTCGCAATCCTCCTTGTGTCTCTGCCAGATCCCAGGCGTGCGCACCAAGCTCAGCCTGATGCGCCCGTGTGGACTGCTGGCAGCGGCTTCCTTGTGCGAAGTGCGCATGCGCCGGCCTGATGCGCACTTCACTCAACCATGAGATGACCTGCTGAGCCTAGTGCACACGCGCGCGATCTCGATTCTCCTAGAATGCCGAATTTCCTTGTGCTTTATGTCAGCGAATAGATTTGACCTGAAACAGTGTAAAAAAATTAAAAAAAATCATACTTTCCTCATCCATTTGCTGGTGACGGACCGCCAGCCTCCTTTTTGATCGAAGATCTTGGCCAAAATTCCCTGCATGATGACAAAATCTCGAGCGGCGTGAGATTTCGCTCCAGATCTTCAAGCAAGATGGCGCTGGCCGGCCCGTTGCCAGCAAATGGAGGCTGTAAGTTTGATCCCCAAAAATTTTTGATGTTCATTTCACACAATTTTTACACTCAGATTCCACAATCATGTATAAACGCAGCATCTGAGGGGTACAATATCAGTGGACGGCGCTATCGCTGCTCCCTGTTGTTACACCTGCTACTTACAAAAAAATGTCGGTTATTCGTCACAAAGCAAACTTTTTTGTAAAATTCGGCGAATCAACCAAATTAAATTTTCATTAATTCGCTCATCTCTAATAATAACCTGTGGAACTTGGCACTGTACTAGTCCCTAGAGAATCTCTAAAAATGAATGAATTGTTGTCAGTTGAGTGTGTTTTGTTAAACAAATCAAGCAATGAAATTTGTTTTGTCTTCAATGTAATTCTTGTGATGCATATATATTTATGTCACTGTATTGATTTGGAACAACTGTATCACTGCTATTTTATCATCACCCACAACAGTTTTATAGTGAAGAGAAGAGAATTGTTACTTAGATTTACAATAAATTGGTAAAGCGATTTTCCAGAGATATATGAGTCAGTCTCAGTCAGTTTCTGTGTCATTTAGGCAGGCATAGACAGCCACTGCAGTGAGTGATGCTGCAGCTATACAATTTAACTTCTCATTTTGTATGACATCATTCACAAATCTTCTTCGCTGCCCTATGAAACAGACTCATTATTTGTGTATAATATATATTTATATTTATTGTTACGGGTCCGTGTGTAGATAAGGTCAGCAATGATAGATTTAATTGGATACAGCAGTTTAAAAGTCCAAATAATGCTTTAATTTCCATCCAACACAACATGGTGGAACTCAAGTTTAACATTCACATGAGTGGATCCATGACAAAAACTCATACCTAAACAAAACACCAGCCCATCTGGGCGCTAACTATATATCAGGTTTCCTCACCTATGTTCTCAGTAACTTTGTAGATGAAGCTTTACACAGCAGACAACTTGCAGCTTCCAGCTACACTTGGGTTCATTTCAGGCTAGGGCAGAATGCCATACTGGAGGGAAAGGGTGGAAAGGTAGGTCCCTCTATGAAATCTCCCTACCATTCAAAAAATAAAAAAAATACAGCCCATAAACATAGTCTGATTAAAACAGCTTCAGCAAACTACACTTTGCTGAAACAAATACAGCTTTCTGGATTCTGTTACTGTATCTCAGTCAGCTGAGCAATCTGGGTGAGATTTACACCCCACATTACTTTACCGTACACAGTGTTACTATATATATATTATTTTTTCCTAAAGCTGTTGCTCCTCCCTAAAAAAGTATATTAATCCTACATGAACACAGAGCATACAAAACACGGAACACAGTTCACACTAGGCACAGAACACTGTAGCCAACAAGCACCACAAGCAACCAGCATGCATGGGAAACGCTGGTGCGCAATATCACAGGCAGCACAGCAACAGAGATAGCTGTCCGCCTGCATGGCAACAAGTGACACAGCAAACTGCACTGTGACAGTTGATCTACATTATGATGAATCACTGACTATCCAATGATCTTCATGTCTCAAGATATAACATTTTATTACGAGGAAGGAAGAAAAATACATTAATTATATATATATATATATATATATATACAGTAATGCTTCTGCATGTTGAAATAACAGAGGATTTTCTCTATAATGGAAGTAATAAATAGTAAGGAATAGATAAGAAAGAATTGTTGGAGGCAACATTGTGCATAGAGACCAACTTTCAATAATTTTTAAATACATTAAATGCTATGAAAATCCACAATAGATATAAAATCCAGTGGGTAAATATAAACTAGCCTTATTAAAATAAGCCATCTCAAATAGAGATGAGCGAACACCTGTATGTTCGGGTTAAAGAGGTTCGGCCGAACTTCCGGAAAATGTCCGGGTTCGTGATCCGAACTCAACCCGAACTTCATCCCGAACCCGAACCCCATAGAAGTCAATGGGGACCCGAACTTTTGGGCACTAAAAAGGCTGTAAAAGACTCCCGGAAAGGGCTAGAGGGCTGCAAAAGGCAGCAAAATGTAGGTAAATCCCCTGCAAACAAATGTAGATAGGGAAATGAATTAAAATAAAATAAAATAAATAAAAATTAACCAAAATCAATTGGAGAGAGGTCCCACAGCAAGGAATCATGCGTCATATCACCCACCACTGGAGAAGGCCACTCTCATTTATTTCGGACCAGCACCCAGACAGAGGATACAGGTCCCACAGCAAGGAATCATGCGTCATATCAACCACCACCGGAGAAGGCCACTCTCATTTATTTAGGACCAGCACCCAGACAGAGGAGATAGGTCCCACAGCAAGGAATCATGCCTCATATCAACCACCACCGGAGAAGGCCACTCTCATTTATTTGGGACCAGCACCCAGACAGAGGATACAGGTCCCACAGCAAGGAATCATGCGTCATATCAACCACCACCGGAGAAGGCCACTCTCATTTATTTTGGACCAGCACCCAGACAGAGAGAGAGGTCCCACAGCAAGGAATCATGCGTCATATCAACCACCACCGGAGAAGGCCACTCTCATGTATTTTGGACCAGCACCCAGACAGAGGAGAGAGGTCCCACATCAAGGAATCATGCGTCATATCAACCCCCACCGGAGAAGGCCACTCTCATTTATTTTGGACCAGCACCCAGACAGAGGATACAGGTCCCACATCAAGGAATCATGCGTCATATCAACCCCCACCGGAGAAGGCCACTCTCATTTATTTTGGACCAGCACCCAGACAGAGGATACAGGTCCCACAGCAAGGAATCATGCGTCATATCAACCACCACCGGAGAAGGCCACTCTCATGTATTTTGGACCAGCACCCAGACAGAGGAGAGGGTCCCACATCAAGGAATCATGCGTCATATCAACCACCACCGGGAAGGCCACTCTCATTTATTTTGGACCAGCACCCAGACAGAGGATACAGGTCCCACAGCAAGGAATCATGCGTCATATCAACCCCCACCGGAGAAGGCCACTCTCATTTATTTTGGACCAGCACCCAGACAGAGGAGAGAGGTCCCACATCAAGGAATCATGCGTCATATCAACCCCCACAGGAGAAGGCCACTCTCATTTATTTTGGACCAGCACCCAGACAGAGGATACAGGTCCCACAGCAAGGAATCATGCGTCATATCAACCACCACCGGAGAAGGCCACTCTCATGTATTTTGGACCAGCACCCATACAGAGGCGAGAGGTCCCACATCAAGGAATCATGCGTCATATCAACCACCACCGGAGAAGGCCACTCATTTATTTTGGACCAGCACCCGGACAGAGGATACAGGTCCCACAGCAAGGAATCATGCGTCATATCAACCCCCACCGGAGAAGGCCACTCTCATTTATTTTGGACCAGCACCCAGACAGAGGAGAGAGGTCCCACATCAAGGAATCATGCGTCATATCAACCCCCACTGGAGAAGGCCACTCTCATTTATTTTGGACCAGCACCCAGACAGAGGATACAGGTCCCACAGCAAGAAATTATGCGTCATATCAACCACCACCGGAGAAGGCCACTCTCATGTATTTTGGACCAGCACCCAGACAGAGGAGAGAGTCCCACATCAAGGAATCATGCGTCATATCAACCACCACCGGAGAAGGCCACTCTCATTTATTTTGGACCAGCACCCAGACAGAGGATACAGGTCCCACAGCAAGGAATCATGCCTCATATCAACCACCACCGGAGAAGGCCACTCTCATGTATTTTAGACCAGCACCCAGACAGAGGAGAGAGGTCCCACATCAAGGAATCATGCGTCATATCAACCACCACCGGAGAAGGCCACTCTCATTTATTTTGGACCAGTACCCAGACAGAGGATACAGGTCGCACAGCAAGGAATCATGCGTCATATCAACCACCACCGGAGAAGGCCACTCTCATTTATTTTGGACCAGCACCCAGACAGAGGAGAGAGGTCCCACATCAAGGTATCATGCGTCATATCAACCCCCACCGGAGAAGGCCACTCTCATTTATTTTGGACCAGCACCCAGACAGAGGATACAGGTCCCACAGCAAGGAATCATGCCTCATATCAACCACCACCGGAGAAGGCCACTCTCATGTATTTTGGACCAGCACCCAGACAGAGGAGAGAGGTCCCACATCAAGGTATCATGCGTCATATCAACCCCCACCAGGGAAGGCCACTCTCATTTATTTTGGACCAGCACCCAGACAGAGGATACAGGTCGCAAAGCAAGGAATCATGCGTCATATCAACCACCACCGGAGAAGGCCACTCTCATTTATTTTGGACCAGCGCCCAGACAGAGGAGAGAGGTCCCACATCAAGGAATCATGCGTCATATCAACCACCACCGGAGAAGGCCACTCTCATTTATTTCGGACCAGCACCCAGACAGAGGAGAGAGGTTTTCACAGCAGAGATCACCCACCACAGGAGTAGGCCATCATTTAATGGGACCCCGGCAACCATGTCAGATGGCACAAACATCAGTTTCACATCACCCAGCACAAGAGAATGCCACTTTGAGAGACTTTGACCCCTGCACCCAGACGGAGGAGAGAGGTTTTCACAGCAGAGAATCAGGCATTTAGATCACCCACCACAGGAGTAGGCCATCATTTAATGGGACCCCGGCAACCATGTCAGATGGCACAAACATCAGTTTCACATCACCCAGCACAAGAGAAGGCCACTTTGAGAGACTTTGACCCCTGCACCCAGACGGAGGAGAGAGGTTTCACAGCAGAGAATCAGGCATTTAGATCACCCACCACAGGAGTAGGCCATCATTTAATGGGACCCCGGCAACCATGTCAGATGGCACAAACATCAGTTTCACATCACCCAGCACAGGAGAAGGCCACTTTGAGAGACTTTGACCCCTGCACCCAGACGGAGGAGAGAGGTTTCACAGCAGAGAATCAGGCATTTAGATCACCCACTACAGGAGTAGGCCATCATTTAATGGGACCCCGGCAACCATGTCAGATGGCACAAACATCAGTTTCACATCACCCAGCACAAGAGAAGGCCACTTTGAGAGACTTTGACCCCTGCACCCAGAAGGAGGAGAGAGGTTTCACAGCAGAGAATCAGGCATTTAGATCACCCACCACAGGAGTAGGCCACCATTTAATGGGACCCGGCAACCATGTCAGATGGCACAAACATCAGTTTCACATCACCCAGCACAAGAGAAGGCCACTTTGAGAGACTTTGACCCCTGCACCCAGACGGAGGAGAGAGGTTTTCACAGCACATATTAAGGCCTCATATCACCCACCACAGGAGTAGGCCACCATTTAGTTAATTTGACCCCTACACCCATGTCAGATGGTACAAGCATCAGTTTTACATCACCCAGCACAAGAGAAGGCGACTTTGAGAGACTTTGACCCCTGCACCCAGAAGGAGGAGAGAGGTTTCACAGCAGAGAATCAGGCATTTAGATCACCCACCACAGGAGTAGGCCACCATTTAATGGGACCCCGGCAACCATGTCAGATGGCACAAGCATCAGTTTCACATCACCCAGCACAAGAGAAGGCGACTTTGAGAGACTTTGACCCCTGCACCCAGACGGAGGAGAGGGTCCCACAGCAGAGATTCAGGCATTTATATCAGCCAGCACAGGAGAAGGCCACTTTCAGTGACTTAGGCCTTAGCACCGACACAGAGGAGACAGGTCAGATAGCACAAGCATCAGTTTCACATCAACCACCACAGGAGAAGGGCACTTTTAGAGACTTTGACCCCTGCAGCCACACGGAGGAGAGAGGTCCCACAGCAGAGATTCAGGCATTTATATCAGCCAGCACAGGAGAAGGCCGCTTGCAGTGACTTAGGCCTTAGCACCGACACAGAGGAGACAGGTCAGATAGCACAAGCATCAGTTTTACATCAACCACCACAGGAGTAGGCCACCTTTTGTTTCTTTGACCCCTGCACCCAGAAAGAGAAGAGAGGTCCCACAGCAGAGATTCAGGCATTTATATCAGCCACCACAGGAGAAGGCCGCTTTCAGTGACTTTGGTCCCCTGCACCCACACAAAGGAGACATGTCAGACAGCACAAGTATAACATTCATATCACCCAGCACAGGAGAAGGACACTTTCATGTACTTTGGCCCCGGCACCCAGACAGACAGAAGGTTCATTCAACTCTGGGTTGCACCCCAAGATCCTACTAAATTTCAAAAATTGATTTTTCAATGAAGAAGTGGCCAGGAGTACAAGACAACATGGTTTAAGGCAGTTATTAAGGACTACTCTGCACAAGGGAGGGTCAGGTCTTGTGGGATCCATGCCTGGTTCATTTTTATAAACGTCAGCTTGTCCACGTTGGCTGCGGACAGGCGGCTGCGTTTGTCAGTAATGACGCCCCCTGCCGTGCTGAATACACGTTCAGATAAAAAGCTGGCCGCCGGGCAGGCCAGCACCTCCAAGGCATAACATGCTAATTCTGGCCACGTGGACAATTTGGAAACCCAGAAGTTGAATGGCGCCGAACCATCCGTCAGTACGTGGAGTTGTGTGCAGACGTACTGTTCAACCATGTTAGTGAAATGTTGCCTCCTGCTAACACGTTCCGTATCAGGTGGTGGGGCAGTTAGCTGTGGCGTGGAGACAAAACTTTTCCACATTTCTGCCATGCTAACCCTGCCCTCAGAGGAGCTGGCCGTGACACTGCTGCGTGGGCGACCTCTAGCTCCTCCTCTGCCTTGGCCTTGGCCTTCCACCTGTTCCCCTGTGACAGTTGGGAATGCTCTCAGGAGCGCGTCTACCAGTGTGCGCTTGTACTCGCGCATCTTCCTATCATGCTCCAGTGCAGGAAGTAAAGTGGGCACATTGTCTTTGTACCGTGGATCCAGTAGGGTGGCCACCCAGTAGTCAGCACACGTTAAAATGTGGGCAACTCTGCTGTCGTTGCGCAGGCACTGCAGCATGTAATCGCTCATGTGTGCCAGGCTCCCCAGAGGTAAGGACAAGCTGTCCTCTGTGGGAGGCGTATCGTCATCATCCTCTGTATCCCCCAGCCACGCACCAGGGATGTGCCTGCGCTGTGCTGGGTGCCACCCCGCTGTGAACCTGCTTCATCCTCATCCTCCTCCACCTCCTCCTCATCCTCCTCGTCCTCCAGTAGTGGTCCCTGGCTGGCCACATTTGTACCTGCCCTCTGCTGTTGCAAAAACCTCCCTCTGAGCCACTTCTAACAGACTGGCCTGAAAGTGCTAAAAGCGACCCGTCATCCTCCTCCTCCTCCTCCTGGCCCTGGCCCACCTCCTCTTCCATTATCGCCCTAAGCGTTTTCTCTAGGAGACATAGAATTGGTATCGTCACGCTGATAACAGTGGCATCGCCACTGGCCATGTTGGTGGCGTACTCTAAACAGCGCAACAGGGCACACAGGTCTCGCATGGAGGCCCAATCATTGGTGGTGAAGTGGTGCTGTTCCGCAGTGCGACTGACCCGTGCGTGCTGCAGCTGAAACTCCACTATGGCCTGCTGCTGCTCGCACAGTCTCTCTAGCATGTGCAAGGTGGAGTTCCACCGGGTGGGCACGTCGCATATTAGGCGGTGAGCGGGAAGGCCGAAGTTCCGCTGTAGCGCTGACAGGCGAGCAGCGGCAGGATGTGAACGCCAGAAGCGCGCACAGACGGCCCGCACTTTATGCAGCAGCTCTGACATGTCTGGGTAGTTGTGAATGAACTTTGCACCACCAAATTCAGCACATGCGCCAGGCAAGGGATGTGCGTCAAACCGGCTAGTCCCAGAGCTGCCACGAGATTTCGCCCATTATGGCACACCACCAGGCCGGGCTTGAGGCCCACCGGCAGCAACCACTGGTCGGTCTGTTGTTCAATACCCCGCCACAACTCCTGCGCGGTGTGGGGCCTGTCCCCCAAACATATGAGTTTCAGAATGGCCTGCTGACGTTTACCCCTGGGCTGTGCTGAAGTTGGTGGTGAACTTGATTTTATCGGACACTTGCATGTGCAGGGAAGGCACGGCTGTCTTGGAGAAGTAGTGGCGGCTGGGAACCACATACTGGGGGAAAGCCATGGCCATCAGCTGTTTGAAGCTGTCTGTGTCCACCAGCCGGAATGACAGCATTTCAAAGGCCAGTAGTTTAGAAATGCTGGCATTCAGGCCAAGGGCTCGAGGGTGACTAGGTGGGAATTTGCGCTTCCTCTCAAAGGTTTGAGAGATGGAGAGCTGAATGCTGCTGTGTGAAATAGTGGAGACGCTAGGTGACGGTGGTGGTGGTGGTGTCGGTGGCACATCCTCTGTTTGCTGCTCGGCAGGTGGCAACATTCCTCTCGAGGCGGAAGCCAAGGCAGCAGCGGTAGAGGGAGCAGGGGGAGCCTGAGCGGGTTCCTTGTTTTTAAGGTGTGTACTCCACTGCAGTTCATGCTTTGCATGTAGATGCCTGATCATGCAGGTGGTGCTCAGTTTAAGAACGTTAATGCCTCGCCTCAGGGTCTGATGGCACAGCGTGCAAACCACTCTGGTCTTGTCCTCAGCACATTGTTTGAAGAAGTGCCATGCCAGGGAACTCCTTGAAGATGCCTTTGGGGTGCTGGGTCCCTGTTGGTGCTGGCCAATAGCAGGCGAACTCTCTGGACGGCGGCTGTTCTGCTTTTGCCCCCTGCTCCCTCTTTGGCTTCCCTGTTGTCTCAATCTCACCACTGCCTCTTCCTCTGAACTATTTAAGTCAGCGGCACGACCTTCAGTCCATGTGGGGTCTAAGACCTCATCGTCCTCTGCATCGTTTTCCACCCAGTTTTCCTCCCTGACCTCCTCCTGTTCAGTCTGCACACTGCAATAAGACGCGGCAGTGGGCACCAGTGTTTCGTCATCATCAGAGACTCGGTCACTCTGCTGTGGTGGTATTCCCATGTCCTCATCATCTGGATACATAAGTGGTTGTGCGTCAGTGCATTGAATGTCTTCCACCGCTGGGGAAGGGCTAGGTGGACGCCCCTGGAAAACCGTGGGAGCAGAGTCTTCAAACAGAATAAGAGACTGCTGCATAACTTGAGGCTCAGCCAGTTTCCCTGATATGCATGGGGGTGATGTGACAGACTGATGGGCTTGGTTTTCAGGTGCCACCTGTGCGCTTTCCGCAGAAGACTGGGCGGAAGACAATGTGGTGAACGTGCTGGAAGCACTGTCGGCCACCCAATTGACTAATGCCTGTACCTGCTCAGGCCTTACCATCCTCATAACGGCATTGGGCCCCACCAAATATCGCTGTAAATTCTGCCGGCTACTTGAGGAGTTGGTTCACTACTTTGTGCGCCTGAGGCCGAACGGCCACGTCCTCTGCCAGCAACAGAGGCTCCACGGACACCACCACGACCGCGTCCTCGTCCCTTAATAGAATGTTTCCTCATTGTTGCGATTCAACTCGCACCACAATAAAATATATTATTTTTAGCCCCAAAATTCCCACACTGGAAGATATAATTCCTTTTTCGGTATTAATTACAAGAAGACTGCTGCAAATTGGACACCAGAATTTTTAATATGCTAGTTTTGGTACATAGATTCCCACACGGGAGATATAATTCCTTTTACAGGAGTAAAAACGTGAGGCCTACTGTTTCTGGTCTAACAAACACCAGATTGATTAAATTGGCCTTTTTTTCACCAAAATTACAACACTGGACAATAATGCCTTTTGGCGGTATTAATTACAAGAACACTGCTGCTAATTGGACACCAGAATTTTTATAATGCTAGTTTGTGTACATAAATTCCCACACTGGAATATATAATTCCTTTTTCCGGTATTAATTGCAAGAAAACTGCTGCAAATTGGACACCAGTATTTTTAAAATGCTAGTTTTGGTACATAGATTCCCACACGGGGAGATATAATTCCTTTTACAGGAGTAAAAATGTGAGACCTAGTGTTTCTGGTCTAACAAACACCAGATTGATTAAATTGGCCTTTTTTTCACCAAAATTACAACACTGGACAATAATGCCTTTTGGCGGTATTAATTACAAGAACACTGCTGCTAATTGGACACCAGAATTTTTATAATGCTAGTTTGTGTACATAAATTCCCACACTGGAAGATATAATTCCTTTTTCCGGTATTAATTACAAGAACACTGCTGCAAATTGGACACCAGAATTTTTAATATGCTAGTTTTGGTACATAGGTTCCCACAAGGGAGATATAATTCCTTTTACAGGAGTAAAAGCGTGAGGCCTACTGTTTCTGGTCTAACAAACACCAGATTGATTAAATTGGCCTTTTTTCACCAAAATTACAACACTGGACAATAATGCCTTTTGGCGGTATTAATTACAAGAACACTGCTGCTAATTGGACACCAGAATTTTTATAATGCTAGTTTGTGTACATAAATTCCCACACTGGAAAATATAATTCCTTTTTCCGGTATTAATTACAAGAAAACTGCTGCAAATTGGACACCAGAATTTTTAAAATGCTAGTTTTGGTACATAGATTCCCACACGGGGAGATATAATTCCTTTTACAGGAGTAAAAACGTGAGGCCTACTGTTTCTGGTCTAACAAACACCAGATTGATTAAATTGGCCTTTTTTCACCAAAATTACAACACTGGACAATAATGCCTTTTGGCGGTATTAATTACAAGAACACTGCTGCAAATTGGACACCAGAATTTTTAAAATGCTAGTTTTGGTACATAGGTTCCCACACGGGGAGATATAATTCCTTTTTACAGGAGTGAAAACGTGAGGCCTACTGTTTCTGGTCTAACAAACACCAGATTGATTAAATTGGCCTTTTTTTCACCAAAATTACAACACTGGACAATAATGCCTTTTGGCGGTATTAATTACAAGAACACTGCTGCTAATTGGACACCAGAATTTTTATAATGCTAGTTTGTGTACATAAATTCCCACACTGGAAGATATAATTCCTTTTCCGGTATTAATTACAATAAAACTGCTGCAAATTGGACACCAGAATTTTTAATATGCTAGTTTTGGTACATAGTTTCCCACACGGGAGATATAATTCCTTTTACAGGAGTGAAAACGTGAGGCCTACTGTTTCTGGTCTAACAAACACCAGATTGATTAAATTGGCCTTTTTTCACCAAAATTACAACACTGGACAATAATGCCTTTTGGCGGTATTAATTACAAGAACACTGCTGCTAATTGGACACCAGAATTTTTATAATGCTAGTTTGTGTACATAAATTCCCACACTGGAATATATAATTCCTTTTCCGGTATTAATTGCAAGAAAACTGCTGCAAATTGGACACCAGTATTTTTAAAATGCTAGTTTTGGTACATAGATTCCCACACGGGAGATATAATTCCTTTTACAGGAGTAAAAATGTGAGACCTAGTGTTTCTGGTCTAACAAACACCAGATTGATTAAATTGGCCTTTTTTCACCAAAATTACAACACTGGACAATAATGCCTTTTGGCGGTATTAATTACAAGAACACTGCTGCTAATTGGACACCAGAATTTTTATAATGCTAGTTTGTGTACATAAATTCCCACACTGGAAGATATAATTCCTTTTTCCGGTATTAATTACAAGAAAACTGCTGCAAATTGGACACCAGAATTTTTAATATGCTAGTTTTGGTACATAGGTTCCCACACGGGAGATATAATTCCTTTTACAGGAGTAAAAGCGTGAGGCCTACTGTTTCTGGTCTAACAAACACCAGATTGATTAAATTGGCCTTTTTTCACCAAAATTACAACACTGGACAATAATGCCTTTTGGCGGTATTAATTACAAGAACACTGCTGCTAATTGGACACCAGAATTTTTATAATGCTAGTTTGTGTACATAAATTCCCACACTGGAAGATATAATTCCTTTTTCCGGTATTAATTACAAGAAAACTGCTGCAAATTGGACACCAGAATTTTTAATATGCTAGTTTTGGTACATAGATTCCCACACAGGGAGATATAATTCCTTTTACAGGAGTGAAAACGTGAGGCCTACTGTTTCTGGTCTAACAAACACCAGATTGATTAAATTGGCCTTTTTTCACCAAAATTACAACACTGGACAATAATGCCTTTTGGCGGTATTAATTACAAGAACACTGCTGCTAATTGGACACCAGAATTTTTATAATGCTAGTTTGTGTACATAAATTCCCACACTGGAAGATATAATTCCTTTTTCGGTATTAATTACAAGAAAACTGCTGCAAATTGGACACCAGAATTTTTAATATGCTAGTTTTGGTACATAGATTCCCACACGGGAGATATAATTCCTTTTACAGGAGTAAAAACGTGAGGCCTACTGTTTCTGGTCTAACAAACACCAGATTGATTAAATTGGCCTTTTTTTCACCAAAATTACAACACTGGACAATAATGCCTTTAGGCGGTATTAATTACAAGAACACTGCTGCTAATTGGACACCAGAATTTTTATAATGCTAGTTTGTGTACATAAATTCCCACACTGGAAGATATAATTCCTTTTCCGGTATTAATTACAAGAAAACTGCTGCAAATTGGACACCAGAATTTTTAATATGCTAGTTTTGGTACATAGATTCCCACACGGGAGATATAATTCCTTTTACAGGAGTAAAAACGTGAGGCCTACTGTTTCTGGTCTAACAAACACCAGATTGATTAAATTGGCCTTTTTTTCACCAAAATTACAACACTGGACAATAATGCCTTTTGGCGGTATTAATTACAAGAACACTGCTGCTAATTGGACACCAGAATTTTTATAATGCTAGTTTGTGTACATAAATTCCCACACTGGAAGATATAATTCCTTTTTCCGGTATTAATTACAAGAAAACTGCTGCAAATTGGACACCAGAAATTTTAATATGCTAGTTTTGGTACATAGATTCCCACACGGGGAGATATAATTCCTTTTACAGGAGTAAAACGTGAGGCCTAGTGTTTCTGGTCTAACAAACACCAGATTGATTAAATTGGCCTTTTTTCACCAAAATTACAACACTGGACGATATAATGCCTTTTGGCGGTATTATTTACAAGAAAACTGCTGCAAATTGGACATCTGAATTTTTAAAATGCTAGTTTTGGTACATAGATTCCCACACGGGAGATATAATTCCTTTTACAGGAGTAAAAACGTGAGGCCTAGTGTTTCTGGTCTAACAAACACCAGATTGATTAAATTGGCCTTTTTTCACCAAAATTACAACACTGGACGATATAATGCCTTTTGGCGGTATTATTTACAAGAAAACTGCTGCAAATTGGACATCTGAATTTTTAAAATGCTAGTTTTGGTACATAGATTCCCACACGGGGAGATATAATTCCTTTTACAGGAGTAAAAACGTGAGGCCTAGTGTTTCTGGTCTAACAAACACCAGATTGATTAAATTGGCCTTTTTTTCACCAAAATTACAACACTGGACGATATAATGCCTTTTGGCGGTATTATTTACAAGAAAACTGCTGCAAATTGGACATCTGAATTTTTAAAATGCTAGTTTTGGTACATAGATTCCCACACGGGAGATATAATTCCTTTTACAGGAGTAAAAACGTGAGGCCTAGTGTTTCTGGTCTAACAAACACCAGATTGATTAAATTGGCCTTTTTTTCACCAAAATTACAACACTGGACGATATAATGCCTTTTGGCGGTATTATTTACAAGAAAACTGCTGCAAATTGGACATCTGAATTTTTAAAATGCTAGTTTTGGTACATAGATTCCCACACGGGAGATATAATTCCTTTTACAGGAGTAAAACGTGAGGCCTAGTGTTTCTGGTCTAACAAACACCAGATTGATTAAATTGGCCTTTTTTTCACCAAAATTACAACACTGGACGATATAATGCCTTTTGGCGGTATTATTTACAAGAAAACTGCTGCAAATTGGACATCTGAATTTTTAAAATGCTAGTTTTGGTACATAGATTCCCACACGGGAGATATAATTCCTTTTACAGGAGTAAAACGTGAGGCCTAGTGTTTCTGGTCTAACAAACACCAGATTGATTAAATTGGCCTTTTTTCACCAAAATTACAACACTGGACGATATAATGCCTTTGGCGGTATTATTTACAAGAAAACTGCTGCAAATTGGACATCTGAATTTTTAAAATGCTAGTTTTGGTACATAGATTCCCACACGGGGAGATATAATTCCTTTTACAGGAGTAAAAACGTGAGGCCTAGTGTTTCTGGACTGGTCTAACAAACACCAGATTGATTAAATTGGCCTTTTTTTCACCAAAATTACAACACTGGACGAATAATGCCTTTTGGCGGTATTATTTACAAGAAAACTGCTGCAAATTGGACATCTGAATTTTTAAAATGCTAGTTTTGGTACATAGATTCCCACACGGGAGATATAATTCCTTTTACAGGAGTAAAACGTGAGGCCTAGTGTTTCTGGACTGTCTAACAAACACCAGATTGATTAAATTGGCCTTTTTTCACCAAAATTACAACACTGGACAATAATGCCTTTTGGCGGTATTATTTACAAGAAAACTGCTGCAAATTGGACATCTGAATTTTTAAAATGCTAGTTTTGGTACATAGGTTCCCACACGGGAGATATAATTCCTTTTACAGGAGTAAAAACGTGAGGCCTAGTGTTTCTGGTCTAACAAACACCAGATTGATTAAATTGGCCTTTTTTCACCAAAATTACAACACTGGACGATATAATGCCTTTTGGCGGTATTATTTACAAGAAAACTGCTGCAAATTGGACATCTGAATTTTTAAAATGCTAGTTTTGGTACATAGATTCCCACACGGGAGATATAATTCCTTTTACAGGAGTAAAACGTGAGGCCTAGTGTTTCTGGACTGGTCTAACAAACACTAGATTGATTAAATTGGCCTTTTTTCACCAAAATTACAACACTGGACAATAATGCCTTTTGGCGGTATTATTTACAAGAAAACTGCTGCAAATTGGACATCTGAATTTTTAAAATGCTAGTTTTGGTACATAGATTCCCACACGGGAGATATAATTCCTTTTACAGGAGTAAAACGTGAGGCCTAGTGTTTCTGGTCTAACAAACACCAGATTGATTAAATTGGCCTTTTTTTCACCAAAATTACAACACTGGACGATATAATGCCTTTTGGCGGTATTAATTACAAGAGGACTGCTGGTATTTCAGAACACCGGAATTTTTAAAATGCTAGTTTTGCTAGATAAATTTCCCACACTGGGAGAAATATTGCCTAAGCCTTTTTACAGTATTAATTACAACAGGAGTGCTTCTTCTGGTCTAACACCAGAATAATTTTATTATTACGGTGAAATCTTTTTCTAATTTATATTTCTGGCACATAAAAAAAAATATTTCTGGCTGACAGTATTGGACAAAGTAGTGGCACTGGCTAGCCTAGCTGGAACAGCACATTCATGGGATTTGCTATCCAAGTGGGTTACTTTCAGTTTCACCACTGATATATTAAATATCTTTGCAGTTAGTATGGGTGACACAAGCACAGCCAAACCCCTGATGTAGTATATCTATGAAAAAATCGACTATTACATGAGATTAATGGACGTTGTGGCAGCTTTTGCTGTAGCACCACAAGTCCCAAAATGGCCGCCGCCTATCAGCCCAGTAACATGTGCCAGAAAACAGTCTGCCCAGCCAGAAAAAAATAGACTTTGACTGAGCAGCTGAATCGCTGTTGTTCTGATTCACAGGTGTAGATTTTTCACTTCTTTGGAGCTTTGGTTTAGACTCTGTGGCAGCAAGTGCTGGCGCACCACAAGTCCCAAAATGGCCACCGCCGGTCAGCCCAGTTACATGTGCCAGTAAAAATCGCTCTGGCCAGTCTCAACAAAATAGTGACTTTCAGTGAACAGATCAGCTGAGTTGTTCTGATGCACAGGTGTAGAAAGGTAGATCATTCAATCACTTCTTTATCCCTGCCTATCTCGCCCTCACAGAAGCTGCATCCTCTCCCTACACTAGTCAGAGCAGTGTGACGTGCGGCGCTACGTGACTCCAGCTTAAATAGAGGCTGGGTCACATGCTGCACTTGGCCAATCACAGCCATGCCATTAGTAGGCATGGCTTTGATGGGCTCTTAGGGCAAGAAGTAAAATGCTAGCTGATTGGCTGCTATGCAGCCCTTCAGAAAGCGGGAAGAAATCGACGAACACCGGACCCGAACCCGAACTTTTTTGAAAATGTCCGGGTTCGGGTCCGTGTCACGAACACCCCAAAATTCGGTACGGACCCGAACGATTTTCGAACTGTTCGCTCAACACTAATCTCAAAGCATACAATGCATCAGTGATTTCATCTTATAATATGCATAGCATGAATGATTAACTGCACACAGTATTACGAATTTAAATAGAAACAAAAGTAGCATTTAAAACTACTGGAAATTTGAGGAATCAGAATGATTCTATTCATTACAAAATACCTTGATCTATTTATGTCAATGAGTAAATATGAGGGAATTTCCTGAAATTCATTTTGAGTTTGATTCAGCCAACATATTTGATTCGGTCTGAATAAATTCAAACCAAATGGAAAGTCCCCTATTTGTTCTGAAAAGTCTTATATGACACTCTGAGGTCTCCTAGGGCTGTGTCCAATCCCTTTCAATTGCTATAACACCTAGACAACATTAGTAATGTCAAAGTGATAGCAACATTTATGGCTATGGCTATCAGTCTGAAATGGCTTCCACTACCATCCTCCATGAGGCAGCCTGAATAAGTAACAAAATATGACACACTAACTTCTATCTCTAAAACTAATCTTTCTGAAAAATAATTATAAATCTAACTATTGTTTCTTTTCCTCCTGTGAAAAAACTTCTTTGACACTAAACTAACTGTATTCTGTGTTTTAAGATCCCTCTACCTAACATACGTTCTATCCCTCCAATATATAAGCCCATGACAATATAATGCCTATTACATGTTCACTGACAGCTTTAGTCCCTTATGATTGACTAAGGCCTCTTTCACACTTGCGTTCTGAGGATCCAGCAGGCACTTCCGTCCCGCCGGATCCGTCAGAACGCAAGTCGCCTGAAAGCATTAGAAGACTGATCAGGATCCTAAACAGTCTTCGAAATGCTTTCAGGTTACTATGGCAGCCAGGACGCTATTAAAGTCCTGGTTGCCATAGTAGTAGTGGGGAGCGGGGGAGCGGTATACTTACAGTCCGTGCGGCTCCCGGGCACTCCAGGATGACATCAGAGCGCCCCATGCGCATGGATCACGTGATCCATGCGATCACGTGATCCATGCGTGTAGGGCGCCCTGACGTCACTCTGGAGCGTCCCGGGAGCCGCACGGATGGTAAGTATACCGCTCCCTGCTCTGCTACACTTACCATGGCAACCAGGACTTTAGCGTCCTGGCTGCCATGGTAACCATTGAAAAAGCTAAGCGTCGGATGCGCCGAAATGGCGTTTAGCTTAAGGCCAGATCGGATTAATGCCTTTCAATGGGCATTAATTCGGATCCGACCTTAGGCTAAGTGTTCGGATTTTTGGGCCGGAGCAAAAGCGCAGCATGCTGCGGTATTTGCTGCGTCCAAAAAACGTTCCGGTCCTGAACTGAAGACATCCTGATGCATCCTGAACGGATTTCTCTCCATTCAGAATGCATGGGGATGATCCTGATCAGGATTTTTCCGGCATGTCCCAGATATGGTATGGAACAAGCAGGGCTTTATCGTTTAGTCTGGAAATGTCCCAAATTGTTTCGTTATTTGTCAGGGATGGCGGATTATGGGAGTACAAATAGAAGGAGATCTAGTGGCTTGTATATTAGAAGGCACAGTACAATTTCGGGGTTCAAAAATGGATAAGAGGGTACTTTGTAAACTCCTTTTTCAGGCAAGACTTATTATAACTAAAAAAATGGATTGAAAAGGACCCACCCTTGGTAGCAGATTGGAAGAGATCGGTGGACAATATGATAAAGATGGAGTGGATAATATATAATAATAGGGGAAAGAAGGATGTTTTTGATAAATTTTGGAAATGTTGGTTGAATAATAATGTATGATATAATAGATTATGAAGAGGAAAATAATTGGGATGGTTGTTTTTGGGAAAAAACAGGGGGGGGGGAATATTTGGCTGTGTTATATAATTGTGTATTTTGTGTCTTTATTGAATATGAATAAAAAAAATGTTTTTGTTTAGAATCAATTTGCTCATCTCATGTTCATTAAGGATTCTGCTTTGAGGTTTATATTTGCCATAAAAATGCTATATATCTAGCGGCATGCGAGCAGCATAACAAATAAACAAACCCCCCCCCCACCCCCACCACTAAAACATGTGCTGAGGGATGCTGAAAGAAGCTCTCACTGCGTTCATTTGTCCAGACCTCTTGACTTCCTGAAATACATGCCAGCAGCTTGAGGGTTGGCAGCTTGTGCAAAGCTGGATGGTAGCATAGTGCTGTTGGAGCGTGCTGAGACTTGGAGACCATGACACAGTATCAGGAACACCACAGAGGGAATGAGCAGCACCCCTGCCCTGCACCGCTCCCCCTCCCTCCCCTCCGCCTTGTCTGTTGCTGCACTAGTGCACAGTGGTTCTGGGGCCTCTCTGGGCATGAGGAAGGAGGGGAGTCAGGGCAGAGTCAAAGTGAATCACCCTTAAGAGGAGAGGAGGAAAGGCCAGGTACAGCAGTAGGTAAAGTTCTGAGTGTGCAGCCTAGGCAAGCTGCCGCATGTAGCTGCCACAGGCTGCCATTCCAGTCCCACCAACCTCCTATATAATAAAATGCATGCATCTGCTTCTGTTGTAGTACAGGAGGCTAGCAGAGGCTAGGATGGCCACCTGACAGCTGCATACTAAAGCCTTCAGCATGCAGCTGCCAGGTGGCCAGATTGCAACCTGTGCCCACTCCTTTCTCTGCCAGCCTCCTGTACTATAGCATGCGGTACATGGCAGCCTCCTCTCTGTGCTCGCTGTTCCACCATCTACTAATGCTTATTATGGCACTCTTTAGTTACATATACACACATGTGATGCCAGGATGGTTCTGGGCTGGCACTGGGTGTGTGCGTATGTGTGCCATAATAAGCAGTAGTACATGGCGAAGCAGCAGAGGCAAAGAGGGGAGGCTGCCATGTACCACATGCTATAGTACAGGAGGCTGGCAGAGGAAGGAGTGAGCAGAGGTTGGAATTAAAGTTTCACTCATCCCCCTTTCTCAATGTTTTAAATAGAGATAAACATTAAAAAAACATTGCCATGTCCAAAAGTGTCATCACTATTTAAAAATAAAAACGGACTCATTAATTTCCATGAGGACATTCACATATATGTTTTATTTGTGGATCCATGTGTCTGATCCGTAAAACTCGGGGCAGGTCCTGTCCCTGTCAGTCTCACCCATCATAGTCTAGGGGGCAGTTTAAAAAAAACACTCACAGAAACCATCCGGATGTGTGTATGATCCCTAACCCCATAGATGAAAGGAAGGTAAAACTTCATTCTAATTTCACACAGAGATGTTTCTGTCTGGATGTAGTCCGTTTTTACAAGGCACAGCATCTGGCCTGAGCACTGACCCATTTATTTCAATGAGCACATGAACATTGTTTTTCACTGTCTGTTCAGGAAAAATCATAGCTATCTTCATTCATTTTTCACACAGGCCTGGTTCATTCTAGTCAACGGGCCAGTGAAAAAAACTGACAGCACATGGATGGCATCCATATGTGGTCCATTTTTTACTGATGGTTGCAAGGAGATGTAAGTTATTGTTTAGTTTTTTCAAGAACTTGAAAAACAGATGGCAATTGGATGCAATCCAGACAGAAAAAAATAAACAGAAACACTGAATCCAATTGCAGACAGAACCGTTTCAAATTGCATGCAACATCATCCATTTTTCACTTAACAGACTCTGACATGTTCACTCATGAAAGAGGCCTTATGTATTTGCAAAATGTCTGAGCTAAAGGGAAACTGCCTTGATAGACAGGCTCACTTTAAAGGCTATGTACACCTTCAGTGGTAAAAAAAATAAAAAAAATAATTATGATTCAATTTTACTCATTTTGGGCTAAAAATCATTTTTTCAATTGGTATTTATTGAAAATATTAGGCGGTTCTGTCACAAAGGGTTAACTGTCTAACTGTGAGAATGTACTTTTTTTACTTTCACTTTGTGTCATCTAATTACCCTTATCTCTAAACTACTAAGAGGTCATAAACACTTATTTAAGCCACATTTTTATCAGTAAGATAAGAACTAAGCTATAATGAGTGTTTATAATGTCAGAGAGCATAGCTAAGGAGTCCGTCAGATTAACTGGCTGACAGAACAGAGAAAAAATTCAGATCTCTATATTAGAGCATCTCAGCCCTGTACAGAAAAAAGGGCTCCATATTTGTAATAAAGACCAATTTAAAAAATCCTTTTTAGCTCAAAATGAGTACAATGCAATAATAAAAAAAATTGCTCCCATGGGTGTACATATCCTTTAAGGCTGACTTTAACCTGTGAAGTTGCAAAACTACAACTCCCAGCATGCCCAAACAGCCTAGAGGTATCAGCCTACAGCAGGGCATTGTGGGAGTTGTAGTTTTACAACAACTGGAGGGCCGCAGTTTGAGGATGCCTGTCCTAGATAGTTGGTTCCCTATTAATAAGCTTCTTTGGTACATTGGTAGCACTGTTCATGAATGATTCCATCTTGAGATTTAACAACTATGGGTGTTATTTTCGCTATTTACCTGTAGATAACCAAAGATTGCTAAGTAAACTCATTGCAAGCATTAAGAAAATGACTATGGGCTCTTTCATTCCATCCCAACCAGGCATTTTTCCATTTTTACGTTTTTATTTTTCACTTCCTGGAGCTACAACTTTTTCTTTTTCTGTTTTTTTGTGGAAAAAGTTGTGCTTTCTAATGGCACCATTTAATATTGCATACAATGTAGTGGGAATCTAAGAAAAAAATTCTAAATGGTGTGAAATTAGAAAAAAAAACTGCAATTCTGCCATAGTTTTATTGGCTCTGCCGGAGAAGGCATTTAATTTATGATAAGTCACAGGTCTCATCATAAATTAAATGCCTCCTCCAGCAGCCTCACTGAATTCTATTTCAACTTGTAGCTAGTGTAGATTACACTCATTATGTACACCAGATTTTGGTGACAATAATGATAAATGTGCTGGGGGCAATAGTCTCACCCTCACCCTGTCCTCATTATGATCTTTTTTTTTCCAGAAACTGGCAAGGGTGGCGTAAAGATGCCACTTGTGACTAAAAAAGTTGCATCTTTTTACTGCCAGAAAACCTGTCATAGGGGAATGATAAATTATCCCCTGTATGTCCATGAAAACTGTCTAATAAATGAAAGACACATGGGGGATTTATTAGACTTCTATACCAGTCTTCTAGCATAGAAAACTTCCAATGTTAGCCAAAAGTCCTGTTATGCACCAGCATTCCAACTTTTCTCTCTTTTTGACATCCTTAGTACTTTGGTAAAAATGAGTGAGGCATAGATGGTGGGCATTACACCAAAAATCCATGCCAGCTATTTGCAGGCCTAGATTTAATTTTCTGGCACATGAACCTCCTGCAAATGCATATGTCGCTTAACCACATCTTAACCATCAGTTGTATATGTATGTTGGATGTTGGGTCTCATGTTCAACTCCCCTTTCCCCATTATACATATAAAAATAAACAATAAAAAAAATAATCTCTCTAAAAATGGCAAAAATAAAAAAGTAATATAAAATAATTTAGCCCATATGGTGAAGGCCAAAGTAAAAAATCATAGTGTCCAAATCATCGCTTAGCTTCCCAAAACATATTAGTACCAATAAAAAACTATAGCTTTCTCTACATAAATATGCCCCTTACATGGCTCTGTAGATGGAACATAAAAAAGTTATGGGTGTCAGAATACGGTAACATAAAGAAAGATATATTCTTTTAAGTATTAAAAGGAAAATTGCAAAAATTTGATACCACTGTAATCATATTAACCCATAGAATAAAGGTAACGTCATTTTTACCACACAGTGAACACTGTAAATACGAAATACAAAAAACAATGGCACAACTGCATTTCCCAATTGTTTTTCTATTTTGCTTCCGACTACATCATTTGGAAAATTGGTTCAATATAAGATCTATTATTTTTGACAGGGAAAAGGTCCTTCATAGAGGATTTTTCCTCCCATTGAAAATAACGGTTCTCAGACGGAAATGGCTAAAACAGATGCAAAATAAGCATAACGGATGGTCAAAATAAACAATGCTTTTTTTTCCTTTTACTTCTGACAGATCGAAAGAACGGAAAACGAAAGGCAATGTGAACCTTACTTCACAAGAAATGATTTTTTTTGCGGGTGTACGGGCCGTTTTTATGAGTTCCCTATACGGTCCGTGTACAGAACCATTCATTTCAATGGGTCCGCAAAAAAAATGGAAGTGTTTCCATGTGCATTCCGTTTCCGTATTTCCATTTTCCTGTTCCGTGCAAAGATAGAACATGTCCTATTATTGCCCGCAAATCACGGTCCGTGGCTCCATTCAAGTCAATGGGTCCGCAAAAAAAACGGAACACATACGGAAATGCATCTGTATGTCTTCCGTATCCGTTCCCTTTTTTGCGGAACCATCTATTGAAAATTTGAAGCCCAGCCCAATGGAAACACAACGGATCAGAAAAACGGAACAACGGATCCGTAAAAAACAGACCACAAAACCATACGGTCGTGTGCAATAGGCCTAATTAATTTCCCCCTATAGCCTATTTAGACCCTAGCTAAGTTTGTGCAATATTTATTAGAGAATTGTAGAATAGCATAGCAGAGCAACACAAGGATAGCATATTAATGGCAATTTGATCAACTGATATTCCAAAATTGTCCTCCTAAGACCTAAATGGTTATTGTCCTTTCACATAACTTTGCATTACGCTACATGCACACGACCGTATGTGTTTTGCGGTCCGCAAATTGCGGAACCGCAAAAAAAAACGGATGACAGCCGTATGCCATCCGTTTTTTTTTTGCAGATCCATTGTAACAATACCTAAAATGGACAAGAATAGGACATGTTCAATTTTTTTTGCGGGGCTACGGAAAGGACATACTGATGCGGACACCCCACCACACATTGAAATTAATGGGTCCGCATCCTATCGCGTAAAAAAAACAGAACGGTCTTGAGAGCAGGGGCGTACATAGAAATCATAGGGCCCCATAGCAAAACTCAGTTTTGGGCCCCTCCCTCCCCACACAAATATAAAGTACAATTTAAGTAATATCTATCATGGTCGTAGCTAAAGGGGGTGCAGAGGTAGCAGTCGCTACACTTGTGCCGTATAAGAAGACACACAAAGCACTGAGGGAGGGGGGGCCCAAGCTGAACTCTTGCACCAGGGCCCATGAGCTGTTAGCTAGACCCTGTATATAAATATTACCACAAGGAAATTCGGATTCTTTTAGAATCTAAACTATTCTAAACTTCGCACCGAATTCCACTTCAGAATTACCATAAATTATAGCTACCGATTTATGATCACATAACCAGCCTGACTGAGGAAGAATTCCTCTAGAGTACGTATTATAAATATGAAATATAATAAATAATATTCGTTATATCAAATTCAACATGATCTGTTATGGGCCTTGATAGAATTTTCTGTGTATGCTGTCAGGAGTTCAGAGATAAGGACTACAGATCGAGACATCAAAGCAAAGCCCAATAGTCTGCAGATGTAGTGAAAGTGAACATTGTAGTGGAAATCTGTTGAAAATTTTAATAAAGACCAATTGTAAAAAATATTTTTGCCCAAAATGAGTAAAATGCAATGATAAAAAAAATGCCCCAAAAGGTGTTCAAAGCCTTTAATTAATTTGTTGACAAAGACAATAATCACAAAATTAACATGAATAATAACATGAATAATAAATATATTCATACCATCTCGGTATATTAAGATCTAAAGACACAATAGAGCTGATTTATCATATTGCTTTGCCAGTTTTCTTGTGTGAAAAAGTCATAAACTGCATGTTGGCGACTTTCTAACACCACTTGCGCAAAAATTGGCATTTTCCAAAACGGGGGTATGATCAGGGCGGGCAGGGGCCAACAGCCCTGCTACATTTATCTTCTTTCATGCCAGTTTTCTGGCATAGAAAAAGACTGAAATCTACGCCAGCCAGGGACTGGCACAGATTTCAGTACAGGCGCATGGACTGCCAAGGCTGCACCTAATTCATGATGAGCTGTACGCCTTGTCATAAATTATGTGCAGCCTCTGGCAGTGAACAAGGTTATCATAGACCAGTGTACACCGCTGGTCTATGATAAATAAGGGGCAATATATATATAGCATAAACTTCCAAGTAAGTTTTTATATGCACAGTGTTTTTTTTTTATATTGTAAATATCATGCGAATATGAAAGCTAGAGTTCTGACTTTAACTTCATTGCATTTAACACATGGTTAGATAATGAAAGAGGTTTGCAGGGAAAATGAAATGTTATGAATAGAGAGAAAAAAACACATCTTGTATATGTTTAACCCCTTAAGGACACGGCCCTATTTCACCTTAAGGACCAGGCCATTTTTTCAAAATCTGACCAGTGTCACTTTATGTGGTGATAACTTTAAAACGCTTTTTCTTATCCAGGCCATTCTGAGATAGTTTTTTCGTCACATATTGTACTTCATGACACTGGTAAAATGAAGTCGAAAAATGTCATTTTTATTTATAAAAAAATACCAAATTTACCCAAAATTGTGAAAAATTTGCAATTTTCCAAGTTTCAATTTCTCTACTTCTATAATACATAGTATTACCACCACAAAATTTATTGATTTACATTCCCCATATGTCTACTTCATGTATCGATCATTTTGGGAATGCCATTTTATTTTTTGGGGACGTTACAAGGCTTAGAAGTTTAGAAGCAAATCTTGAAATTTTTCAGAAATTTTCAAAAACCCACTTTTTAGGGACCAGTTCAGGTCTGAAGTCACTTTGTGAGGCTTACATAATAAAACAACCCAAAAATGACCCCATTCTAGAAACTACACCCCTCAAGGTATTCAAAACTGATTTTACAAACATCATTAACCCTTTAGGTTTTCCACAAGAGTTAATGGCAAATGGAGATAACATTTCAGAATTTCAATGTTTTGTAAAATTTTCCATTTTAATCCATTTTTTCCAGTAACAAAGCAAGGGTTAATAGCCAAACAAAACTTAATATTTATTCCTCCGATTCTGCAGTTTGCACGAACACCCAATATGTGGTCGTCAACTGCTGTATGGCCAAACTGCAGGGCGCAGAAGGAAAGGCACGCCATATGGTTTTTGGAAGGCAGATTTTGCTGGACTGGTTTTTTGACACCATGTCCCATTTGAAACCCCCCGATTCACCCCTAGAGTAGAAACTCCATAAAAGTGACTCCATCTAAGAAACTACACCCCTAAAGGTATTCAAAACCAGTTTTACAAACTTTGTTAACCCTTTAGGTGTTCCACAAGAGTTATTGGCAAATGGAGATGAAATTTCATATAGAGCATATATAGAGCAACCAAAAATCATATTTACCCTAAAATAATACCAACAAAACTGACACCTTATCCCGTAGTTTCCAAAATGGGGTCACTTTTTTGGAGTTTCTACTGTAGGAGTGCATTAGGGGGGCTTCAAATGGGACATAGTGTCAAAAAACCCGTCCAGCAAAATCTGCCTTCCAAAACCATATGGCGTTCCCTTCCTTCTGTGCCCTGCCGTTTGGCCATACAGCAGTTTACGACCACATATGAGGTGTTTGTGCAAACTAGAGAATCAGGGCAATAAATATTGAGTTTTGTTTGGCTGTTAACCCTTGCTTTGTTACTGGAAAAATGGATTAAAATGGAAAAATTGCAAAAAAATTGCTGTTTTGGGACCGTTTTTATTTTTTGTTATTTACATCGTTAAACTGACAGGTTAGATTGTGTACTATTTCTATAGATCAGGTTGTTACGGACGCAACAATACCAAATATGACTACTTTTGGGTTTTTTTTGTTTCAGTTTTACATAATAAAGCATTTTTGGAAAAAATTATTTTTTAGTGTCTCCACATTCTGAAAGCCTTAGTTTTTTTTTTTTTTTGGGCGACTGTCTTATGTAGGGGCTAATTTTTTGCGGCATGAGATGGCGGTTTGATTGGCACTATCTTGGGGTGCATATGACATTTTGGTCGCTTGCTATTACACTTTTTGTGATGTAAGGTGTCAAAATGGCTTTTGACACCGTATTTTTTTTTTGTTTTTTTGCTGTGTTCAGCTGAGGGGTTAGGTCATGTGTTATTTTTATAGATCAGGTTGTGACGGACGCGCCGATACATAATATGTATACTTTTTATTTATTTATATAAGTTTTATACAATATTATAAAAAAAAAATATATCATGTTTTAGTTTCTCCGTAGTTTGAGAGACATATATTTTTTTTTTTTGGGCGATTGTCCTATGTAGGGGCTCATTTTTTGCGGGATGAGATTGCGGTTCGAATAGTACTATCTTGGGGTGCATATGACTTTTTGATCGCTTACTATTACACTTTTTGTGATGTAAGGTTACAAAAAAATGGCTTTTTTGACAACGTTTTTATTTTTTATGTTTACGGCGTTCATCTGAGGGGTTAGGTCATGTTGTATTTTTATAGAGCAGGTCCTTACGGACGCGGCGATACATAATATGTATACCTTTTTTATTTATTTTGGTTTTACACAATAATATCCTTTTTGAATAAAAAAACATGTTTTAGTGTCTCCATAGTCTGAGAGCCATATATTTTTCAGTTTTTAAGCAATTGTCTCAGGTTGGGTATAATTTGGCCAATTGTTTGGCGGGATGAGATGGCGGTTTGATTGGTACTATTTTGGGAGGCATACGCCTTTTTGATCGCTTTGTATTACACTTTTAGTGATGTAAGGTGCCAAAAAATGGCTTATTTAAAACATTTTTTTTTTATGGCGTTCACCTGAGGAGTTCAGTCATGTGATATTTTTATAGAGCAGGTTTTTACGGACGCGGCGATACCTAATATGTGTAGTGTATTTTTATTTTTATTTTTTTATTCAGTGATATGTGTTTTTTTTCATTTTTCCTTTTTTTTTTCCTTTTTTAAAATTTTTTTTTACCCAGACCCACTTGGTTCTGAAAGATCCAGTGGATCTGGTGTCTGTATAATACAGTACAGTACACTATATAGTGCACTGTGCAGTATTTTGTACTTTGCAAAGTCTGAATAGACCTTTAGCAGGTCTGTTCAGACTTTAAGCACCATGGAGAGCAGGACGCTTCTGAAAGCATCTTGTCTCCATGGCAACCATCACCCGCTGCCATAAGAGAGCAGCGGGTGATCAATGGGGAGGGAGGGGAGCCCCTCCCTCTGCGATCCCCTCCTGTTGGGGGGCTGCAAACAGCAGCCCCCCGATGGGAGAGGGATCAGAGAGGGATCAGAGAGGGAGGATCAGAGATAGCGAAAAGAGCTGCAAACCGCAGGTCTGAATTGACCTGCGGTTTGCAGCGATCGCCCATATGGGGGGGTCACAGGACCCCCCTGGGCATTGTAACAAGGTACCTGCTGAATGATTTCAGCAGGTACCTTGTTCCGATCACTGCCAGCTGAGCAGCAGTGATCGGAACTACTCATGACGTACCGGTACGTCATGTGTCCTTAAGGACTCGGGAAACATGCTGTACCGGTACGTCATGTGTCCTAAAGGGGTTAAGTAATGTATGAATATAGAAAGTATTTGGTATCTGTTAGTCTTTATAGTTTGACTCATCTTTATGTGATTTTTTTTTTTAGCTAATGCTATTCAAACAGGTATACGTAAGGCATAGGAAGTGAAGCCTCAAAATAGTCCAAGCCAGGACCAGGAAATTTTGATTTTAGATATGATTTTTATTGTAAGTATAATAAAGAGAATTACTGAGGACCTGTACAATTTGATTTTCATAATTTGAGGCTATGTTTCCTTTTCACCTATAAAGCAGCCTGCATTTTACCCTATTTAAAGGCCTCCTCTTATACTAGCAACCAAAGAGAACTGATTGGTGTTCCAAGACAGAAGAAGTACTTTCCTTTCATTATATTACTGATTCATTTATGAACAATGCCGAACTTCTTCTTGCAGATCTGTCACTGACTTGATAGAGACTATTATCATTGTGCTTTGTTGTTTAGCCTTTAATTATGATTAGATGTTCTGGACCAGGGGTGCATAACCTTTGCTGGTTGGGGGCCATATTGTCAGACGGAAGGAATCCCAAGGGCCAAAAATGAAAGTTAAAGGGGTATTGCCAACTGAAATGCTGTTTATGTTGTATTGTAAATACTATAAATGTCTGGTTACACCTCCAGGATTTCCATCTAATGGGAGAATACATGAAAATGTATATGAGTAGCCACGAGACATAGACATACATGTCTATCACCAGATGTTTGGGGGTCGCACAGAAGGATATTGAGGGCCGCATGTGGCCCCCGGGCCTCAGGTTGTGTACCCCTGTTCTAAACACACCTACTTCACCAAAATATCTTTCATCCAAAAGTTTTTTTCACATGTTTATTGTATGTAGGTCTAAGGAGGAGCTTACTGTTCACATTTTCTATTAGTTAATAGCAATTCACCTTTTATACAATTTTTCTGTATGAATTAAAACCAATATACACTTTTTGCTATTGCCTTTCACCACTGAAACTAACAATAAACTACTTTGGTTGTGTCTAGTACTTTTAATCCAAAAGACAAAATTTGCTAACTAAAAAGCTGCAAATAAGGCTTTGTAAGAAAATATAAGCCAACCACACAGATTTACCTGCATGCTGAAATAACGACATGGCCCTGCAGGGCTATTAATAGGGTTGAACACCTCCAGGGACTAAATCTGCACACCTTTTAACTCACACAGCATGATGCATTTTCAAAAACCAGACATTGCCTAGCAATAAAAAGCTGTCACCTGTGATCTTTTATTTTTTTTGTCCAAAACATGTTTTGAAAAGGATTATCCATACTTGTGGAAGATGAACAAAGAAATCCATATGATTATTTTAGGACATAGAGTTTGCTCATTGGCTTAGCGTCATTTTGATAAAAACTATGCAGGAGAGCTTGTTAACATGGATTGCTGTGTGGTCATTAACCATATAGGAAACCCCCAAAAGTGACCCCATTTTGGAAACTACACCCCTCAAGGAATTGATCGAGAGGTGCAGTGAGTGCTTTGACCCAACAAGCTTTTCATAGAATTTAGAAACACTTGGCTGTGAAAATGAAAAATGATATTTTATTTCCAATACAATGTTGCTTTAGCCCCAAATTTTTAATTTTCACAAGGCATCAGAAGAAAATACACCACACACTATTTCAGTAAATTTCATCCTTGAAAATCCTGATGCTGCCCCTTCTTTGAATGCTGCCGTGCCCCCAAAAAACAGTTTACAATGACACATGGGGTATGTGTCATTGTAAACTGCTTTTGGGGGGCACGGCAGCATCAGGATTTTCAAGGATAGAATTTACTGAAATTGTTTTTAGGTGCCGTAACTTTTTTATTTTTTTGTTGACTAGGCTGTGTGAGGGTTTATTTGTTGCAGGACCATACAGAATTACATCACTGCAAATACTATGTATTACATCACTGCAAATACTACGTATTTGACATTGCTGATAACTACCCATGAAATAAAGTTGGCATATTAAAAGTAAAAGAATATTCCAAATACAATGGTGGAATGTCTGTTTTTTATGACTATCTTTATATACGTACATATATATATATTTGGGGGAGAGGTCGAAATGGTTTTGGACTCTAATTTCAGCAGCACAGGTTTATAGAAAAGCTATCTTAAACTTTTTAAATTGGTATAATATTTAGTTTTGGAATGTAGTTACAAGTCTATTAATATGTAATATATTCATTAAAGTGACACCTCCACGTTCAAAACTGACTCCTGATACTTTAACAATCTATGCTGTTGAAATTCCACATATCTCACAAAGGAAGGAGTTAACAATCACAAAACCCATGCATACAAAAACAACTTGAAGGGAGACTACAATTATCATTTTTTTCTCATGTGAATATTTTATGCAATTTTTTTAATATAATTTTTTAGGTCACTTTTTAGGTCACTACTTCCTGTCTTCTCTCTTAACTTCCTCATTTGTTTGGACTTTAAGTATGGAAAATAGCCTTTTCTCAGTCAGATAATTAAGGGATGAGCGACCCAATTAGAACATTACGCTGCTAACTTTAATGCTCTTCTGCCGTTTTACACTATTATATTAGCAGATAACAACTTTCCTTCTCAGCAGCGTAAACTAAAAAAATGGATTAAATATTGATAGAGGAGTTTTATTACTCTTTTCTGACTGGTACAGAAGAACAATATTTTGCACTTCAATGGGACAGTACTGTCGAAATGAAAAAGCAAGTTTTCTATAAATATCAAGTTTCTGACAGCTGTCCCTTTAAAGTGTGGATTCACTTAAAAAATTGATTCTCATAAATAATTTGTAAACCTAATACATACAGTACATTTGAGATTTTTTTGGTCGCAGAGATCACTGTCTATCAGTGCAGCCATTGAACTGAATAGGGTCACAGTGTGACTCGAAATTGCCATGATCGTGACCCCATTCAGTTTATTGGCTGCACTGCTTCACAGCAATCTTTGGTTGTAGGATGGTTATAATGGACAAGATCGCTGTGTAGCGCCAGCCGTTATATTTGTTTCGCTGACTGCTGCATCGTCTTCTTCTCAAAGTTAAAATGATAAAATTCTGACTTCCATCTAGCAAGCAATTAACCCCTTAATGCCATAGGTTCCTGTACATCATATGCGTTAAGCGGTTGTTTGGAGTGGGCTCACGTGCTGGGCTCACTCTATATGTGACAGGTGTTGGCTATGTAATACACCTGGCAGCAGTAACCAGGATTGGGTTTGACTCGGATCCCAATAATTGAACCCCTCAGATACCGCTGTCAATGGCAGCCCTGGCATCTGTAGGGTTAGAAAGAGGGGACTCTTATTGGTTGTTATGGAAGCCAGGGGTCTTGTGAGGCTCTCAAGCCTGTCATACTGAGCTGCCTGAAAAGCCATGCCAGAGGCATGGCCCGGGCGGGATCATCACTGGTGTAGATGGAGCACTTGATCCACGCCCTGATATGCAACTTTACTGGGGAAGAGGGACAGTCAGCGGGTTCATTTACCCAGTTTCCAGGGCCCCAGCACTTAATTGAGCACCTGGAATCACCAACAGGACAAGGGAAACATTGGCTCCCTGCTCCTCCATTCCGGCACTTTTCTGTATTGTAGGCGGCGCAACAATGTCATTGCACCGCCTGCGACATTCCACAGGAACAGACTCAGCCAGAAGAGGCCAGGCTTGCAGCGCTGCATTGTGGGACCAGGGACAGGTAAGTATTATAATACAGCACGTGCGCACTGTAATCAGGGGGAACAGAGAAGAGGCATTACACACAGGGGGACAGACAAGAGGCACTAAATATAAAGGGGGAACAGACAAAAAGGACTATATATAAAAGGGGCATATTCAAGAGACACTATATATAAATGGGACACAGACAAGAGGCGTTATATAGCTATATATAAAGGGGCATATTCAAGAGGAACTGTATGTAAAGGGGACAAAGGCAAGAGGCTATATACAGTGTGTGTGTTTAGATAGATAGATAGATAGATAGATAGATAGATAGATAGATATACATATAGTAACACAGTGTTTGGAAAGGTATTAGATAGAGTGTATATCTCGCCCAGTCTGCTTACAAGCGTGACCCAGGAGTTGGGTTGCCTCAGCAAATTTTAGGTTATAGTAAATAGTAAATTTGATTTACAGGGCTGGATTTTCATGGAATTGTAGGTAGGACGGGTGATGGGACCTACCATTCCCTCTCCCCTTAAACTACTTTCTCCTAGCCCAAAGTGGCCCAAGTGCAGGCGCAGTGTCCTGAAATACACTGCAAAGCATTGAAAGTG
Organism: Bufotes viridis; assembly: GCA_033119425.1. Lineage (NCBI taxonomy): Eukaryota > Metazoa > Chordata > Amphibia > Anura > Bufonidae > Bufotes > Bufotes viridis. The sequence goes on along the minus strand of CM065592.1, from coordinate 363,391,328 downwards.
TTGATATATCATATATTATGTGCATGTACTACAAATCCCATACAGTTGTATAGGGAGTGGGAAGTCCCATGTGGCTTGTCAGGGCTGGCTCCACCCTACCTCTGTAGGAGGAAGATTCTGGAGTTAATGGCTGACAAGTGAGGAGAGAACACATCAGCGCAGCAAGAAGCAGACCCAGTAGGGAGATTCCCTTCCATACAGTCCACAACCAACCTATGTGCCATCCCTCAGAAGGAAAAAGATCTATAGGAGGTTTAGCCGACATAGTTATAAGCTATAAGCTTTAAACACCAGGTGGAACAATACTATTTAAGTAAATATCATAACCTTCACTGGATTTTTTTTAACAGCATGTACATAGAAAACCAAATTTAAAGGCGACAGAATTCTGTTTCAAGACGAACCAAGGAACTGCATACATGCCTTTCACTACATGTGTTAAAGGGGTTGTGTCACTTCAGCAAATGGCATTTATCTTATTTAATACAAGGCACTTAGTAATGTATTGTTATTATCCATATTGCTTTCTTTTGCTGGCTGGATTGATTTTGCCATCACATTATACACTGCTCATTTCCATGGTATATAATGTGATGAAAAAATGAATCCAGCCAGCAAAGAAGGCAATATGGACAATCACAATACATTAGTAAGTGCCTTGTATTAACTTTCTGTACATAATAAATGCCATTTGCTGAGGTGACACAACCCCTTTAAGTGTTTTTGACACTATTTGCGTTGTATTTTAGAGGCTTAAATGCAACGTCATGGGCCAAAATTTGTCTAGAAGGCCTGGTCTAAGTTTACACTGTTTAAATTAGACAGTATTAGTAAATGAGCAATTTATGATATAATAAAGTTCATGATATATACAATGAATACAGTATTTAATGGTTTGAAAACCCTTTTAAAGGGGTATTCCCATCTGGAACATTGATAGAGGAAGGTAGACGGCTCAACTGTTCAATATGAATGATAGAGGTGCAAATCTTCTGAAACTGACTCACCCAGTCAGATGGGTATAATATAAAGTGAAAAAATTAGCAGGCAACACTCATATTCGGGGTTTAGCAGGAAACGTATTGTATTTATTATATTAAAAATAGGAATAAAAATAATGGAAATAAGAATAATTAAAAATTAAAATCTGGGTATACAGAATGACAGGTGAAGATGGTGATGAATGTGTTAGATTTGGTACCAGATGAGTATCGAGTGGTGTAAAAGTGCTCCACAAAGACACTGATATGTTAAAACATTATTATTAAATAGCAGTCTCTCAAAAATGATTAATAAAGGTCCTTGTGGCATAGGTTTTAACCGTAATAGTAGTTTTATGAGTTAATGGCAAAGTCTCCAGTAATTGTATTACAGTCCTCTTTAGTCAGTGGATAAATAAGTATCTTCCTTATACTATTATATTTTCTTTATGCGGAAAAATCAGGCAGTCTTCATAGGAGATGCTAATTGCTGGAAAGGAGAGACGGTGTCCTGGCCTGGGTGCAGCGTCCCACACTGTCTTCGGCTCAGGATTCACTTACCCGTCTGCTGAGGTTGTCCTTTGGCGGGCTGTGTTCTCCTTGCGGCAGGGGTTAGTGGATCTCGGCGTCCTCGTGGTTCCTGCGCGCGGCCCGCGCGTCTGTTGCTGTACTTTGTTGACGTCAGTGGATCACGTGGTTGGAGTCCCGCCGGCTGCCTGGGTGTAATGTACTTCTTCTCTATTACGGGAGCGCTCCACTTAGAGATATTTCTTTGATATATTAGTGGATCACACTATGCCAATATTATATTATGCTGGTTAAAATCTTCCGTGCTCAAACGCGTTTCGGGACCTTGTCCCTTCATCAGTGAACTCATTGGTATCAGTGGTATTCCTATCTGAAACATTGTTGGAATATCACTAGTATAGGTCAGTTACGTGTGGGTCCAACCACTGGGATCTGCCCCTATCTCCAGAATGGGGTCCCCTGAAGTGAAGGAGAGCACATTGTGCTTGTGTGGCTTGCTCTTGATTCACTGCTATGGGACTTCCAAAAATAGCCGAGAGAATACCATTGGCTATTTTCGAAAGTCCCACAACGGTGAACAGAGAGCAAGCTGCTCAAGCGCATCCCCCTCTACATTCACCGCTATAGGACTGCCAGTACTTGGCTATTTATGGAACTCCCACAGTGGTGAACATGCCTCTGCTCATGAATGTGCCTCTGCTCTCCCTTCACTTCTGGGGTCCCATTTATGAGATAGGACTGAGTCCCAGAGATGGGAACTGCACCTATCTGACACTGATGGCATATCCTAGCAATATGCTATCAATGTCTTCAGATGTAAATTCCTCTTTAAGGCCAAAATACAGTTTTATAAAAATGAGAGAGCATTGGCAGATCTTTATGGGCACTTATAGAAGAATTATTTATTTCTCCCAATTTTGATTGGAATACTAGACTGAATATAATCAAAGGAGATGAGGATATTAAGAAAGAAATAACCTTTATTTTTTGTGTATTTTGTACATTTATTATTTCCATCTCTGTGCTCATCAAAGTAATTGAAATGCTTCTAATGATAGTATGCCCATAGCATATGTTTAGTTTCAAAGTGCTGTTGATTACATGGATCATAATTATTTTACCATGTGGTAAGAGGAGTCTACCATACAGTACATCATTTGTCATTTGTTCCCTAAGGTGTCATATAGTAATGTATAAATCAGTGGAATGTAACTAGCAAGGTAATACATTTAAAGAGGACCTTTCATGGGATTATGTGTTACAAACTGGTATGCTTACCAGATAGGACGGCCCCTACAGATGCCAACACTTTTGTTTTTTCTAAAATACCACTTCGTTCCGCCGCTGTTTTTGGCCTGATATGTTAATTTAGACCATTAGTACAGGGCGGAGGAGACATTTAGTTTTCTCACCTTTTCCCTGGCATACCAGCATAATCCCATGAAAGGTCCTCTTTAAACAACCATGGAATACAATGAAATATTAATCGCATTCTCCAGTTTTCAATGTGTCTTATTAACCAGAAATATGAATTAATTTATTTTACACAGAATATTCACTTAATCTATATGGCTTCTATTCATTGGGCCACCATGCAAGAAAAGTATAAGGACACCATGTTCTCACATAGCTCGGTGCAGAACAACTCATTTATGTCACTTACATGATGCTTTGAGAGATTAAAGTGACAATGATATTTCTGTCCATGTCATTTTTTTAAAGGGGTTGACTGAGACCTATTTCTTCCGCTGAGGAGCTAGATCCCATCAAACACATGAAATATCCTGGCTGGTTTCCACTTCAAATCTATATGTTGCAGGCTATAGTGTATGTGGATGGGAGCCAAGTAGCCTGAGAGTTCACGCACATTGCAATCTGTGAATTGTAGTCAACTGACAATCGATGGCCTTCTGTTAAAGCCCAAAAGCCAGAAATGCCGAGATCCAAGTGGCATGCGTCAGGAAGACCACGTGCTGCAAAAACAACACTAAAAGGTATTTAAAGGTGTTTTACATTTTCATGGAAAATTGTTTCTTTAAAGACAGGCCAGACACTGTGAAACATAAAAGAACCATTGCTTTCCTCACTGGCTGAGGCAGGTTCATCACTAAGGCCAGTGATTGTCCTACTGCATAGGACATGTATTTCAATATCAGTCATCATGAATGATTCCTTTGTTTATCAAAACACTAAATATTAGAATATTTAAAAGGGGCATATATAAACAAAAAAGGCCATTGTATTTTATAACACATTCTTAGTGAAGTGTCACAGGCAACACTACTCATGGCAAATTTCTAAACTCATTAAAGGGGTACTCCACCTTATCTACTCATGGCTGACATTGGAAAACCTGCCTTTTGTGGTGGCCAGAAGTGGCCAGGTTACAGAAACAGCCAAGTAGGCTGTGCTACATTGTTTCCACAGAGAAACATCACAGGCCTCTAACTCTTGGTATTTACCAGCCCACCACACAACCATGAAATATGTTGTATCACTTTACTATAAAGAAGATACGTAAAAGATTATTTGGAGGTTCATTAGTCAGTCCATTGTCTGGAAAAACATCATAATAAAATAGCATGCAAAAATAGCATTCCATACTGAATGCTTTAATGAATGTCATGTATGAGTGGCTGTATGCATGTCATTGTAAAGGGTTATGATAACTCATTCTAAAATTCTTAAATTCTAACCTAATTGACTAATATAAATTATATTCATTTAATAGACAAAAATATTTAGATTTTTTTTTATAGAATGCAAATACATATTAAACACAAATAGGGAAAAAAAAACAAGCAATCTCAATTAGTAAAAAAAAATGGACATAATATAGTCTATCAACCATTATGAAACTTCCAAAATCAGAACTAATTATTTTTTTCCAGCTGTTGTATTGTTAGAACAGGAAATGGAGTTCATAGTCAGTCAATGCAGAGGCTGTTATGCACACAGATTTTTTTGGCAATGTCTCAATCACTAGGGAAAAATGTCACTTACGAGGAAAGGAATGTCCTTTGATAAAGGATCTGGCTGCAATCCTTGCTTTTCTTATTAAATAATTTAAAAGCTTTCTCTAGTCAATTCAACATATTTCTCCTGAATTGAAACGGAAGGTTGAAGAGGTCCAGTGCCCAACATGTGCAATTTTCAACACTAGTATAGCACAAATATAGACAGCAGTTTCCATCTTTGCAGTAAAGGCCAAAGTAAAAATGGTGATCGTAAGGTTATCTAAATAAAATCAATAGTGAAGCCCTTGTTTGGATTTAAAACCAGGAGCTCAGCAATGCACATCAACAATGCTAACCAATAAACCACTATCCTCCCCATTACAGTCAATGCTAAAGTCTGGCGGTGCTCCAGCAGTTCCAGCAGAACAGTTTAGTGCTAGTGTGAACTAAACACACAGCAGGCAGATGGGTATGGGAGGTAAAACCTGCCAAAATTTAAATGAAATTTCATGTCAAAATCATAAATCAAATGAAAACACCAAGTAGAAGCTGAAAATGGTAGATTGAGATTTCAATTTCATCTCTTGCAGGCATTTTCCCTGCCAAAAGTCAAATGAAAATGGATGTAATATCGCTTAATAGTGTGTCTGTCCGTCGCTTCATTCCCCCGATGTGGCCCCCGTTCACTTTGCCTGCCTGATATGCTAATGAATAGCATCGGTACAGGGAGGAGGAGACTGCCCTGTTTCTCAATGGGCGTCTCCTTCTCCCTGGCTGTAGCATGGTCCAATCACAGCGGAGAGCATCACAGCCAGGGAGTTGGTGGAGGAAGGTGAGATTTTTTTTCTCCCTGGCTGTGACGCTCTCCGCTGCAGGGGAACAGAGCACCAGACAGACACACTAGTAAGCAATATTACATCCATGAATTATGCCCTACACAACCCCCTACTTATTTCATAATGTCTGGACACATGAAAGGTCCTCTTTAAATGAGCAGTAGTGCTTAGGGCGTGGTGCAGCATCCAAAATGCTGTTATTTAATTCCTGATTGAACAGAAAGTGACTCTGTATGTCTACTAGAGGGCGCTCTGGTTCTCCACATATCCAACAGCTAACACAGGATCAAGTTTATCATTCCAATAGATCGCACTGTGACAGTGAACTCTTAGTACTGTGCTGAATGCATAGGATAAGATTATAAGTCTAGTAGATGGCACCCTCTTTTTGAGGAGTGAATTATACTATTAATATCAACTCTGCTGCCCTGTTAACCCCGTAGATGCCGTGGTGCCCAATCACCCGCAGCATCTATGGGGTTAATCCACTCTGCCATACTTGAGTGAGGATGTAGTGGAAGTTGCTCCAGAAGTGCCAAGAACCTCAATAAGTCGAAAATTATGGTACACATGTCATGCGCCATAATTGGTGACTTTTTCAGTATAGTGGCATAAAACAATTAGTGAATGTCCTCCGTTGTGTCTGTGAGACCAAAAATCAGGGTGCATGACTTGCAGAAACGCAATGCATTCTTGGCATTACTGTGCTGATTGGTGGTAGAGTTCAGACTCCCATGATCAGTATGTGCCACTTAAGAACACATCGCTATTGTACAAAGTACATGCAAGTCACTCCTCTAGCTGAAGAGAAGGGGTTAGGTAAAAAATTTGGGCATGGGGGGTAGTTGTTGCCGTTTCACTTTTTGCCTCAGGCACCTCAAAGGCTATGTGCTTCCCTGCCCCTGGCCACAAAACACTGAGGGAAAGAGAGGCCAAAGCTGAACTCTTGCACCGAGGCCCATGAGCCTTTAGCTACGCCACTGTCTTCGGCACTCCAGCTGCTGTGAAATTACAACTCCCAGCATGCACATTTACTCAGCTATTCTTGATACTCCCATAGATGTGAAAAGAGGATTCTGGGAGTTGTAGTTTCAGAACAGTTGGAGTGCCGGGTGTTGCAGATCCCCAGCCTATGATTTTGATCTATGGCAGTGCACAATACAGTTCTGTGTGGTGCAGTCTTCACGTGTGTGAAGTCCTGACAAAAGAACAGATGAGGGTCCGTCATTTTGTAAATCTGCAGCAGTAAAATCAACAGCAAATCATGACACTGAATTAAAATGGGTACTGCAGTCCAAATTGTGAAGTGAATTTTGTTTGTAACACGTGGCTGAGACCCCTTAAAATAATATCCAGTTTGCTGGTGACGTAAACGCTGTGGACCTGCCGTCGCAGCCAGAGCTCCGGTCAGCGGGAACCCCACCCCAGCCTCAACTCCGGCGGTGACAAAACCCAAGGTGACGCCATCTAAGAAGGAGGGTAAGCGGCCATCTGCCCCAGCCACTCTCCTGTGTACTCCCTTCCCTGCCCAACCCCCTCCCACCCGTCACCACCACTAAGGCTATCCAAATCCAACTGCCTATTGCCTCAGTGGCATCTCCCCATGCCCCCAGCCCAACCCAACCCGCCCCATTGCCACTGCTGTAACAGCACTAACCACTCCTCCAGCTGCTACAGTCTCCTACATGGAGGAATTTCCCGCTCTCTTGTCCCCAGGCATCCAGACAAAAAAAATAGGAAGGAGAAAGACAGCCCTGCTGCCAACCACTCCAAGAAGAAGATGATCGATGTGGTGGAAGATCCCCTGCCCTGCGCAGAGCACATGGAACAGCTCGTGGAAAAACTAGTGGCCGTCCATTAATGTTAGTAGCATTAGGGATAGGTCTAGATGTCAGACAGTGCTAGCTTTTCTTGCTTCTCAGGTTGCTGACGTGTGCATGTTGCAGGAGTGTGCATTGCCCCCCTCTAGGTCTAACAACCATCTGGCAGGCAGTGGTCCCATGGCCCATCTTACTGGTCTGGTGGTGGCGACTGTAAGTCGGCTGGGGTTGCCTCCTCAGGGGAAGTTCTTTTACACTTCACTCTGTCCAGGAGCTTGTCTGCGGCTGGCTCCTTGTCGTAGACGGCTCCTGGCGGGAGAGTCGGTTAGGCTCATCAATGTGTATGCTTCCCCTGACAAGGGTGAGCGACTGCAGCTCCCTACCACTAGGGCCGTAGTGTTGGCCGGGGACTTCAACTGCCCGATCGAAAAGGACGGACGAAGATCCAGCACTTCAAGTAAGTTAGATGTCACTTCCAAACTGCTTATTGAGATGTTGACCGAAGCGTCCTTGCAGGACGTTGTGGGCTCCATGGGGAAAGGCTCCATAAATTATACATGGAGCCGACCCGATGGCTCACTCCATTCTAGGATAGACTTTCTGTTTACCTCTCGGGCAGTCAGGCAGTGCGGACACTCTATGATCCCTTGCTTCTTCTCCGATCACTGTGTCATTCAGGTCCAGTGCGTCCTTGGTAACAGGTTCCCCCTCAGCCCTGGAAGCTGTACTGCGCTGTACTGTACTGTTGAATCGGGAGGACGTGCTTGCGGAGTTTAGCGAGGTCTTCATAGCTTGGCGGGACGACAAATGCTTTTTTAAACGGACTAGGGACTGGTGGGAGTATGTTAAAGTCCAGTTTCGTTGTTCCTTTTAGGGTAAGCAACAACAACAGGCGTGTGAGAAAAATAGGGACTTCAGACAGCTGCAGCGTCAGCTGCGATCCCTGCAAGACGTTTACCGGTGCGGCTGGAATGTTAGAGAGGAGCTGGAGAAGACCAAAAAGGACTCTGAGAACTGCAAACGGCTCTGCCGGCAAGGCCATGTCTCGCTTCTTCCTCCTGCCCCTCTGGAGGGGTCTGGGCTGAGATAAGTGGGACAGCTCCATCCCTTACAACTGGCACGCTCCATGGTATTACGGAGATATCTTCAAGTTTGTAAGGGAACATCAACTGGAGGCCCTCAAGCTCGACTTGGAAACCTAAGACAATCCACAAGCTAACCAGAGCAAAGGACGTGGTGGAGTCAATTCCAGGGATCCTTGTCGATACTGCAGAGACAGCATGGACTAATGTGTTGTCAGAGAGGTTAACCAATGGGCACAAGGACTTGTAATGGATTGCCATTCAGGGAGGATTACCCATCCGGTCATTCATGCACGCCTGCAACCGGTGCAAAACCCGGTACTGCCCAGGTGCCCTTTCAAGTAGGAAACATCTTACTACCTGTTTTGGGAGTGCCCCTTTGAGCGGGGCCTGTTGGATTCCCTGGAACATGAACTCAAACACATCGGTGTTGTACGGACTATTTCCACAGCCTGTTGCGGGACTAAAACATCTTGGAAGTCGACGACGAAGAAGAGGACTAAACTCCTCTCCTTCCCCTTCTCCCCCCGTTTGTGTCTATCCTTTCAATAAAGCTTCGGGCATGTGATCTCCCCTCCCTACCCCCTCCTTCCAATCCCCCACCCCTCATCACTATCTAAATGCTTTGTTGGAAGGTTTGTGTTCATTTGTAATTGAATAGGAATGCTAGTGCAGCATGCATTGTGATGTATAGTAGGTTAGCCTGCTCTTTACATAACAATACCATGCTAAGAAAGACGATGGTAAGTATTTATTAAGTGCTGTCTCGTGGCCTGTGCTGTGCCGCAGTACTAAAGTATGTATTTTTGTTGATTTGATTGTAATAACAGCGTTTTCAATCAAAAAATATCTATCTATCTTTCTTGTGGTGTCTCACATGGTGAAATATATGGAATTTCACAGGGTGAAGTAATCGAGGGTGTATATGTGTCTCCCAGGTTCCTAACATATGCTGAGGAAAGCTATTTAGGAAAGGGTTCAAATCTCTAGCCGAGGTCCTGATGAGGTGCACGTGGCAAGGTACTGGTTAACCAGGCTGTCCACAGTTCACTTGGTCTCTCAGCCTATGGAGAGTGAGAAGCCACATCTCTCTGAGAGACACTGAATGTCCTATGCAAGGAAGCTGCAAGTATCACAGGTTGCTGTACTTATTTTCTGTATTTATTTAGTTGGAGGATAGCTCAGCCATGACTTAGAGAAGTATAGAAAGCAAGGGACTGGCACTCCAAAGTTGCCGATGAGGTGAATTTTATTTGTCACATATTTTACACCAGTACTGCTGTAAAATATGTGACAAATAAAATTCACCTCATCAGCAACTTTGGAGTGCCGGTCCCTTGCTTTCTATTGTTCATTGGGGAGACCGACCCACTGACCAAGCACCCACCAAACACAGTGCCGACCGACTTGGATGGAATAAATGACTTAGAGAAGGTTCTAATGTTTAGTTAGAGCCTGGACAAGGCTAGGTGTTGCGTTTATGATTTTGTTTTATGAAACCTGTGGAAATAAACTGTCAGGACATCAATTTAAACACACTTTTGTCTCCTGAGTCCTCCTTGTGTGCAATAGACTTACATGTAGTGGCTGTGTATTCCAGCAGGGGAGGTAATGGTTGGCAATAGTTGGCAGGAACAGGGTTAATCACCCTGTTCCTTCCCTTATGGTAGGAGTCGGCTGGTCTGACATCCTGCCGGGAGGGGGAAGTCCAGTCTAGTGAGTCAGAGCTAGGAGGTGACAAAAGAGGTCTTGTTCTAATAGTGAGGACATTAGGAAGCAGCTCATAGAGCACCAACTCTGATGAACCATATCTTTTCCCCTGTGAGGGATGTTCAGAAACAAGATACCTTTCTTCTGCAAAAATAACTGCATGTAAAGCCTTGAAACAGTAGAGTATTCTTGGGTATCCCCATATAGCGAAGTTTTCAGGGGGATACAGCTTTACAGACACCACTGCAAGGTGAGGGATAACAGCTCAGACACCATCACCTACCCAACAACCACTAAGCCAGTATCACCTAAGTGTGGAATTGCAGCCATCCAACCAGTCATCATATGTCATCATCTGGTGCCAGAGACCGCACTTTGTATTTATTGCTACAGGTTGTGCCACAAGTTACATTTTGCAGTAAGAAGAGAGGACTGTTATACATTTAATTCTGGCCTCATTTCCCTGCACCAACCCCAAGGAGAAATGGCCTGAGGGAGCATACCATGACACAATGCTATATCAGGGCCACTACCACTCCCATCCTCTACACCGGCTCCCACAGGGGCTTACTGCACATTCACACAGTATTCATATACAATGCATGGGTATCTGCAGAAACATCTCTATATACCAGGCATACCTCCAACAGAGGCAGACTACGCAGCTACTATGGAGCCTGTGGGGAAAAGGGGCCCCCAGTGGAGGATAGGCCCTGTCCCATAATTACACTCATGTCCAGCTTCAGTATAGTATCCCAACCATCAGTGGAGAAAGCTAAAAGTCCTCTACATGTAGTAAAGGAAGTGCACAAAGAATGGTGTAATTCATAGGTTAGATAGGAGCATCTGCCAGGACCTATGATGACATCATCATTCATCATCACAGGTGCTGTACATCTAAAACTGCACAGAGCATCATCGCAGGTCCTTCAAACCCCAACAGCATGGAAAATGAGTCTATATATATATTTCTACTGTATAAAAGATGCAGTAAGTAAGTGTGTGTATAGATATATATATATATATATCTTATAGAACACTGTACTGATGTGACAAGTACAAGGTGTAACAGTGCAGGGTGTACAGATATATGAGGTCAGTTATATATTATGATCACTATGTCAGGTACATGAAGTAATAGTGGTTGTAATTGTCTGCAGTACTATATATATATATATATATATATATATATATATTTATTTATTTATATATCTATATTTATATATATTTATACCTTGTACTTGTCACATCAGTACAGTGTTCTATAATATATATATATATATATACACACACACACACAGTCTCACACACTGCATCTTTTATACAGTATAATAGATGCAGTGGACACAGGTATGTAGTATAGACAGCAGTGTACTGATATGTGAGGTAAGAGGTATAGTAGATGCTGTGTGTACAGATATATAATATCACAGCGGTGTACTGATATGCGAGGTACGAGATATAATAGATGCAGTGTGTACAGATACTGTAAATAGTATTTACAACAGAGTACTGATATGTGAGGTACGAGCTGTAATTTATACCTCATACCTCACATATCGGTACACTGCTGGCCACGAACATGTAGTGGGAGGGGCTATGAATGGGGCATAATTTAGATTCTTGCCATGGGGCCCAGTGACTTGTATGTAAACCCCTGATACCAGGACATTTAAATTAGAAATATTCCTTAATTTGATAAGTTTGCTGTGTAGCATGTTGGTAAGGTGTCCGTCTTCCATACAAAACTCATGAGTTCAAGTGGTAACAGTAAGTTCAAGGGGTAACAGTAAAAGACAATTTTTTTTAGTAATCACAAAATGCAATGGAGCAAAATAAATTACAATAAACATATTTAGAGAGAGAGAGGGAGAGCTAAGCACCAGTGACATTTGAATAAAATGGAAATAATGCCGTCTGAGGCATCTTGCTCCTGAAGGTCTGCCGTTCTGGGGCCAGGATGGATGCCCCATGCCGAGATGGAGGTTGCTATGCCATGTTGGTCCTTTGGAATACTTTGAGGTCTGCCACAGTTTCTATGGTGGCCTGTCTGTGGCAAGGCTCCAAAGGAATCCAATAAATCTCCTATAGGCTGCAATGGTAAAGCATTGCAGTCTATGGAAGAAGTGATCAGACAATCACATGTTAAAGTCCCCTAGGGGGACTTAAAATAAGTGTAAAAAAATGAAAAACAAAAGTTTTTAAAACTATAAAGAAATAAAAATTCAAATCAACCCTTTTCCCATATTAATAATAAAAATAAGCAATAAAATATAAAGGTCATTGTTGTGCACAAAATGCCCGTACTATTAAAGTATAAACGTATTTTTTCTGTATGGTGAACAATATAATGAAAAAAAATCTAAATTGCAGATTAGCATTTTTTTCTCCCAAAAAAACTATAAAAAGTGATTAAAAAGGCATACAAATACCAAATTGTTTTTAATAAAAATAACAGATTGCCCTAAAAAAAAAAATCACACCTATTTGGCTTGAACACCCCTTCTGCCAGCTTGCCCCTGCCTACAACATGGGACCACGTCTACGTTTTTTTCCAGGGCCACTTTAATTTCTAATACGCTTCCTTCCTGTAATGTCTAATAACAAACTCTTAGAGGCCACAACGAAAGGAATGAAATATTGCATGCAGGAAAGTTTGATGAGTAAAACAATCATTAATGTTCTAGATTTCTAGTTTAATTTGGCTGACACTGTTATATAGATTATGGTTTCCATTCTGTGTGTTGTAGCATCATGCCCTGTTGTCCACTTGTCCAGATGATGTCCTTCTTTTGGGGGTGTGATGTCCTCCTTTTTGAGATTATGAAAATGGCCACCCTGACTGTAGCCAGGCTAGTTGGACATGTATTTTAGTTAATTTAGCAAGAAATAAAAAATAATCAAGATTATAATTGATAATTGTCCATAAACTTGAAATAATCAATTGTATCTATACTTCGGTGGTGCAATAATGATTTTTCCTGGAAGCAAAACAATTTTCAGACTTGGTCTGAAAATCAGAGAGAACGAGGAAGGGACATCTACTTTTCAGCATTGATCCCTAATAGTACAGAAAAAATTGAATTGCATGTAATGAATAATGATTCAAAAATTTCTTATGTATCTGTATGGTGTATTCCAACACTCAAGATAAAATTGTCTTATGCATAGTGCAGGGCTTGATGAGGCTGTGCACAGGGGCATACATAGATCTCATAGGGCCCCATAGCAAAGCTTATTATGGGTTCCCCAGCCCCATCAGTACCTACTACACACCCCACAGATACCTGATGTATTAACTTTTTGTTTTTATTAAGCGGATTAAATTTTAATTTCAAATATTGTAATAAAAAAGTCACTCTAGGCGTCACCCACTTAATTCGACTTTTATGTCAGTAAACTGGAGCAGGTGCTTCATAAATATGGCACTCATTCTAATCATCACACGTCTTAATGCATTCATGCTAGACAACTGGCATAAATACATTTATAAATCTCTTGCTTTCATTTAATCTATAAAGCTGGCTGCCTGCAGCCACCACTAGGAGGGCTGAGTGCATAGGAATTGATGCAGTTACGACTGACTGAAATGGAAGCTGTAATCATCTGTTTGCACTGAGCTCCCTCTAGTGGTTGCTACATTAAAATTCTGTATTTTCACATCTGAAAGAGATGAAGGAATTCAGCAAAGGCCTCTCCCTCTCCCTGGCTTGTAGCAGTCACATGGCCTGGCTCCATTGAAGCTGGAAGCTGCATGACCTGTGGTGGCTGTGCAAAGCCTAATTCCCCTCTGTTTGGATTTGAAGTACATAGGTGAGATAAGCTAATGTATAGTTAGCGCCCAGACGGGCAGGTATTTTGTTGATGTTTATGTTCCTGTAAACTTGTTCCAAAGTGACCACATAACTTTGGCTACTGTTATACTATTTTGGGCAAAATAAAGGGTGATTTGGACTTTTAACCCCTGAAATCTGTGACAGCACCTCATATTTTTCTCTTTGCAGTATAACTACAGTACAGCTAGTGCCAGCATCCTTTCTTACTTTATTGATGAAAATTGGCAAGCATGCAAGTTATACTCATCTTAAAAACGGGTGGCATATTGATAGTATATACCAGTGGTGCGAACCGAGTGCCCAAACTGCAACAAAAAACCCACTTATTTATCACAAAGTGCCAACACAGCACTTTAACCTGAATACCAATATAGTGTATCTTCCATGTACTTTATCATTTATCTATAATAGCCTGCCTACATTCATTACATACATGCCTGTGCCGTTCATAGTGTCCCCTGCGCTAATGAATGGCAGGAAAAGTGTAAGGCATATTACACCATAGACTTTTTCCAGGGTGCGGGTGCCCACAGAGAGGGCTCTGAGTGCCACCTCTGGCACCCATGCCATAGGTTCGCCAACACTGGTATATACCTTCACTTTATGATTGGTGGTGGTCTAGAAAAATCTGTACCTTTCATTCCCATTAAAAACAATGGTAGGCGGAATACACACTTCTTATGTGTGTTTGGAGTTGAATGTGTGAAATGAAAATTAGCCATCCACATGTTTCCAAACTGTCCCAGATCCAGAAGACAGTCCCAAATTTCAGCCTCTGTCTCATGATACCGGGTTCCAACTTTACTATGTATGGGGACTCATATTGTGTGTGGGGGCCTCATACTGTGGGAGGGGTACGTATAGATGCCTCAAACTTTTTTTCCACTTATATTAAGTCTTGAACATAGAAACATAGAAACATAGAATGTGTCGGCAGATAAGAACCATTTGGCCCATCTAGTCTGCCCAAACATGCGATTGTTAGATTGCTTGTCCCATAGACTGCAATGAATTATCATTGCTTTCTATGGGACATTCAATGCCTTTCTATGGAGTCCTGCCACAGGCAGGGCTCCAAAGGAACTTTCATTGTGGTAGCCTTGGATCCTTCAGATGGACTGATGCTACCATACAAAATGAACATGTCCCTGATCACTGCACAAGGAAGTCATTTGGGATCTGGGACTACAGTGCTCCCAGGAAAAGCCGCCTCAGATGCAATGGTCAATTGTTTAAAACAGCAGGCAGCATATTTTAAGACCCGACTAAATGCATGGCAGAGGTTAGGAAGGAGTTAAAAGAAATACTGTGATACCTGCGAGCTAGGCCCACTTTCCACTGCTAGGCATATCAATGGTACAGAATGTTCTTTGCTGACATCGTAAAGGAAACAGTTGCCTTCATCTATAACAAATGCCAATACAGGGCAGGAAGTATTGTACCACGGATCAAAGCCAGTTGAGCTCAGACACCATTCTTATTGTACAGTGTATTGATTAAATGAGAGTAATATAATCCTCAATTAAAACAGGTGGTCATATTTCCACAGATTGCAATTTCTGGTACAAGAGTCGCTAATTACTAGTCGCTAGTACTAATTCTAATTAATTTAAATTGCTCAAATTGAATGCAGCGTAGTAAAGTTCTTCTTCATTTCTAATTTGCAATCTTTATATGAAAAAAAACATCTTTGAAATATAAATTTTTTACTTTGGTATTTAACTTGTTTTTACCAGGTACAGTATTTGAAAAAGAAATGCTGTTGCTAAAAACTATCCAGAAGCAGACTAGCTGTTTCTGACTATTCTTGCAATGGCTTTATTTTTCTTCCAATAGTTTTTTCCATACCATAATGTTTCTTGCAGCTTTTTAACACATAAAAATCCAAATCACTTTGTTAACATATTAATTGCACCCTGACTCTCCTCCTGGATTTATGCTCCACCCTTAGTGCCTGATGTAGATTCTAAGCTAAAATTGTGCTATACTATATTTAGAGCCAATCCCAAAATATGGACACCATCTACTGAGTACAAGTGATGGTATGCCTGGGGAAGATGTAAGCATTACATGATGACATTTCTCACATGGCAATAAGTCGCACGACAAAAAGGGGTAACAACTTTACTGCGACTTGTGTCACAGCAATTTCGTGTGACATTTTTTGTAATGATAGTCAATGGTGTCGCACTGTGACATGCTGTGACTGCGATGCGACAGTCGCACAAAAATCCATCCAAGTTGTAAAAAAATTGCAAAAAAAAGTCACATGACATTGCTACAACAAATAGTCACGTGACAAATGTCTAGTCTTAGTCCCATTTTACCCACTGTTGCTATCAGATAGCAGTAATCTATATTATCTTGGATTTCTGATGTTGTTATAATATATATATATAATACATATATAATGTAATGTTGTGGTATATATACCCATACACAAAAGCTCATTAGTTTTATGAGTCATTAATGTAACATATATATTCATTTATTATGTTTGCTCACTGCACAATTACTCAGAAAGCCAGAGCGCAGCAACCTGCTTATAGACAAAATATTCACTTCTACATTAACTATTCTGTCTGCATTAAATGTAGGAAAGATAATTATTTCTTATGAGCACACATGACAACAGAGTAGACTATTCAAATCTCATTTTGTCTAAATATTGGACAGCGGCCAAGTCTGTATATTCAATTTACCAAATATTTCTACGTTACAACTGTGCTACAGCAAATCTGTAATAGAGTACAGCACACGTTCTGACAAAAATCTACATGTAGTCCCCATTCCACTATCAGTGAGTGCAGCTGTCCAGCATGGTATGTACTCAATGCAACCTGAGGCTATGCATATACAGCAGTCAATGCCAAGTGAAATCTAAATCGTAGGGAATCAATATGAAAAGAGATGGCTAAGGGGCTTTGCTGAAAATCTAACAGCACAAATAGGATCAAACCAAGCAGCTTTACAAAGGACATGTTCTCTATGCACATTCTGTAGAAACTTCAATATTGGCAAGCTCAGCTTTAGAACCAATTAACTATTATAGACGAAGAATGAAAATACACTTCTTGTCTAAAAATCATATAGCGTAAAAGTACAGCAATTACCTACAACAACCACTCAGATCACTGCTATCTAATTGAAGTGAAAAATGATACATGGTTTTCAAAATTTTTATAAATAAAAATCTGAAAAGTGTGGCATGCATTTGTAATCAGCCCCCTGTACTCTAAATAAAATCCAATTGACCAAGTGCCTTCAGAAGTCACCTAATTAGTAAATAGTCGACTTGTGTGTAAGTTACTCTCAGTATAACTACAATTGTTTTGTGAAGGCCTAAGAGGTTTCTTAGAGAACATGAGTGATCAAACAGCATCATGAAAACCAAGGAACACACCAGACAGGTCAGGGATAAAGTTGTGGAGAAATGTAAAGTAGGGTTAGGTGATTAAAAAAAAAAATCCCAAGCTCTGAACGTCTCATGGAGCACTGATCAATACATCATCCGAAAATGGGAGTATGGGAAAACTGCAAACCTACTAAGACATGGCCGTATACCTAAACTGACAGCCAAGGCAATTAAAACACTAATTAGAGAAGCAGCCAAGAGACCCATGGTCACTCTTGTGGAGTTATAGAGATCCATATCTCAGATGGGAAAATATGTCCACAGAACACCTGTTAGTCGTGTACTCCACAAATCTGACCTTTATGGAAGAGTGGCAAAAGTCCCATTTGCAGTTTGCCACAAGCAATGCAGCAAACATGTGAAATAGGGTGCTCTGGACAGAAGAGACCCAGGTTCAACTTTCTGGCCTAAATGCAAAATGCTATATGTAAAGGAAAACTAAAACTGCACATCACCCTGAACACACCATCCCCACTATGAAACATGGTGGTGTCAGTATCATGCTTTGGAGGTGCTCTTCTTCAACAGGGACAGGGAAGCTGGTCAGAGTGGATAGCCATCCTGAAGGAAAACCTGTTAGAGAAGGGGTGGGCAATCTCCGGAACTTCAGCTGTTGTGAAACTACAACTCCCAGCATGCATACTTCCTCCACTCTTCTCTGAACTCTCATAGAAATCAATGGAGTGCCAGACATGACTGGAGTGCCAAAGGTTGCTGACTCTTGTGTTAGAGGCTGCAAAAGATTTGAGACTGCAGCAGAGGATCACAAGAACCCTAAACATACAGTCAGAGCTAAAATGGAATGGTTTAGATCAAAGCATATTCATGTGTTAGAATGGCCCAGTCGAAGTTCAGACCTAAATCTCTTTGAGAATCTGTAGCAAGACTTGTGAATTGCTGTTGACAGATGCTCCCCATGTAATTTGACTAAGCTTTAGCTATTTTGAAAAAAAATGGGTAAAAACTTCAGCCTCTAGATGTGCAAAGCTGGTAGAGACATGCCCCAAAAGACTTGCAGCTGTAATTGCAGCAAAAGATGGCCCTACAAAGTATTGATTATGGGGGGGCTGAATACAAATACACAGATTTTTTATTTATTATGTATTTTTATATTTATATGTATTTGTTTCATTTCACTTCCTATATACTTTCTACTTTGCGTTGGTTTTTCACATAAAATCCAAATAAAATATATTTATGTTTGTGGGTGTAACTTGTAAAAAAGTTCAAGGGTAGTTATGATTATGAATACATTTTCAAGGCACTGTATATATTCTCATTGGTTACTTTAGACAGTGCCTACATTCTTTGCATTACTTGTTTTGTGTGTGGTTTATCGTGTATTTAAAGGAATTATCCACTTTGGGTTACTAGTCTTTATTCAGCATGTATTTCAGGAACCAGCTGATCACATTTTGTAACAACACATTTCCTAAAATCTTAGTAGTAAATTATTACAAGAAGCTATAAGCTTGAAACCATAACTATATAACTATATACTAGATAATAGTTGATTCATAATGACCAGAGTTACTTATTTTGGTTTATAGCCTGCACAAACCTGATATAAAGTAGTCTAACGTTATAAATGTTAACCCATAAATGTTAATAGCACGTTTGTAGTCATTTGTTACACAAAGCCTCAGGCTTCAACCCATTAATATTCACAGCATTCGGCACCCTGTGTGAATATGGCTTGCCTCGCCTGCTACCAGTGTGTTATGGACCGTGTAACTATGAAAATTCATTACTTTTATATTGAAATTTTATCACATGCGTGAATTTCTTTGGGCAATCAACTTGACATCTTTCTTGTTTCTGGCTCTCCTCACATTAATTATTAGGTATAAAATGCAGTAAGCCTTTGTACTCCAGAGATAAAGGTTTGTTCTTGTATAAATATGAGGCAAAGAAAAAATAGTTATGACAATGTAGTCTTGAGTTTCAATCATGGAAAACAACTGTAAACAAGTCTGCTGATTTTATTTTAATGTATGCTTAGGACAGGCCATCAACGTAGCATCAGTAAAGGTTGCACCCTTGGGGGGCAACACTTCTTTGAGTGCCATGGTCACACTATCCAACACAGCAATGTCCGTAGGCATGTGGCTGTGTCCAATGTGACTATTTTCAGGACCAGACAAAAATGATTATCAATGAATAAAGTGACTATCCAGAATTAAATTAACACCTTTAAAACATATATATGTATATCTATCTATCTATCTATTGTGCATGTGCAAAGTCTTCAGGCTCTTTCACTTTTCTCACATTCAAGTTTTTTCGCATGATTCTTCACTCAATATCCCAAAATGACAAAGTGAAAAAGCAATGTTAGAAATCTTTACTAATTTATTGAAAAGGAAAAGCAAAAATCTTGACATAAGTATTTAGACCCTTTACCTTTTACAGACTCCAGTCTTCTTGCGTATGATGCCACAAGGTTTGTACACCTGGATTTGGGGATTTTTTTCGCCATTCTTCCCTGCAAATCCTCTTAAGTCCTGTCAGATTTGATAGGGACCATCATGGACAGCCATTTTTAGGTCTCTCCAGAGATGTTTGATTGGGTTCTATTGTTAGAAGGGCTCTATTTCAGCAATGACCCTAATTAATGTGAGGTACAAGTCACATCACTCTTTAACTAATAATCAAAGAGGCCAATAATACTTATTTTTACATAGACTGTTAAAGTGTGTTCCTTAAAACTTCACTTTTATTTTTATAATGTATTTCATGTAACAACATTGCCCATTACCCCTGAAGACGCTAGGGCTCTGGCGAAACATGTAGAGGGCAGTGCCTGTATGTTTTAATGGTGACTTATCACTAGACTAAGGGTAAAAGAAAGCACTGTACTAAAGATACAAGGGCGGAATAGAGGAATCTCCTTATGGTAGATACTAAAGCAAAATACGGGGTCAGCAATAATATCATCAGGGTTTTAAAGCACGGTTCCTTTTATGTCTGAAGTAAAAATTAAACTGAAGTTTTAAGGTGCATACATTAATAGACTATGTGAAAATAAGTAAGGGCTCTGGCCATTCAAGGACATTCACAGAGTTGTCCCTAAACCACTCATATGTTGTCTTGGCTGTGTGCTTAGGGTCATTGGGGAACATTTATCAAAGCCCAGCAGTGTATTGGGGGCTCTGATAACCAGGAGCCTGCTGGATGCTGTGCTTAATTTATGACAAGGCATACACCTCATCACAAATTATCTGCAAAATCTAGTAGTCGGTGTGACTAAAGTGAAATCTATACCAGCCCCTAGTTGGCATAGATTTCAGTGTTCTTCTACACCAGATCCTACAAAATCCAGAAATGCCACTTGTGCAAAAAAATAAAATAAAAATTCACGCCATAAAAACTGTTATAGATTGATGATAAATCTGGCCCATTTACTTATAGTGCAATATTACCTTCATCAGAGAATTGTTTCCCACAGTCTTAGGCCCCTTTCACACGGGCGAGTTTTCCGCGCGGGTGCAATGCGTGAGGAGGACGCATTGCACCCGCACTGAATCCGGACCCATTCATTTCTATGGGGCTGTGCACATGAGCGGTGATTTTCACGCATCACTTCTGCGTTGTGTGAAAATCGCAGCATGCTCTATATTGTGCGTTTTTCACGCAACGCAGGCCCCATAGAAGTGAATGGGGCTGCGGGAAAATCGCAAGCATCCGCAAGCAAGTGCGGATGCAGTGCGATTTTCCCGCATGGTTGCTTAGCAACGGGACCCGATCATTATTATTTTCCCTTATAACATGGTTATAAGGGGAAATAATAGCATTCTTAATAAAGAATGCCTAGTAAAATGAAGTGGAAGGGGTTAAAAATAATAAAAGTTAACTTACCTTAGCCACTTGATCGCTTAGTTGCGATCTGTCCTCTCTTGCCCAGCATCAGCTAACAACTAAAGGACCTGTGATGACGTCACATCACATGGTCCAATCACATGGTTCATCTTACCATGGTGATGGACCATGTTGATGTGACGTCATCACAGGTCCTTTAGTTCTTAGCTGATGCAGGGAAAGAGAGGAGAGATCGCAACTACGCGATCAAGTGGCTAAGGTAAGTTAACTTTTATTATTTTTAACCCCTTCCACTTCATTTTACTATGCATTCTTTATTAAGAATGCTATTAATTCCCCTTATAACCATGTTATAAGGGAAAATAATCAATTCTCCAGAAGACCCGAAACCGGACTTTAGTGATGAAGTCCGGCTTCGGGTCTGGGTACCAAACATGGCGATTTTTCTCACGCGCGTGCAAAACGCATTACAAACGTTTGCACCCGCGTGGGAAAAACGCGCATATTCCCGAAACGCACCCGCCTCTTATCCGGGCATCATGTGAAAGAGGCCTAAGAGTTCCTTAGGTTTCATGTGTCTTTTACTGAGGTTTCTTTCTAGCTCACATTAATGGAGTGCTGCAGTGATGATTATCATTAACCTTAAAGTTTTTAGCATCTCTTTAACCAAGGCCTATCTCCCTTGATTACTTGGTGGGGTGGCCAGCTCTATGAATAGTCTTGGTTGTTTCAAACTTCTTCCGTTTAAGAATTATAGAGGCCATCATTTTGTACTCTTTTCCAGATCAGTGTCTCCACACAGTGCTCTGAGCTTTACAGGCAATTTTTTCCTCCTTATGGCTTGCTTTTTGCTCTGATATGAATTGTCAGCCGCGTGATCTTACCTAGACAGGGTTTTGCCTTTCCAAATCAGGTGTAGAAACATCTCAAAGATGAAAGATGATCAAGAGAAATGGGAGGCCCCCAGAGCTAAATGCAAAGTGTCATAGCAAAGGGTCCATGCAAAATTTGTTTGTCCTTTTTAATAAATTCGGTGGGGGAAAACTTGATTTTTTTTTTATGTTAGCACAAAGCAGCAACATAACAAAATGAAAAAGAAAGTGAAAGGGTCTGAAGACTTTCCAAATGCTATATATATATATATATATATATGTATATATATATATATATTTGGTACCACAGACTGAAATAAGCATTGTAATGTAATCACATTGCTACCAAGCTGCTCTTCTCTGCTGTCAGCACTGCCAGTCTACTTACAGCCTCACTGGTGAGTCATGTCTGGCCCTCTCGTTGCTATCTGTAAAGTACCTGACAACACTAGTCCTTTCCAGCAGTTGTCAAGCAGAACATCTCAAGCAAGTAGTCTTTCTCAGAACACTGATATCTTCAAATTAAGGCAGCATTGCAGCATTGAACTAAGGCTAACATGCTTGGTAGTATTCATACCATACTTTTATTTATCTATCAGCCCCGGTGACAGGGAAGTGATCGCAACTGTCTCTGACAGTTCCCCGTCATAGCTCGCCGGCACAGGAACAACCACACCATCCATGCTGGAAAATAAACCTCCGATCTGCTGACCCCACTGGTCACCCACCCACTGATCCCCCTCTGACATCTGTGATTTCGGATCAGGATCACAGACCCAGTCCCCCATCCCCTGACACTGAATCTATTTCTTGGCCACAGTTCGAAGCCACAATCCGACACCACCATCTGACACCAAAGTCCGACGTCACAGTCTGACTTTATTATGGCCAGTTGGCATTTAACAGCTGCTGGCCTGTGTGGGAAGAGTCTGCAGGCTGGGAATCTGCCTGTGCTCCTCCCATACAGTGCTGCAGCGCGATCTGTGCCTGGCTACCTGCAGGGGAGAGCTGGATCTGATCATCAGGAACACGACAAGGTGATTAGTTACTGTTTTTTTTTTAAATATTTTTTTATTAACACTGAGTGGACACAGAGAGGGCATTACTATTGTGAAGGGGGCACAGAGAGGGCATAACTACTGTGAAGGGGCATAACTGTTATGTGGACACAGGGAGGGCATATCTACAGTGAGGTGGGGAAGAATGAGGTTATAACTACAGTACTCTGAAGGGAGCACATAGAGGGCATAACTACTGTGAGGAGGGGCACAATAAAGGTATAAGTACTGTAAGGGGGCACAAGGAGGATAATACTGTGAAGGGAGCATAATCAATTGATAACTACTATGAGGAGGTGCAATGTAGGCATAACTGCTGTTAAGGGGCACAATAAAGGGATAACTTCTGTGAGGGGGAACAATTTGGGCATATCTACTGTGAAGGGGGGAACTAGGGTAGAACTACTGTGAGGGGGCACAGTGTGAGCATAACTACTCTGGAGGGGGCATAGAGAGAACGTAACTACTGTGAGTGAGGCACAATGTAGGCATAACTACCGTGAGGGCACACAATGTGGGTATAACTACTATGAGAGAGCTCAATGCGGGCATACCTACTGTGAGGGAGCATTGTGGGCATAACTACTGTGAGGGGGCACAATGTGGGCATAACTACTGTGAGGGGAAAAGTGTCTTAACGTACGGAGGGAAGTGGTGGCCAGGGAAAGGACCTGCTCAGGTGCCGAGCACCTTAGGAACACCACCGGTAATAGTACGATTCGTAAGTATCAGTGGGGCCTCTCCAAAACGTTGCTGGGACAATCAATTGGAGTGGGAGAGAGCAGGGCCGTCTGCTGGGAACATCGGATGCTTGTGAGTTGTTGTACAATGCCTTTGTGCTGTACAGATATGCTGGCAGTAGGGATACTTTCCTGCAATTTCAAAACCAAAAAATCAAGACCCTGACGTTTACTGACAGTGCAACTGTAACTGGCAGTGATGTCAGCAGGATAATTCCTGACCAGCATTTCCCCACAGAAATCCTCCCCATTAAAAAAAACAGAGCCTCCCCCCTCCAAAAAAAATGTTTTGTGTCCCCAAAACGTAGAATTAGAAAGGACACAATCCACCAATGTGAAACATGTCCCACAAAACCCGGCCTGTGCACTAAAGACTGTTTAAAATTTATCATACTTCCTTGGATTTTATTTTATTTTATTTTACTCTAAATCCACCCCTTCTGTCACACATAGTGGCCTTTTTTTTATTTATTATTTAACTGACCAGCCCCATAGATCACAAATTATAATATAAGTGCAAACCCCCACATTTTACTATAATACTCTATATTGTGAGCAACTGGAAAGTACTAGAGGGAGGGTCTCTTTCTCCTTGCATGCAAAGCTGAGTAGGAGGAAGGAATATATGAGAGATGATTTGCCTCAGCAATTTTTTTGTTGCTGAGGCCTTTGATTAGTGATAAGCGGCAGGGGCAATATTCGAATTCGCAATATTTTCGCGAATATTTTGTAGAATATTCGTCATGTATTCGTGAATTCACAGTTATTTTTTTGATTGCGAAAATCGGCAATGTAATATGCGCGCAATGCGCGCGCAATACAGGTGTGTGTCACTATAGGTACATTTTTCAAACTGCTTGAAGTTTCCTGAGACTGGATAAAATGGTTGGCACGGCATAACATTGCAATAGCTTTATATGCAGATAGAGTGCTCCAATATATTTGCGATTCCACAAATCGGCAATTAATGATGCGTACATTTTTGCGCAATTCGGGCAACTTCACTTTTTAGCAGGTCTGACTACATATTAGTGATTGGTGCACTAAGTATTGTTGCGAAGTTGTGAAATCACAGCATTATGTATGTAGTATGTATGTATGGACAGCAGAACCTAACACTACCTAACACCCTGCACTGGAACACTATATCACAATCTAACCTACACTATCTCTCACTAACTATATGTATTATACATATAAGCTATCTAACTATCTAATGTAATAAGTGGAAAGCACAAAGCACAGCAATGACACTGCTGTCTCTCTTAGAACTGTAATAAACTGTAAGAAAATGGCTATGGGGAGGTTCTTATATACTAAAGGGGTAGGCAACTTTCCTATTGTTTGCTAGGGATGTTGCAAAGCTCAGAAAAAGACATTGCAGCCTTCTCATTGGCCCACTAGCAAAAAGGGAGGTTACTGATGAAAAAAATTTAGAATTTTTGAAAATACAAATATATATCACTATATTCTAAATATTCGCAAATTCTCGAAGTTGCAATATTCGCGATTAAAATTCACAATCACGAATATTCACTTTTGATAAGCTTTTTTTTTGGGCCTATAGTTTATGGAATGGTGGATAGGCTGGTAGTAGGACCTGCCATTCCCCCTCCCCCAGGGCAGGATTTCAAGGTTTCCCTCAGACACCTCACTATGAATTCTCACAATACCCCTATATAAATAAGATGTCACCTCATAAACTAAAAATTCTCTGTATTACCCCTACATGAGGGGTGTCACTTTTCACAAATTAAACATTCTTGCTATACCCCTAGATTAATTCCTTGAAGGTGCAGTCTCCAAAATGGGCTCACTTCATGTTGGTTTCTTTTTTGGGTTTACCTCAGAGCCTCTGCAGTTGTCAATTAGTGCTGTGTAAATGAACAAATTAGGCTTCATATTTGCATGGCACTCTTTCACACCTAAGAATTGTCTTAGTTCCAGGCAACAGATTATGTAAGAGAGTATGTAAGCGAGTACAGTACTCACTATACTTTACACTTACATAGCCTGTTCTTGTAAGATTTATCAAATTTTATGAGAAAAGCCCATCTTCTTCCTGGCTGTGACGCGGTCTACAGAGATTGGACACCGTCTGGTGTTATTTTGCCAGGGAAAGAAATTCTCTGGTTTATTTTTTTCTCTTATTTCACATGAATGCCCATAATCCAGCCAAATACACTGCTGGAGAATATGTTGGGACTATATAAAGAATGGCCAATAATGATTAGTTCAGTACTCCATAAATCACAAAGTGTGTACTCTAAATGCTGATACCCCTTTAAGACCTCATTCACAAATGCATGTCTTTGATGACATTCGTCACAAAATGGTCAGTGGTTCATCGGTGAAGATGTTAATGAAGGATCTGTGCTTTTTGTCTTTGTATCTGTTTTTTGGACTTAGAGTGTCATCCATATTCCACTGCTAGGTTGAAAATTTCAAAAGCATCTCCTACCAATTGTCCATGAAAACCACAAATCAAACACCTATGGCATCTGTGTTGTGTCTATGTTTTTCACAGACCCATAGACTATAGTGTGCATGGGGGATCTGCAATCATGGACAAAAATATCTAATTCTTCCGTGGTATCACCATAGACCCATAGTCTGTGGAAAACCACTGATGTGTGAACACACACATTAAAATAAATGGATGCATGAGCGGTTCGTGGAGACCACATAAAAAGCACATGTCTGTGATTCACTGATGTTTGAAAAAAGCCTAAAAATGAAACAGTTTCACTGACTAATCATCTAATCAGTAAAATTGGGAAGAAGTCAACAATTTGTCACTTTACTGCATTTTTACGTGCTCTTAGACATATCACATCTGTGGTCCTCTTAGAAACTGCGATGAGTAAAAAATACAAATGTGTGATAACAAGAAACAAAGCACTTCTGATGTGCGTAGTATTTCAAGCCAAAGCATTTAATTAGGGTGGAAACATCAATATCACACTTTCCAAGCCATGTTATTCTACTAGACACCTTCTGGCACTGGAAGATGTCTTATAACGCAACTTGTGTAAGATGTCTCACTAGAGCTTGAAGGTATATTGTTAATTAGATTTTCTTGGTAAGTAAACAGAGCAAAGAAAATAATGGTTCAGTCACTGAATCATACTTAATTCTCTTAGGTATAAAATTCCGGAGCATACAATCGGTAAAATTAAGATTAGGTCCCATAGTGGATGGTAAAATTAACTTGGTCAATAATAATTGTTTCTATTTTACTTTTCTTAAAAAGAATGTGTCATCAGAAAAGGACCTAATGTTTAAATCATATTTGTATGTAAAACACGGTGTTGGGGAGATTTACTGAGGTAAATGATTTACATTGGGGAGATTTACTAAGCTAAATTAGCCAGAATGATATGTTGGGACAGATTTATTATGTGTTTTAGATACTCTTTGCATCTCATTAGACAACAGTGGGGCTTAGATGAATGGGATGGGGCTTAATGTAAAGAACGCAGATTAAAATCACTATTTATACAGATTACGTACACCTATAAACTATTCGGTGGAGCTAATAGGTGGACGAACTTTTGAGGTCCTTGGTATGACAGTACATGTTAAAGGGTCACTGAGTTTTCAGAAAACTTTTGATATGTCACAGAGACATTTCAGAAGTTTTGATCCATGACACTCTCTCCTCACTGCAAGAGAGGAAGTGATATGGACTTAATATAATGTGTATAGATCGTCTCGATTCCATACCCTGCAGTGAGGCATAGGCGTGCGCAGGGGGTGTGCCAGGTGTGCCTGGGCACACCCTAATCAAGCCGCAAAAAATGAAGTATTGTCTCTGCTACAGTGCTACCCCTCCTCAGTTGTCCCCTGTATAATGTACACTGATACCCCTCAGTTTTGTGTTTGCGCATATATATATTCAGGCTCGGACTGGCCCACAGGGGCACAGGGGAATCCCCCGGTGGGCCCCTGAGCAAGGTGGGCCCCTAGTCTCCCACCCGCTGCACAAGTGCACATAACACAGTAGACTTACTGCTCTACATACATATATTCAATGTACAGGACCTCAACCAGCCTATGTTCATATAAAAAACTTGTTTAGATTATTTATTCTATTTGAATGTATCTGTAAGATGGGCCCCTAAAATAAATTTTAATGGTGGGCCCTAGGTACCCCAGTCCAACACTCTATATATATATACACACACGCAAGCATGCTTATGCTTTCGGGTGCACACTCTAATGCAATAGGCTGCGCATGCCAATGCAGTGAGGAGAGACAGCATGATATGCGATTGCTTCACTGTCTTCATTCTAGCAATCAGTGGGGGTCTCAGCACTCAGACCCTCACCAATCAAAAGGTTTGATATGTCGCTATGACATATTAAAAATTTCTTGAAACCTTAGTAACCTTTTAACCCTTTAAGAACCGAGCCACTTTTCATCTTAAATTTTCATCTTAAATCCCAGGCCGATTTTTGCAAATCTGACATGCATCACTTTGTGAGGTAATAACTTTGGAACGCTTTTACTTATCCAAACCATTCTGAGATTATTTTCTCGTGACACATTGTACTTCATGATAGCGGAAAATTTGAGTCAATATATTTCACCTTTATTTATAACATAATCCAAAATTTACCAAAAATTTTGAAAAATTCACCATTTTCTAAATTTGAATTTCTCTACTTTTAAGACAGATAGTGATACCTCATAAAATAGTTATCAATAAACATTCCCGATATGTCTGCTTTATGTTGGCATCATTTTGTAAATGTCATTTTTTTTAGGATTTTAGAAGGCTTCAAATTTTAAAAGCAATTTTTCAAATTTTCACCAAAATTTCCCAAACCATTTTTTTTAAGCACCAATTCAGTTATAAAGTGATTTTGAGGGGCTTATGCAATGGAAACCACCCAATAAGGGCCCCATTTTAGAAACTACACCCCAAAAACTGATGTTACAAACTTTGTTAACCCTTGAGGTATTCCACAAGAATTAAAGGAAAATAGAGGTGAAATTTCAAAACTTCACTTTTTTGGTACATTTTTTATGTTAATCATTTTTGATATTTTTATACAGCAGGTTGTTAGGGACACGACGATACCCATATCTATTATTTTTATTTTTTTAAGTTTTACACAGTGAAAGCCTTTTTGAACAGAATAAAATCTTGTTTTTGTGTTGCCATTTTCTGAGAGCTATAGTTTTTTTTATTTTTGGGCGATTGTCTTAGGTAGGGGCTCTTTTTTTGCGGGATGAGATGACAGTTTGATTAATACCATTTTGGGCTACATAAGACTTTTTGATCACTTGGTATTACACTTTTTGTGAAGCAAGGTGTTCAGAAAAAGGCTTTTTTGGCACAGTTTTTTTTTTATGGCCTTCACCTGGCGGGGTGGATCATGCGATATTTTTATAGAGCCAGTCAATACAGACACGGCGATACCTAAAATGTCTACTTTTCTTTTTTTCCCTAATTTTTACAATTTTTTTTACATTTTTTTTTGAAAATGAAGCTTTTTTTTTTTACTTGAAACTTTTAATTTTTTTGTAAAGCAATTTTTTTCCCACTTTTTATTTACTTTTTTTTGTCCCACTCTGGGACTTCAAATTTTGGGGGTCTGATCCCCTGTACAATGCATTACAATACTTATGCATTGTAATGCACTGGTTGTAAGTATATTACCACTGTAATACACTTAAGCCAGATTGCCTGTGAGATCCAGGGAGCTGGATCTCACAAGCATACTGGAAAGGCAACCATATTGCCTAAGGCCTCTTTCACACGGGCGTCATGTTTGACGCCCGGATAAGAGGCGGGTGCGTTGCGGGAATATGCACGATTTTTCCGCGCGCGTGCAAACGTTTGTAATGCGTTTTGCACGCGCGTGTGAAAAATCGCCATGTTTGGTACCCAGACCCGAAGCCGGACTTCATCACTGAAGTCCGGTTTCGGGTAGAGTATTCTGGAGAATTTATTATTTTCCCTTATAACATGGTTATAAGTAGAGATGAGCGAACTTTAAAAAAAAGTTCTGTGTTCGGCGTTTGGGTTGTGGTAACTCGCGCATCTCGTTATGGATTCCACTATCGCGGCTCAGCACTGG
Organism: Bufotes viridis; assembly: GCA_033119425.1. Lineage (NCBI taxonomy): Eukaryota > Metazoa > Chordata > Amphibia > Anura > Bufonidae > Bufotes > Bufotes viridis. The sequence continues at coordinate 363,361,585 of CM065592.1, read as the reverse complement.
ATTTGATCCCGTGCTGAGCCACGCCCCCTGCACTGATCACATGACGGTGACGTCACCCCAGGTCCTTCGGCTGTTCAACAGTTCGGGTTGGTGGAAGTCGCCCCTTATGGATTCCATATGCCGCAATAGTGGAATCCATAACAGGATGCGCAAGTTACCACAACCCGAACGCCGAACTTTTTTTTTAAGTTCGCTCATCTCTAGTTATAAGGGAAAATAATAGCATTCTTAATAAAGAATGCTTAGTAAAATGAAGATGAAGGGGTTAAAAATAATAAAACTTAACTTATCTTAGCCACTTGATCGCATAGTTGCGATCTGTCTTTCTATTCCAGCATCAGCTAACAACTAAAGGACCTGTGATGACGTCACATCACATGGTCCAATCACATGGTCCATTACCATGGTAAGATGGACCATGTGATGCGTGAAAATCACCGCTCATGTGCACCGCCCCATAGAAATGAATGGGTCCGGATTCAGTGCGGGTGCAAAGCGTCCTCCTCACGCATTGCACCCGCGCGGAAAACTCGCCCGTGTGAAAGGGGCCTAAGGAAGGAATCGGGCTGCCATCCAATCCATCGGGTCCCCGTCACAGCAGCACACCCTCCCTGCATGGACATCGCACGTGTCGCGGTCAGCACTGACCACGGCACATCTAGGGTTAATGCGCCGACATTGGTGTTTTCACCGATGCCGGCCTTACTGCAGGGGTCCAGCTATCAGTTACTTCCGGATGCCTGCAGTGATCCGGCGGGCGCAGCTCCTGCACCCACCCGATCAGCACGCCGTAGTACTACAGAGCTGGTATTAAAGCCAGAGCAGCCAGCCTGGTAGCGAACGGGTTAAGGGTACCGTATTTGTCAATCAGGAGGAGGATGTGACAGATAAAAGTGGAAAGAAATCAGTAACAGTATTTAGTAAATAATATTTTCTGATATTGCTTCTGATCTCCCCCCTATCTAATTTTTAGCAAATCTGCCATGTGTTACTTGATGTGGTAATAACTTTAAAACGCTTTTACTTATCCAGGCCATTCTGAGATTGTTTTCTCGTCACATATTGTACTTCATGAGGCCTCTTTCACACAACCGTATGGCTTTTTTTAGTGTTTTGCGGGCCGTTTTTATCGTATCCGTTTTTACTTTTTTTGTTTCCGTTGTGTTAATGTTTCGGTTCCGTTTTTCAAGTTATTAAACATAAAGTTAATTAAAGTTATTAAAACTGATTTTACAAACTTTGTTAACCCTTTAGATGTTCTACAAGAATTAATGGAAAATGGAGATTAAATTTCAGAATTTCACTTTTTTGGCAGATTTTCCATTTTAATAAAAAAAAATTCCGCTAACAAAGCAAGGGTTTACAGGCAAACAAAACTCAATATTTATTGCCCTGATTCTGTAGTTTACAGAAACAACCCATATGTGGTCGTAAACTGCTGTACGGTCACATGGCAGGGCGCAGAAGGAAAGGAACGCCATATGGTTTTTGGAGAGCAGAATTCAATGGGATAATTTTATTAAGCTGCCGTGTCACATTTGAAGACCCCCCTGATACACCCCTAAAGTAGACCCTCCAAAAAGGTGACCCCATTTTTTAAAACTACAGGATAGGGTGGCAGTTTTGTTGGTACTATTTTAGGGTACATATTATTTTTGGTTGCCCTATATTACACTTTTTGTGAGGCAATGGTATTTTTGTAGAGCAGGTTATACGGACGCGACAATACCAAACATGACTACTTTTTTGGGTTGTTTGGTAGTTTTACATAATAAAGCATTTTTGAAAAAAATGATTTTTTTTGTGTCTCCATATTCTGAAAGCATTGTTTATTTTTATTTTTTGGGCAGCTGTCTTATGTAGGGGTTCATTCTTTTCGGTATGAGAAAATGGTTTGACTGGTACTATTTTAGGGTGCATATGACTTGTTGATGCTAGTGATGAGTAAATTGATTTGAACAAAATAGTGAATCGATTTGTTTATAATAACAAGTTTTTCATCTGTAAGGGGCTATCCACCCTGCTGACAAAGCTCCCCCCTGCTCCTTGATTGACAGGCCTTGATGATGGCACTTCCGCATTGCTAATTCGAGTAGTACGCACAGAGGCTCTGCTGCCAATATGCAGCAACTATGCCGTGCTGCTACACATTTGACCTTGCCTTTCTGCCACCTGGTGCCCCAGCACCACAATGCTAGTGTTGTAGATTTCCAATGTCTATGTCAGAAAATCCAGAGCAACTGCTGTGTATGTTGAGTTTTTTTTTTGCTATGGGGCAAATACTAATGAGTGCTTAATTTATGGAAGCGCTCATTAGTACAGGAGGACCAGGAATCGGTGAATGCAGCGCTCCTGGGCTCTGTACTCACCGCTCCCTGGTCTTCAGCCGCTCGATGTGCTGTGATTGTGCTGTGCACAGCGTGAGGATGTCGACGAGCTGCAGGCTGAACTAGAAGTGTGTGGATGTGAGTAGAGGCAGTGTTATTCAGAGCAGGAGAGGAAAGTTAATTGTTAATAGTTTTTTAATGTTTGCTCTGAGCCTAGGTGTCTTATCTGAGGTCTGCTTGGGGGCTATTCACATCAGGTTCTGATCTGAAGTCTGGTTGGTTGGGTCATTTACATTGGGGTTCTGATCCAAGGTCTGCTTGGGGGTCATTTACGTTGGGGGTCTTATTAGGGGTTCTTATTCACTTGAGGCTGTGATCTGAGGTCTGATTGGGGGTCTTATGAACATGGGGGGGGGGGGTCTGAGATGAGATGTAATTAACACTGGGGTCTGATTACACCCAGTATACAGGACAAAAGAAGTGGTACTGTGCAGTGTCCATAATCATAGAATAAGTGCAGAATTACAATTACACCTGGTATACAGGACAAGAGAGAGGTACTGTGCAACACAAAATAAGTGAAGATTTTAAGAATTACACCGAGTATACAGGACAAGAGAAGCGGTACAGTGCATTGTCCATATATACAGAATAAGAGCAGATACTGAGAATTACGCCCAGTATGAAGGACATCAGGACTGGTCCATAAACATCTTCTATCATCTACTGAATACAGAGATGTCTAGGGATTATTGTGCATAGCGGTTTTGTCATATTTTTGCTGCGAACTGCGGCAAAAAACTTTAGATAGCCACTATGTACAATAAATTCCACAATTCAGCCCCTATCCCTGCACTAACCTGAATACCGTTATGTGAAATAATTGTATTCAGGGCTGTGAAGAAGTGCAAGGCTGGAGGCTAAATTGCCGCCCACTTGCAGTCCTAGCAGAACGCTGCCTAAGGCCACCGCCTCACTTTGCCTCTTCAGTGTTGCGCCTCTGCTTCTGGCCAGTCACTGCTCTGGAATAAAAGCAGAAGCCTGACCAGAATACCAGAATGTTATTAATATACCTCAACCAAGTTAGAATATAGGAAATCCATTTGTGGAAAAACTACTTATAATTTGGGCCTGTATACACCATACGCCTTTAATGGAAATGTGGCCCATGGTTGACTCATAGTGATTTAATGAGTTTGTTTTCAACTGATTGCTATCAAGTCTATTGCACATTTTAGTACATGAATTAAAAATTATGCTGTAGGTTAATTTTCTGTGATGCCTCACTGAGGAATCATATCACACAGAGCAGAGCAGCAAAGTGACAATTTTTCCTGCTGAACAGATCGTTTTCTAGTAAGTATTAAACTTTCTCACGCCAGACAGCTCCATATAGACAGATCATTTTGTAAGTGGAAATGTAGTGATTGTTAATGTAAATCTATCACCATGAAAATCCAGTGCATTCTAAAGGTGGCATGTTAAAGAGGTTCTCCAGACTGCAGATACTAACTACCTATTCTGACCAATGAAATGAATGGGAGCTGAGCTGCAGTCCCCCACTACATATTGTACGGCACTGTCTGGCCCCAGCTACATACACTGTATAGTCACCAGCAGGGGTGTAGCTAACGGCTCATGGGCCCTGGTGCAAGAGTTCAGCTTGGGCCCCCCTTCCCTCAGAGCTTTGTGTGTCTTCTTATGCAGCACAATGGTCTTTGGGCCCCCTCAGGCTCCTGGGCCCGGAAGCGACTGCTACCTCTGCACCCCCTATAGCTACGCCCCTGGTCACCAGGGCTGTGCCGGCCCAAAACAGCTAATCAGTGGGGTTGCCGGATTTTGAACTCCCACTGAAAATGCTGACTTTTCCAAGTAAGCCCTATGTGTATGGCTACACCAGAAGCAGCTTACACATAGCAAATACACATATAATACAAAAGTACAAAAGTCCATCAAGTCCAACCTGTAAATGTATCCTGCTATATAGATCCCTGGATCAATGGTAGAATATTCATCATAAATTCGCGAATTCGAGAATTTGTGAATATTTTCTTGATTGTGAAAATCGGAATTGTATCCTGCTATATTGATCCCTGGATCAATGTCCATCTTTTAAAAAGGGGTTGGGCCAAGGGGAAAGGGTGTGTAGAACAAGATTTCTATACATTGCCATAAGCCTCAATGTTATTTTGAATTTAAAAGTCATCTAAACCTTTTTTGAAGCCATCTACTGTTTTTGCTGTGACCAGCTCCTACGGCAGGCTATTCCAGAGATTCACAGATCTTACTGTAAAGAATGCTTGTCGCCTCTTATGACTGAATCTTTGTTTCTCCAGTCATAGGGACTGGTCCCGTGTTTTTTGAGGGGGTTTAAGGGCTCATGCACACGACCGTGTGCCCAGCGTGGTCGTATTGCGGCCCGCATACAGCAGGTCCGCAATACACGGGCACGGCCGTGTGCATCCTGCTTTATAAATCACGGACCCATTCACTTGAATGGGTCCGCGATCCGGCAGATGCGGTGTGGATGGACGGAGCGGAACCCCACGGAAGCACAACAAAGCGCATGCACTACTTTTTTGTGGAACGGACGGATCACGGACCAATTCAAGTTCAATGGGTCTGAATCCATTTGTGGCAGCCGCATGGATGTTGCTCGTGCATTTGGGAGCGCAATTGCGGTCCCCAATGCACGGAACGGCCGGCACACGTTCGTGTGCATGATCCCTAACACAAAATAGCTTCCCTTGATTTTTTTTGTATGGTTGGTTTATATATTTGTATAGGTTAATCATGTCCCCCCTTAGACCTCTTTTTTTTTAAGGCTAAACAAATTCAGTTGTCAGTTCGTTTAATCTTTGCTCTTAACTAAGATCTTCCAGGCCCTTTATGAGTTTAGTTGCTCTCCTCTGTAATTTTTCTAACTCCAGGGTATCCTTTTTATGGACTGGTGCCCAAAACTGAGTATTCCAGTTGAGGCCGCACCAACGCTTTGTATAGTGGCAATATTACATCCCTGTCCCTTGAGTCCATACCTCTTTTAATACAAGACAAAATTCTGTTGGCCTTAGGCCTCTTGCATACAAATGTATGGCTTTTTAAGTGTTTTGCGGTCCATTTATAACGGATCCGTTTTTCCGTTTTTTAGTACTGTTGGGTAAGTAAAAGCGTTTTATAGTTATTCACACATAAAGTGACATTGGTCAGATTTTCAAAAAATGGCCTGGTCCTTAAGGTGAAATACAGCCGTGTCCTTAAGGGGTTAAAGCACTCCCATTTTGTTTTAATGTCATTATGTGACAATAGTTGCTGCCAGTCTATGTCCTGAAGTATAGCACTCAACCCTGGGAAATTCGCTTTTTTTAGATTAAGTGTTTTTTGCCCTACCGACCTGAGTTTGTTTTTTACTGTTTAGTTTTACAGTTTTTGTTGCCAATCTTTTAAGCAATTCTGTTAGGCATTGTACTGAACAAACCTGTTGATTCTACAAGTTGTAATAATTTACAGTCATCTTTTACATACCTCCTAGTGATTTCCACTGACATAAAGATTTTTTTTTCTTTTGCTGGATGTTTCATGATATGCATAATGTTTTTTATTGATGGAAGATCTGGACTGCAGGCACCCGCACTCTAATGCAAAGCCATGGTGTTGTGATGGATGCAGTATGTGGTTTAGCACTATGTGGCTAAAATATGCAAGACCCTCTGTGAAAGAGACATTGTCTGGGTGGGACCATATGTTGTTCTAAAACCTCTGTGTACTGCTCAGCATTCACAGTGCCTTTCCAAATGTATAAGCTCCCCATGCCATAAGGACTAATGCAACCCTATACCATCAGAGATGCAGGCTTTTGATCTGCGCATTGACAACAAGCTGGATGGTCCTTCTCCTCTTTAGCATGGCTTTGTGGTTTCCAAAAATAATTTTGTATTTTGATTCCTCTGACCACAGAACAGTTTTCCATTTTGCCTCAGTTTATTTTAATTGAGCTTTGGCCCAGAGAAGTCTTCAGCATTTCTGGATCATGTTGATATATGGCTTCTGTGCACGATATAGCTTTAGCTTGCATTTACATGGTGAACTCTGTTTGCAGATGGTGATTCCTGGAAGTATTCCGAAACCCATACAGCAGTGATTTCCAGTAGAGAATCATGCTTGTTTTTTAATGAAGTGCCACCTGTAGGCCCGTAGATCACAAGCATCCAATATTTTGACCATTGGTCTTGTCCCTTGCACACATGAATTTTTCCAGATTCTCTGAATCTTTTGATGATATTTCCAGTAGATTGTAGGACATTCCTCAAAGTCTTCCAAGTTTTACATTGAGGAACATTTTTCCACAATTTTTAGAAGTAGTTTTTCGCAGATTGGTGAACCTCTGCACATCTTTGCTTCTGACAGACTCTGCCTCTTTAACAAGCTCTTTTTATACCCGGTCATGTAACTTTGTTGCAAATTGCATCTCCGGTTGTTTTTTTTATTAGTACCACTTACTTTTCCAGCCTGTTGTTTTTTAATTTTTTTTATGAAATGGCAAAATGTCTCACTTTCAACAATTGATATGTCTGCTATGTTCTATTGTGAATAAAATATCAGTCTATGAATCATTGCATTGTTCTTATTTACATTTCAAACAGTGTCCCGACTTTTTAGGAATTGGGATTTTAGAAAGATATAATAATAGATAGATAGATAGAGATATAAATAGTGTAAGGATCGCTCTCTCTGCCTGGGGTGGTGATGACAGACTTCTTATCAGACAGGGGGTTTTCAAGCTCAAATGGTGCTTTATTTGTCACACAGCACATCAAACTTCCAAGTTTGGCATCACCTGGCATGGTGAAGTAGCAGTTTCACATCACATGTTACATTAACACAAAACAATAAATCCTTGCGCAGCTAGGTGCTCACTATAAAGAGGGTTTCCCTAATTAACCTCTAGGTCAGTCTTCACACTGTGGTATTTGGCTTCACTCAGCCATTCGATCAGACAGCTTCCTAGCTGTGACCATTGGAACCCATGGAGGTCTCGGTCCACCAGTCCACCTGATGGTAACCACACAATACATTGGAGGGATATGGTCCAGCAGTCCTCCTGACTCTGACCACATGACGCCCCATCTTCTCCAGGCATCACCAGGCCCGCTAAATTTAGGCTAAACTCAGCCTTGTGGCCCCCCAGCCCTCCTAGCTAGGACCACATGGAGCCTCCTGCAGGCTTCCTCCTCTCCTCTCAACTTCTCCCACACACACACACATACTGAGGATCGCTTTATCCCACAGTGATTATCGGAGATGGCCTCACCTCGGGCCTACCTGTTGTGGACTGGGGTGTGGACTGAGTAAACCCCCCCCCCCCTTCCCCAAAAAAAAATAAAATCCAGCCCATATAACTTAAACAAATTATCTCCAGCAAGCTAAGCCTTGCTGAAGCAAAACACTTCTCTGGATTTCTGCTACCTCACCAAACTAAACTGGAAACCAGGTGAAAAATACACCCCTTTCAGACCTCTACAGTACACTTCACTGCAATAGATGATAAGAAGATAATGGAGAGATAAAGATAGGTAGATAGATAAAATAAAGTCCAAGTGTTGTGAACCACACAGCAATGTAAATGCGGTGGGGTGCCAGCGGCTGTGGAGGCAATCCAACATCCAAAAGATAAACAAAAAAATTCCACAGCACTCCAAAAAAAGAAATAAAACAAAAGTGGTCTTTAATCACCAAAGAGCGACGTTTCATAAATAAATATACATAAAAAGTTATTTCATGATATTTCATTAATCTGCATATCATTTGTATGTTACGTGATTTCCATTCATATAAATAAAAAATCAATAATGTATACCTCATAATACCATGTAGTCTCATAAATACTGTTGATATAAAGAGGTAACAATGATGTGTGCTCAGGTGCAGAATTAAAAACTATCAATTAAAAAAACGACCATGTAAACACTAACCAGCATGGACCCTATTGTGCCAGAGTATCCTCGGCGTGGTGTCGAACTCACTGCGCATGCGCAGGGTGCATATGAATTTCCTCCCACTTTGTGAAGCGCATTCCACATGTGGTATGCACATGTGACTCACAGATCCCGATCATATGATCAAACTGTCTGTGAGACACATGTTGGTACACAAACATAGCTAGGATAACCAGAATCACGTGATCACAATGGAGGTCACGTGATTATTGCAATATACGTGTATCTTCAACTTTTGTAACTTAATGTAATAAAATTGTAATATTTATTATACAAGAGGAGAACATGGAATATAGCACTATGTGAATGTCGTCTGAAGTAACTATGTATGTGGACTCGGGATTCCTCCGTATCTCAACACATTTTCCAATGTAGGCGAGATACGTCGGAGGTAAGCACTAGCTGCTCAGTATCTAGATACTAGACACCGAATGCAGCTTTGACAATCCACTTTCCCATGCCCCCGCTTTGTGTATTAATGTGCAAAATTGTATTTTTGGGGGTTATATTCCGAGATAAATAGCTAGATAGATATTATGTACATAAACACTTTTATATGCATACCATGGCACTGACAGTATTATTATCAAATTTTAAAATGTCCAAAAAATATTTGGAGTTTTGCTCATTATTACAAACCATACTGAATGTTTAATGTGGTACATAGCTAACTAAAATTTAATCATTTCCCATCCTACTTTAAATCCTATTGCCAAAATGTGAACCCCAATGGTGACATTCTGTAATGTATTTACACTAAGCAGACCGTATATTCAAATTCTCCACGCACACAATTCTGGTATTTTGTTGCTGTATTTATAATAATAACATCTGAATAGAAGCATCATATTAAAAGTATGAAAAGCCTTGTTAGGGAGCACATGCAGATTACATTTTGCGTAAGTCATATCAATGCAATGTGCATTTTTATGACTACTTTCTGACATTTATTTTGGTTTCTTTTGGTATATTATGAATTAACATGAGTATTATAGTAAATACAACTGTAGAAATGGCAATGTAAAGAAATCAAATCACTGCAAAAATAATTCTATATTAATTAAAATTTCAGGAACAAGAAACTGCTGATTTTGATATGGATAGCTTATCCGACACCTCACACTCCCCCCAATCAACTATTACCATTCAGCTCTGGCACCGGAAATCCGTGACAGAGCTACACAGCTCTGCCTGTTGTGCAATGAACATAGCTAATAACTGCAGCTCTGCTACTATTCACCTAAGGGCTAAATGCACATGACCGTATGTATTTTGCGGTCCGCAAAAAATACGGATGACATCCGTGTGCATTCCGTATATTCCGAAACTGAACAGCTGGCCCCTAATAGAACAGTACTATACTGTCCGTAATGCAGACAATGATAGGACATGTGCTATTTTTTTGCGGAACAGACATATGGAAATACGGAAAAGGAATGCACACAGAGTAACTTCCCTTTTTTTTGCTGACTGATTGAAATGAATGATTCTGCATACGGTATGCATATTTTGAATATGGTGATATATATTCGTAAAAACGAATATTTTAAAAAAAAAAATTTTTCCCTTTGAAACCATTACCTAGTATACCTACCTGCTTCTTGCTTGTGGGCCAATGTGAGAAGACGACAATATTGTAGTCTGTAGTGAATTAGAATATTCTTCATTATTTAATTTATTTTCTCTAATGCGAAAAATCGGCTATGTAATATTCGTAATGCTCATATTCTAAAACACGAATATTCTATAGTGCTATATATTCATCTTTTAGAATATTTGTAATTTTTTTCCATCTGAAGTCATGATTCCTCCCTGCTTAAGTTGCTTTTGGGCCAATGACTGTTCACAATAAATTGGAAAAAATGACGAAAAGTGCTATATATTCGTGTTTTAAAATATTCGCATTACTAATTTTTCGCAATCAATAGAATAATCTCAAATACGAATATTCGTGAATATATGACGAATATTCTAATGAATATTCGTGAAATATCGCAAATTTGAATATTGCCCCTGCCACTCATCAGTACACATTATAGCACAACTTTTGTGTGTGTGTTGAAAACAGTTTGTGTTTTTAAATGTCTGCTAAAATTCATGTTTTTGCATAATAGAAATACATCAATTTGCTAAGTATTGAGGAGTATTCCCATTTCATACCCCTCTTTTTTGGTTCATATCGTAGCAATATACCATCAATATCTGAGATGAGATAACCCCTTTAAGAATAAACTACTTTCCTACCTACAGGGCTGGGACAAGGTCCACCACCAACAGAGGCTGAGCTGCCCAAGTGCGCCCCCCCCCCCAACTTGTGGATGACACTGCTATGGGGGATCTGTGATGGATGACACTGTTATTGGGGAATCTGTGGATGACACATTTGTGTCATCCACAGATCCCCCCTCCTCATAACAGGGTCCGTGTAGGAATGACCACCAATACAAGGGGTGAGGCTGTGGGGTTGTATCTGCTTTTTTGATGACAGCGCCAGCGGGGCCCGTGCAGTGACTATATTCTACTACACCCCCCCCCCCCCCACACACACACACACACTGTATTTAATCTTAACTATATAACTGTAGTGATTTACTACAGTTATATAGTTAATAAGATTATATCCAGTAAACGGGGGGGGGGGGGGGGGGGGGGTGGGCGGTCGTAGTAGAATACAGTCACTGCACGGACCCTGTCATTATGAAATAGCATATGTGACCCCCACCTCTTTTATTGGTGGTCATTCAGTAAATTAACCCTGTTTTGGGGGGATGTCTGTGGATGACAAATATGTGTCATACACAGATTCTCCCCATAACAGGGTTCATTTAGTGAATGACCACCCAAATTCTGGTGACCCAATACATGGGAGTTGCATCTGCAGAGCTTTTGTATAATGCCACCCCACACTGTAGTGTCCCCCACACAGTAATGTCCACCACACTGCCCCCCACACAGTAATGTCCACCCCACACAGTAATGTCTGCCACACTGTAGTGTCCCCCACACAGTAATGTCCGCCACACTCCCCCCCACACAGTAATGTCTGCCACACTGCCCCCCACACAGTAATGTCCTCCACACTGTAGTGTTCCCCACACAGTAATGTCCGCCACACTCCCCCCCCACACAGTAATGTCTGCCACACTGCCCCCCACACAGTAATGTCCTCCACACTGTAGTGTCCCCCACACAGTAATGTCTGCCACACTTCCCCCCACACAGTAATGTCTGCCACACTGCCCCCACACAGTAATGTCCTCCACACTGTAGTGTCCCCACACAGTAATGTCCGCCACACTCCCCCACACAGTAATGTCTGCCACACTGCCCCCACACAGTAATGTCCTCCACACTGTAGTGTCCCCACACAGTAATGTTCGCCACACTCCCCCACACAGTAATGTTTGCCACACTGCCCCCACACAGTAATGTCCTCCACACTGTAGTGTCCCCCACACAGTAATGTCCGCCACACTTTCCCCACACAGTAATGTCCGCCACACTTCCCCCACACAGTAATGTCCACCACACTGCCCCCACACAGTAATGTCCGCCACACTACCCCCACACAGTAATGTCCGCCACACTGCCCCCACACAGTAATGTCTGCCACACTGCCCCCACACAGTAATGTCCGCCACACTGCCCCACACAGTAATGTCCGCCACACTAGTAATGTCCACCACACTGCCCCCACACAGTAATGTCCGCCACACTGCCCCCACACAGTAATGTCCGCCACACTGCCCCCACACAGTAATGTCCGCCACACTGCCCCCACACAGTAATGTCCCCACACCCCCTCAACCACACAGCAGTGCCCCCACATAGTAATTTGTCATGCTCTCCCCTCTTGTCATAATCCCTCTTCTTGTCATGCTTTTTCTGCCCCCTGTTATTCTCCCCCATTTTTCATGCTCTTTATACCCCCCCATGTTGTCATGCCCTTTCTGCCCCCATGTTGTCACAGACTTCATGTAAGGGGCCCGGCATTTCACTGTACTTAATGCCGGGCCCCGTCAGAGCGCTCTTCTCACCTCCATTATGTTCACTGCTCCAGGCTTCCCGGATCAGGCCCCAGCGCTGCCACACATTAAGCAGGTGGGCGGAGCCTAACGGAGGTCCCGCCCACCTGCTTACTGTGTTTCTAGTTAGAGGCAGCGGGGCCTGATGCTGGTGTCCTGAAGCAGTGACCATAATGGAGGTGAGAGGAGCGCTCTGACGGGGCCCGACTCAGGGAATGACAGGAGGGAGCGCTGAGCGGTTCCCCCCTGTCAGTCCCTCTCCCTCTGGCCGGCCCCTGCCTGTGCCCTGAGGCTGGAGCGCCCTGAGGCTGGAGCCTCCCCACCCTCTGTGTCGGCCCGGCCCTGCCTACCTATCTTGCAAGGACAAGAGGGATTTTTTTTTAATCAAGGGTAAGTGGCTATAGTGCTATCCTATGTCTCTCTGCCTGAAACAAACCTGTCATGTGATTTCTGCTGCAGGATAGAAGGAAAGAAGATGAGCTCTGTGATATAAAGCTTATTCTGATTTGGAGTGTGACTTTAGAGTAAAAAGCAGTGTAAATCCGGACAGGACTCCTAGGAGAGACAGTGAGAGTCCTGATAACCCCACCCACACATATTGGTTGACAGATTTCTGTGTATATACACTGCTACAGGTAACACTGGCAATCACTGTGTGCAGGGTAACTAGAAAGTCTACAATCTCCCAGTCCTGTCAGGATTAAAATATAACTGTCCAAAAATTTTTTTTTTACTATTGGATTTTGATGATTAATATCACCTTGTTGGCCCTGTTTTAATTTCTGATTGTTTAATAAATAACCCCTAAAAGCCACCTAAAAGTCCCCAGTATTGGCTATTGTTACCTGAGATAAAATCAGGTTGCTATGCTCCTTCCGTCTACCAGATGAGGACGGAGCACGCTGCGTGCACTGGAAACTGATAGTGAGTCAACATTGTAAGGGAATGTATAAAAAGCCAGGTTCTTCCTGACAGGAGATAACAGAGCTGGGCTGTGTGCGTGAACTTCTCCACATGCCTGTGCTTGGCAGACACTCCCTTAGCAGTGCTGGAGAATGTAGAGCTCAGGGAGATCTGCCCTCTGCTCAGTGTATAAATGACAGCCTTATCTGATAAGAGGAGAGCTTGTAGGAGGACTATAGGCTTCAGCCAGACCTGGAAATTTAACTGCAAGACCCCTCTATACAGAGCTGGTCTTCACTAACTTCACTGCAAGCGTCCTATGGATTAGCCTCAGGGCTGAGGGTGGCCATTTTAACAGAATAGTGAAGTTGTAGTTTTATGCAGACTGGTTGCTAAGGGCTGAATCTTAAATATGGGGTAAGTAAGTCTAATAGTTATTGATTCAGGAATATTATCATATTAGTAACTACATATATGAAAACTGAAATTAGGGTCTAAATGTGACAGTTATCCTTTAAGGCCTCTTTCACACATCAGTAAATTACAATCATGGACTATACATGTAATCCACGGACTGCGCACTTATCTATTGATTATAATTTGTTTGTTCACAAATTCACACAGAGACATGCATTATTCTGATCCATGATGTGGACCAAACATGCCCAGTAAAGTCTATGCGTCTGTGGAAACAGATTGTATCCTTGTTCTGTTAGCTGTTTTCACTGACCATTGGTTGGGGATGTTCTGGAAACTCCTTTTCAGTCTAGCAGTGCACATGAAATACAGATGGCACACGGAGGGTAAAAAATAGACACACGGACCAACAATGGACTCTTCGCAGACATCTTTACGGATAGAACACTGGCCCTCTGGTCACAGATATCATCACTGACATAGATGTGTAAATGAGGACTTAGGCCCAATTCACAAATCCATGTTTTCAACAATGTTTGTGACAAGATGATCAGAGGTTCAATGTCAGTGAAGGGTCTATGTTTGATCCACATATCCATTTTTTGCCCTCCATGTTTCATCTGTTTCCCACGTCCACTGCAAGGCTAAGGTGGCTTACTTTGTGCTAGAATTGTACATATGAGTTTTGACACAATATGGGTCGTCTCGCTTCAGCAAGTGGCGTTTATCATGGAGAGAAAGTTAATACAAGGCACTGACTAATGTATTGTGAAAAACACCCTAAAAATGGTGCAAACACATTATAAATTTGGCCCAAATGTCTATTCCACCAAGAAAACAAGCGAAATCACTCAAAGTTTCTGGAGTTGCGGATTTGATTCATTACCCCCAGCATGGTCACCAATTGAGGAAGTCATTAACTGGAATAGGAGGGATCAGAGCATGCACAAGGAAGCAACTAAATGGAGAACGAACAGCAGCATGAGACAAGATGTGCATCTTTAGAAACATGTCAAAAGTTGTCATTGATTGGGGTCCAGTTGGAAAGAAACCTAATGCAAAAAAACAATGGGGTTACGGAACTCTTCTAGACATTGTGCCTCTGCAGCTCTTGTCAAAGCTATATTCGAGCCATAGGCCAACTATATTGTAACTATAGTATATTGCCAACTCTATGTTCTTCGAGGAGAGCCAAAGGGCCACAACAATGCTTCGATTTAGCGGTCAAAGTCTTAGCATTGAAAATGAAGGAGACCCGTCTCATTCTCTGATCTACAATATCAAACCTCTGTAAGAAGCGACTTGTCCTTCTACTGTCGCCTCGCCTACTGTTTAGACAGCAATGAAAAAACAGAGGGATGAGTAAGCACGGAATTGATCTACAACCCATTTTTCTGTCTATATTAGTAATTTAAGGGATTTTTTTTGCATAATAAAATAAATATATGCTCTGTTTCCAAAAACAAGTCTGTTTGCTCCCCTCCAGTTAGAAAATTAATACAAACCCCATGCCAAGATGCAAACTACTGACAATATTTATGCAGTTTAGGCATTTTTGGAGGGCATTAAGCAATTATGTTGATACATCCCATATACATCTGTTCAGCAAGCACATCAATTTTGAGCGCCAAAAATCTGTCTATGGATTACAGTATGTGATGTAGTAAGCCTACATAGTAGATATTGCAGCTTCTTATACCATAATTGCATTTAAATACAGTAGGTCAATATATTATACCTACGTGCTCTTGCTTTGTAGTTGTTTTGCCTATTATAATTATGAAATGTATTTTATAGTATATGTCACATATGTTATGTGTCTATCAAAAATGAGGTTGGACCCTGACGGCCGGTTTCGACATTGTAGCAACCTCCAGAACTGCTGAATGCTGTTTTATTCCTAAGGAGTCTTTTCATGTGTAAGATACAGACATAGCTGTGGGCTTTGAAAATGAAACTGTAGACTAATTAATGTATGTGAGATTGTAAAGGTTTCAGCTAATGTTACCACTGGAAAGGGGTTAAAGAGCTATGAATATAATTATTGTGACTTATACTATTCATTATATAAATTAACGACGGGCAAATTAGATTGATGTGACACAGTTGAGGTATAATTGTGTAAAGAGGTTTATAGGTCAATTCTTGCCTTGCAACGCATCCATTTTTAGCGGCCTCGCTACGCAAAGTGTTTCGGGGATAATTGCTGGAATTCAAGCACATTTGCTAACAAACAAGTGTCATTCATCTTCCTTTTGGACTAGAAGAAATACATGCCTTGGTTCCCTCTAGTTTATTTCAATCTCTCATAATGATCTGCTCTATTTCCTAAGGGTGTCAGCTGCAGTTTACAGTAGCGTGCAGAGCATAGTCCATTAACTCATGTTCTGGGGTGTCAAAGATGCATTCTGTGTGAGTACGCTTACAATGAGTATTTATTGGCATCCACATCTAGGCACTAGCATTACATAAATTACAGATGGCTGGTAAATAAATCTATGATGTGTAGCTAGGCAACAATTATACAGCACAATCTGCTAGGTTCCAAATAGTTTTCTGACACTAATTATAACAATCAAATATTCATCTGTTAATAGTTATACACACAACTATAACTTTACATATGAGATTCTGTTTCTATCTAGATTTGAACTGCCCATTGTGACCCATAATGTATTTGAAGTTTGGGGTTATGTCACGGACATAATAACCTAATTGCATTCAAGATGTAGTAACCTGAATAAGAATTAAGGTTACATTCCGTTTCTGTCTAGATTTGAACTCTCCATTGTGACCCATCATTTATTTGAAGCCTAGGGGTTATTTTTGAAAGATATGTCACAGACATAATAACTGCAAGCATTCTAGATGTAGTAACTAGAAGGTATTATCCACTCCAATCCAGTGTGCTGATTATCAATTAAGGATAGTTCAATTTAATTAGAGAAGAAACAGATTGCTTGAGTATTGTTTTTATGGGTTGTGTATTCAGAGACGGAGAGAATGCCAGGTCAATAAAAGACATTAATATCATAAATATATATAAAATAAACCAGTAAATAGCATAGATACAGTACATTATGACTCGTCTTAGTGGCCTTGTGTATAACTAATCAGTGTATAAAATATGCTTATGCAAGTCAAATTGAGACACCAGGGCAAGCAGAAATTGGCAGTTCATAATTGTAAATGATCTTGTTATTAACAAGACCTAGGGCTAGAAATATAATATAAATGCAACCATAAAAAAAAAAATACGCAGCTTGGATTTAACCCCTTCATGTATTTTGATTCTAAAAAAAGGCATCATTTTCTCTACCTCAACTGGCTGAGTTGTTGATTGACTATAGGGCTGATATCACCCATAAAACTAATTCTTGCACTTAGCTTCACCTATATACTTTTACAATGTACTGCAATCTGACAATGTTATCCTTAAACAGGAGCCCAGTAGGTTGACGCCTACCATTTCTTAATCCCAATGGATAACTGGGACAATTGACTTTGTTTATACAGATATTTACTATAATGGGAACATTTCTTATGGAGGACACCCCATACCTCTACTATTCCATAAGGCTTTGGTTTTGTGTTATCATCATTTACACTATTCAATCACTGTAACAGTCATGTTCAGAACAAGTCAAATAAAGTGTTCAGTAATTTTACCTACCCTATCTATACACAAGGTTATCTCTAATACCCAGTATGTATAGTTATGTAGGAATACACCCTAATCCATAGACCTGGGGTGTAGCTAGGGGGTACTGGTTGCCAGGGGACACCAAGAAGCCACTTTGCCTTGGTCAGGGTATTTAGATACAGGATGAGGGCAGTGAATTGAACCCATGCACTGGGTGAAGGAAAGCTCTGCAACAGACTTCAATGCAGTAAAAAGTATACAGAACATAAATGATTTCTGCCATTGTAACTGCTTTTATAAATGCCATTAAAGTGAGGACACATTTCCCTACTAAAACACTACTTTTAACGTCTTACATTTGTTAAATCAAACTCTACCCAGGGCACAATGCTCATAAAATACAAACTTTTCACATGAACAAGACCCCCTATAGCTAGTGGAATACAACTGAAATACCAAAACAATATCGAGCACATGGTATCTAAAGCAGACCCCCTGCCACATAATTCCACCTTGTGTAACCATGCCCACCTTTCAGGATCAGATTGTCAATGTCCTTGTCGATGCCCATAATGTAGCATTTTCTCCACAGTCCAGAGTAGGTAGAGAAGAGGGGGCGTCCACAATCTGACTCCAGAACCCCCAGTCCCAAGAGAGACCTCCAGTTTTCCAGCAGATCCTCTGGTTCTCTCACCCCACCAGCTGGGGCTGGGGATAGAAGACCCATCTTGCGGTTCTTGGAGGAATCTCCACGAAACGGCAGCTGATAGAGGGGCATGAGTCTGTTCTTCTGGTCTGTGGGGTCCGAGTTGCCCTGGCTCTCGCATATCTCCTTGTGTTTGCGTGTGTCCATCTCATACCAGTGGTCTGTAAAGATAGCTATCACCAGCAGGATCAGGGAGAGAAGGCTGAGAGCCAGGCTAACAGCAGTGACCAAGCCCCGTGTCTCCATGTCTCTTTGTGCAGCAGCAGCATCACACCAAGGCAATTCTGGCTGGCATGATGCTTGGATTCAGAAAACACACTCCTTTCCTCTCACCCCTCTTTGTGCCTTTGCAACCATTAAGCCACCCCTTCTGTGTTCTGCAACCTCCAAGACATATTAGATGACTCCTCTCCATAGCCTAGACCATCATGTCATCTCACCTACTTCTTCAGACTGCTTTTAGCCTTCAACTGAGCAATGAAGATTTTGTGAGTTGTGCAGAACCTGGATTTAACTCAGCCTATGGTGTGTCTTGCAGTCTCATAGCCTGCCCAGGAACAGACTGCAGGCAGCAGCTTTCTTTACCCAGTCAAGCAGTGTATCTTCCCTCCTTCTCACTCCCTCCTTCCCTAGAACATCATTTCTTCCCTACATTGCCCCACCTTCCTCTCTGTCCATACTGTACTTATTCTCTCACTGTCCTCCCATCATTCCTCTCCCTCTCTCATCCCTCTCTTCTGGCTTCTCTAACTTATCTTTCTGCTCCTTCTCTCTTGCTCTTATCTCCCTTACATTCCCAGCACTCTCTTTTCACTGGATGTCTCTTTATCTCTCCCTCTTTCCTCTCCCCCTATCTTGCTCTTCAATGCAGCAGGGCTACAAATCTCTAAATCAAGAGGTAGAGGGATATTTATACCTGCTAAGTGAATGAATAATGTACAGTCTAATCAATCACAATAATGATCTACTCCCCACAGCATGTGTCCTTCCCAGATCCAAGCAGGGTATGACAAGGTCACAAAGACAAATCAGTAACAATGCAGTATAGAGGAAATAAAAGCAAGCCTCAAAGCAGTGACATAATTCTGGAACAGACATATTGTATTAAAGAAAATCATGCAGAACTTCTTTAAAGCTGCCATTAACACAGAGGAAATATTTTGTAATTATTTGTTCTAATCATGATTGGTTATGAGAAGAATCACTCACTATTATTATACAATGTATATAATATAATGGAATCTAGAATTAGAGAGTCTGTAATAACTCAGTTTATATATAGAGATGAGCGAATTGATTAATATGAATCGATTTGTCTCATCAAGTACAGTTCTACAACTGCAACGTAGCGTCCCGAAGCTGAGGATGCTCCGTCTGATGCTTGATTGACATGGCCAGACATCAGGGTCAGACCTGACAATCCACAATCCGTTCCTGCGCTGCTGCTCTGCTTAGCGGCGCAAATGCGGAGGCTCTACTTCCGCATCAGGAGCAGCAACTTTCATGCGTTGCTACTCAGAAGTGTACATGGACATTCGCTGCTCCAGAAGCAGAGACTCTGCGCTTGCACTGCTACTCGGAGTAGTGACACAGGCCTGTGGCCTGAATTGCCAGCATCTTGCAGTAAAGTCATCACGCAACTCAGGGTCTTGGAATGTCATCACTTTGTGACCACCTGCAGTAATTCAACTGTATCCCTGTACTGAGGATGGCAATACATTTGTTTAGTTGGTGGCTCGAGATGAGTTTTAAAAATTTCCAAATCACTCAACCCCTGTCGTTTAACCCCTCAGATGCCACATTCAATGCTGATCGTGGCATCCGTGACTCACATTCAGCTGCTCAGGGGTTAAAAAAAATTATACTTATCTCATCCACTCGATGAAGTCACTGCACGCGCCCAGCATGATAATGTGGTGATGTCATCACGCTTACCACAGGCGGGTTTTCGTCATGATGGGAGTGGATGGCCTCTCTGCGATTAATTGGATGAGGTGAGTATAATTTTTTTTTAGCTACCATTTTAGGAAAAACTGATTCGTAACTTACCTCGAAGTGCAAGGAAATTTAGCGTCATGCTGAATCAAAGTTTTCCTGAAATTCAGAACGAAATCCACTTCGGATACTTCAATTCGCTCAACCATATTGGTGGCCATTAGGTTCAAGGCCCAAGTCCGGTATGTTTTCATCTAGTGATGCCCCTGCTCAATGGGAATGCTTGCTGCCCATACATACAGCTGCAGATTTTTTTGTGCAGATTTCAAAACCACATCAATAAGGAAAATGTCCCTTCTGGGGTTGGTTTCCATGTGGAAACTACAGCGGGTGTACTGTCTACATGTGGATTACCTCCACTGAACGCCTCAGATTTCTGACGAGTATTTTCTGCCATGTGAGCATGCCCTTAGAGAGCCGCAGGTCTGGCTTTTTCCATAGAAAGGTTGTTCACGATTAGAAAAACATGCTTTCTTCTAAAGACTTGTAGCTCAGCCCTATTAATTTCAGTGTAACTGAGCTGCAGTACCAGAAACAACCCATGGACAAATGTGGTGCTGTTCTTGGGAGTAAAAAACAACTATGTTTCTAATATATAAACATGTATCGTGACGCCGCGTGTCCGCCGTTGGGTAGGGAACCTGTTAAAAATTTTAATCCCACCCCTGGTCTTCGCATACCAGGCTACACTATTCTGCCTACCAAATGAAAAAAATAAAAAATAAACATTTTTTCATTGAACATAGGTTGATTGTGACATTTGCCATTAGTAAAAGGAATCTGTAAGGAGTCGGACATTAACAGAAAAGTTTCTATCTTTTCCGTAAAAAAAAAAAAAAGGAAGCAGAATAATACAGAGAAAAATGTTATTCTGAATAGAACCTTAGCTGTCTATATGGCTTTTTGTGATTTAAAGGTTAAAAAAAAAATTTGTCACCATGGAATTTATTTCATTGACAATGTAATAGCCCTACAGGACTAATGAGTAAACCATTGATTTTTCCCATCCACTGTTTGTCAGGGAACGAAATTCACTGGTGGCTACCTGTCTCCCTCTATATCAGATTTAAAGTCACAAGTAGGGGTCCTAAGGGTTTATTACTGAGTACTCAGTATACTGAAAGCCAAATCTTAAGATTACTGTGTGGACAGAATTTGTTAATTTCTAAAAATATGTTGTGTTAGCTCTAGTAGCACCACCAGTACACTGAATATTATATGCCTATATGCGTGTTCAGTATTCTGAAGTAGTATGAGTATTGCATTCTGTATGATCTTTAACATGACCTTTAATCCTTATGGCATTTGTAGGTTATATGACACATGGAATAGCTTTTAAGCAGCATGGCCTGATTTATCCCTTGTTGACTAAGTGGCTACATGAATAAGACCATATTAAAATTAGAGATGTCCCAAACTATTCGCCGGCGAACAGTTCCCGGCAAACATTGCATGTTCGCATTCGCCGCGCGGCCGAACATATGCAATGTTCGGTCCGCCCCCTATACGTCATCATTGAGCAAACTTTGACCCTGTACCTCACAGTCAGCAGACAGATTCCAGCCAATCAGCAAACCCTCCCTCCCAGACCTTCCTACCTCCTATGAAAAAGCAAGGACAGCATCCATCTTAGATTCATTCTGAAGCTGCAATGTTAGGCCCCATTCACACGTCCACAATTTTGTCAGCATCCATTCCGCAATTCTGCGGAATGGATGCAGACCCATTCATTGTGAATGGGGCCGGACGTGATGCGGAGAGCACACTATCTGCTCTCCGCATCAGCATTTCCGGAGCCGCGGCCGCAAAGGATAGAGCATGTTCTATCCTTGTCCGCAGCCTGCGGACAAGAATATGCATCTCTATGGGGAGTGCCGGCATGGTGTGTTGCGGATCCGTAATTTGCGGATCCACAACACACTACGGACATCTGAATGGGGCCTTATAGTTGCCTGTCTGTGTGTAAGAGGCCGCAGGCCCACAGACTGTACTGTGTGCACACCATTCATATAAGGGGGCACAGTACCTTGCAGATAAAAAAAAGTCATTTAATTTTTACCCTTTAATATAATTGCAGTTGCCTGCCAGTGTGTGTCAGGCCCACTGACTGTACTGTGCCTGCTGCCCACCACTCATATATTGTGGCACAGTACCTTGCAGATAAAAAAGTCATTACATTTTTACCTTTTAATATAATTGCAGTTGCCTGCCAGTGTTTGTCAGGCCCACAGACTGTACTGTGCCCACTGCCCACCACTCATATAGGGTGGCACAGTACATTGCACAGCGCACGTGCAGTGACCTAAAATTCAAACAAAGCGGACCGAGCATGGGTCTTTTTCCATCTCCCAGTTCCAAAAATCTATTCACTACTAGTGTTGAGCGCGAATATTCGAAAAGCGAATTTTTTTAGCGAATATCGGCACTTCGCTAATTCGCGAATATTTCGAATATAGCGCTATAAATTCGCTATTTCGAATATTCGTTTTTTTTTTTTTTTAGTTATATTTTTTTCTTTCCTACTTCCCAAAAGTAGTTCTTACCTGTCCTGAGGATTCCTGGCTTCCTGGCTGCTCTAGTCAGTGCCCGTTGCCGCTTCTGCCGACTTCCGTGCTCATGTGGAGCGTCCCCATCCATGGGAGAATCTCCATATACTAAAATGTACTGTCGGATTTGAGGAATTACGTTGAAATCGCAATGCGATTAATTCAAGTTATATTAATCGCATTGCGATTACAACTTAGCACTGCTATCTTACATAGGCTAGAATTAACTGAATATGGAGTATAGCTATGCACTAGCAGTGCTAAGTTGAAATCGCAATGCTGAATACTTTAAGTTAAATTAATCGCATTGCGATTTCAACTTAGCACTGCTGCTATATTCCATATTCGTTAACTTCGTTAATTCTAGCAAGCTGACCCATTATAAACCCAGCTCTAAGTTGAAATCGCAATGCGATTAATATAACTTGAATTAATCGCATTGCGATTTCAACGTAATTCCTCAAATCCGACAGTACATTTTAGTATATGGAGACGTTCCCATGGTGATGGGGACGCTCCATGAGCACAGAAGTTATGGTTGGCTTGGTAGAATTAGCGAATAGCGAATATGACGAATGTATTCGTCATATTCCTCAAAACGAAGATAACAGTATTCTACATCTTCGTTTTAGCTACCTATTCGTCAACTTCGCTAATTCTAGCAATCAAATAGGAAGGTTGACTGACTATAGAGACAGCTGTGTTAAATTCAGCTATGCGATTTTTTTAATACAATAATTATAATAAATAATAAAATTATTATAAGTATTCTATTTATTAAAAAAAAAAATCGCATAGCGAATTTAACACAGCTGTCTCTATAGTCAACCTTCCTATTTGAATGCTAGAATTAGCGAAGTTGACGAATAGGTAGCTAAAACGAAGATGTAGAATACTTCGTTATCTTCGTTTTGAGGAATAGACGAATACATTCGTCATATTCGTCATCCTCGCTAATTCTAGATATGAAACCAATAGGAAAGTAGCCTTAAGTACAAATCGCAATATGCGATTATTTAAATCGCATGTTAATCGCGATAACTAGAAAAAATGACGAATATTCGATTTCGACGAATATGAAACGAATATTCATTCGAATATTCGCGAATTTCGTCGAAATCGAATATGGCACCTGCCGCTCATCACTATTCACTACGCCGGCCCTGGCCCTGATAAGGGACAAAACAGAGATTAAACTGATAGGAATAGTACTTAGTTAACACTAGTTGCATTGGTGGCAAATTCCATTGCAAGTGCCCAAAATTAGAAGGAAGTGGACAGAGCAAGCTTTTTTCTCTGTCTCCCCATGCAAGGATTCAATTCAATACATGTCTGCTGATAGGGGACTTAACAAAGATTAAAATGGTAAGAATAGTAGTTCACACTATTTGTATTGGTGGCACAGTACATGGTGCGGCGCACACGCAGTGCTCCAAATTGGAAGTAAGAGGACCACCAATCATCTTTTTCCATCTCCCGGTTCCTGAAATCTATTAAATACACGTCCCCTAATAGGGGACGTAACAGGGATTTAACTGATAGGAATAGTACTACTTAACACACCACTCATATAGGGTGGCACAGTACATTGCATGGCGCACGCGCAGTGCCCCAAGTTGGAAGTAAGAGGACCGACCAATCATCTTTTTCCATTTCCCGATTCCTAAAATCTATTCCATACACCGGCCCCTGATAGGGGACAAAACAGAGATTAAACTGGTAAGAACAGATTTTTTTAATTAAAAAAAAAGAGGACAGCTTCTGCGGAGCTGGGTATATTTTGGCCCCGTTACTGAACGTTCATGCACAATGGCTGTAGGCTCATGCGTCCTTTTGCGGAGGTGACAAACCTGGTCAGTCAAACCCAAGGCAACATCATTGACCTCATCCCATATGTGTTTTTTCTGGAGCGTGCCCTGCGAAGAGTGCTGGATCAGGCCATAGATAAGCATGAAGAGGAAGAGTTGTGGTCACCATCACCACCAGAAGCAGCCTTGTCGTCGTTGATTGCTGGACCTGCGGCAACGCAGAGAGAGGAGTCTGAAGAAGAGGAGTGAGAGGAGGAAGGTGGCTTTGAGGAGTTGGAAGACCAACCACAAGAGGCGTCCCAGTGGGCTTGTTGTCTCCTTTCGGGGACCCTTGGTGTTATACGTGGCTGGGTGGAGGAAGAGACCTTTAATGACATCAGTGAGGACAAGGAATGGGACATGGTTAGCTTGGTATCCAACCTTGTGCAAATGGGGAGTTTGCAGTTGTGCAAATGAACTGTTTGCGGTTGTTTGCGGTGTGTTAAACGGGGAGTTTGGTATGTCAGAGTTTGGTCTGTCACTGTGAAGCGGGCGTAACTCTTACACTACCTGATCGATACAACATCATACCTGATCGTATACACACACTGGATGTTTTAAAGCACGTTATTCCAAACAATTTAGGAATGTTAGGTGATTTATGCCCTTTATGGATTAAAACCCGACCCTGCGTCAACTAGGCAATTTTCCATGGGAGTTTTGCCATGGATCCCCCTCCGGCATGCCACAGTCCGGGTTAGTCCCCTTGAAACAACTTTTTCATCACTATTGTGGCCAGAAAGATTCCCTGTGGGTTTTAAAATTCACCTGCCTATTGAAGTCTATGGTGGTTCGCCCGGTTCGCCCGTTCGCGAACATTTGCGGAAATTCGTGTTCGCCATTCGCGAACGGAAAATATTCTGTTCGCGACATCTCTAAAAATGTAAAATATGTGAGTTTTTATATTTAGTTCTTAGTTGAAGATTACTTTCGACAGTACTTTTTTAATCATGATTTCTGTTTTTAATATAATGCATTGAAAACAACTATTTTTATGAATGTTTTATTTGTATTGTACATAAAAGCTAACCCCCTACAGAAAATACCCTAATCTAGGAAAATATTCTATCTATATTTTATCCCCTAGTTTAAGCCCGCAATTTAGCAGGTATCAGTGAAAATGTGGAACAGGCACACTGGACTTTAACATGATAAATCCTTTTGTTTAGTGCTCATGCACACGAGCATGAGTGCCCAAATCCCACAATGCATTCTACAATGCATGGGGACCATCCGTGTTCACACAGTTTGCAGATGAGGACCCATTGACCTGAATTGATCTGTGATCTGCAAGAGACGGTCCGTAGGGCATGTTTTATTTTTTTGTGGTGCAGAAGCATGGACTAAAATCCCACAGAAGTTCTTTGTCATTCTTTCAGATCTGTTCCTCTGCTCCACAACGCTCCGTATCTTGCGGATTGCTGACCCATTCAAGTCAATGGGTCCGCATCCATTATACCGAGTGCACGCAGCCAGTGCTCACAATATGGGTGCAGGGAACACACACTCGTGTGCATCAGCACTCGTGTGCAGGGCTACATCCACATCTGCGGCACGGAGATTCCGACCACCTAATCTGGCAGAGAATCCCAGGAATTGGCCAACCACAAACCTCAGCTTCAAAGGAGCAGCCGGATCAGGCTGTTCACATCTGGCAGTGCTGAATTCAGATAATTATAGCAGGTTGTTCTCTGCTTGAACAGCCTTCCGGAATACATGCTGCAGATGTCAAATAGCCTTACCCAGGAAATAAAAAGTCTGGTAGCATCGTTATGAGCCCCATTGAAATAAACATGCATACTCTGCAAATTGCAGATCCACAAAACACATTGCAGATCCACAAAACTGACATTTTCACAATCCGCATTTTCCCATTCCGCCATATGTAAAAAATGCCTGTACTTAATGCATGTTCTATCTTTCTTGTGGGACGGTGGAACAGACATATGTCCACATTTTTTGCAGCCCCATTAAAATGAATGGGCCCACCTCCCATCCCAAAAAAAATGCGGATTGGATGCAGGCCAAAAATTTTGTTGTGTGCATGGGGCCTAATGGCAAGATGGTTGTTGGCCAAACGTGTGTTCAGCTGACAGTTGTTATACAGAACCATAATATGGTGCCCACAAAAGTAAATCGAGAGCTAGGATATTTTCACATCTTTTAGAATTCTCCGGATCTGGCACTGCTAGATGCAACCAGAATGTTCCCCCTGCCCCATTAACTATAATGGGGTCTGGTGGAGATCCGTCTGCAATCTGGCAAACAGGCAGGGAATCGGCCAGACAGAAACTGCTGCACTCTACGGTTTGTGTCTGGCCAATTCCCAGCATTCTCTGCCGGAACTGGCAGCTAGATCGCAGTGCCGCAGATGAAAATAATCGTATCGTGCCACCTTTGCCACCAGCATGCTCCTATTACAGAGCTATCATTCCCTAGAAGCACTGTTCTTCTCTAAGGGAGAAAAACCTTGTAATACAGTGTAATGGAACACCAAACAGTGGCTTGCGGAGTGCCAACAGTTCTCCTGCACAGAGCCCCAATAAAAGAAACACACATTAATTCCAAACTATAGTACATTGCCTTCTGTATATTTTATTATAAAAGCAGGTTCAGTTTTTGTTCAGACAAAAATAAAAAAGTGGGGAAAAATGTCATCTGAGTGACCTCAACCGTAAGTCTTTGACCAAATAGCATACCATGCTGTGCTATTCTATCCTTTTAAAGGAATAAAACAGATGACAAAAAAAGCATTATAGCAATATAAAATGATACTGAAATAAAAGTAGACAAAAAATAATAATATTCTTATTAGTGGACTAGAATGATTTACAGAGAAGTCGGTAATGTCATGCTTCGGTGTGGGAGTGAAAAACCACACCGAGCATAGGAGGGAAGGGGGAAACAGGGAATCAGGCCTCAGAACTAGGGAAGGAAGATGGACACCTCCTAGTGAGAACCCTAACCAAAATCCTGACTGACTACCAGTATGAACAGACCTCAAAGGTAAGTGAGTTCATACACAGGAATACCTAGCGTCCTATCTAGCCCTATAGGACCCTGATACTAATGGCAGGGATGAGACTACCTGTTCCTCCAAAAGGAAGGACGAACAGGAGTCTATTTCAGGCATAATACAAACAATAGGAAAATGCAACACACAGAACCCAAACAAAATATAAAAGGGAAAGGAAAGACTTAACTTTAAAAGAGGATATGGAAGCACAAGGAACTCAGCCGAGATCTAACCACAAACAATCCACAGCCATAGAAGCTATAAACCGCCCAGTATAGTGGGAGAAGCAACTATAAATAAGGAAGTTTAAATGACCACATGAGCAACACCTGGAGGCAAGGGGTGTGGCCATTACCAGAAACAACACGTCCGTATGTCTCGGTACGTCCGTGACAGGTAAAGTGGGAACTGATCCTAAGCAATGTCAAAACCCTTGAAATGTTTTGTGGTTTTGTGTGAATTGAGCCTTTTGTTTGTATTCATTTTTTCTTATATTGTTAGTGCTGTATCAATACAACATCCTCATCATAGTTCATCAATATCAGATTGGTGGGGCTCACCACCCGGAATTCCCACCAATCAGCTGTTTCGGCCAGCCAAAGTGCTGAAAACTGTACCATGTATGGAGCATAGCTTTGGGAAGATGAGCTTCAGTACATCAGCGCTAGAAACTATAGAGTGTACGGATGCTTCTGTTTCCACTTGATACATGTATAGTTTCCACCACCGTGACTGCACAAAACAGATGACTGGTTGGGGTGCCGGAACCTCACGAATCTGGTACTGTTGACCTATCCTGAGGATCGTTCATCAATATCTGTAGCCTGGAGAACTCCTTTAATTTATTGATACACATGTTTTCTTGAATAATTTGAGTTGTTAATTTGTCACTGAACTTTAAAAAAATGTTTACTATGTCATAGTGACATATCAAAAGTTGTAGTGATTGGTCAGAGCCCCACCAATCTTAAGGACAGAGTAGAGCACACATAGCGTGCTTTTCCTCGCTGCAGTAGATGGAATTAAGACAGGCCCATCGACTTCCTTGTTCTAGTGATTGGTGGGGGTCTTAGCACTCAGACGTCTACTAATCAAAACCTTTGATATATCACTATGACATATCAAAAGTTTTTTAAAGGGTTATTCATCTCTGTGGACATTTACAACAGACCCCCCCAGGGTGGCCGGACTCGTGGTGGCAATTATACTTATCTGATCCCTCTAATGGGTCCTGGGTCTATTGCAGCCCCCGCTCAGTAGGTTTTAGGTCTTCTCGCATGGAAAAACTGATTTGACGTGTCACATGACTGCCTAATGACATCATGCATTGGTGAGACGACAACTATGTGGTGAGTCATTGGCTGCAGTGGTCATGTGACCCATGTCAAACTGGATGTTGAAATGGGGAGACCCGGAATCCACAGAGCTAGAGGGGCTGTGATGGTTCCAGAACCCAGGGAATACCAGGGGAACGAATCAAAGTTAATGAAGTGGAATTTGTTCCAAATTTCAGAAAAAATTTGATTTGCCATGAATCTGAATTTCCTGGTACTTTGTGGTAATGAATACATTTTTCTTGAAATGGCGATAAAAAAAAAATTAAGAAACATACTCACCAATCCATTTGATCACGTAGAGGCTGTTGCACGCATCTTGATTAAAGATATAGTATGAAATATTGTGCCACACATCAGTGCATGTAAGAATTGGCGTGTTTTCTTCAATCAATATGGATGAGGTGAGTGTATATATTTTTTGTTTTAACCCCTGATTAACCCCCTGATGCGAGATCAGCATCTGAGGGGTTAACTGACGGTCGGCGGTGCGATCTCCATTTCCCATCATTGAGGTCAATTTCTTGTCGAAATTCAGTGAAGAAGCAAAATCAAATTTTTAAAAAACTCCACTCATCCCCAGAGGTGTACTACTCCTTTAAACCTAAACTAAATGTTTCTATTGAAACTTTTATTCATTTATTAATATTACTTGAAATTTACAAAGAATTGATGGCGCAGATACTTCTCATTTCATTATTTTATATATCACATAACAGATATTTTATTTTCATGATTGTATTGTTTTTTTAATTGAATTTTTTTTTTGCAGAACAGAAATTTACTCGTAGGTTTGGTTGCCTAGTTACAGATGATGTCAGCAGCAGGCAGCCCAAGCGTCCCGCCGGCAAGCACTGGTGCACATGATACCCAAGATTCCCTCTTTTGGTGGGACAGTCCCTCTTTTTGACCCAAGTCCCTTTGTCCCTCTTTGATCCTTAAATGTCCCTCTTTTTGACCTGGGAAATTAATGTATAAATGTGCATTAACAAATTTACTAAATTGCCCTTACTAAGCTATTTATATGGTTTCTACCTTTATATTAGACCATGAATTCATTATTTGGTACAATCTGGGCCTTAAAATATCTACAATCTGCTGATTTATGGGCTAATATTTAAATGGATATTGAAGTGCAAGAAAAAAATTGTCCCAGGAATAAAGGAATTTATACTCACCTAACCGATTCCTAGTTCTGACCAAGTCAGTAATTGTGCTTTGGGCGGAGTTAGAGGCGTGGCCTTGTATGAAAAAAATGGCCAGGATGCGCAGTGCACATATTGTCCCTCTTTGCGGTTTTCAAAAGTTGGGACGTATGGGTGCATACCGCTTCAAGTGCAGAGCCAAGCCACTAACTCAGACTGAAGAAAGTGGTGAGATGATCTTGACTGTCATCATCATCTCAACCACTTCACTTACCCTGGGCTGCCTCAGCAAAGTCAGCCCTGGTGAGTCATGCTGCCTAGCGCAGCAGGGCCCATGTTTTTAAATGGTGGGCCCCGCCTCTTGATACATGTGGTGCATGCGCTCGGCTCTCACTGCCTGCTCCACTTGCACGCCACATCCTCTAGCTGATAACGCCCTGTCATATTCCAGAGTCTGCAGAGCGCGGTGGTGGGGCTTTTATTGGGCTGTATGTGCTCCATCACACAGAAACTGCCTGTGAGGAAGACAGAGGAGGTGGATGTCACAGGCTGAGAAAAGTGTCTTAGGCAGGCTAGTCCCCAAGACCAGATTAAAAAAATATATATAATCATTTTCACATTTTACTGCCTTCCCCCTGGAAATTACAACTCCCAGCAAGCCCTGTGAGATTCAAACTTTCAGGACTGGGAGAACAGGTCGCTGGGAGTTGTAGTTTTCCTTACTGTAACATGCTGTAATTTAATGGTGCAATTTTGATGTGGGCCCTCACTTGCCACTACCAAAAACTGAATAAACAGTGCTAAAACAGTCATACACATTTCAACATTGTATCAATATAAAGGACAAATCACCCCTCAGAAATGAGCCCTCACGCAGCTCCACAGACGTAAATGTAAAAAAATACAGTAATGCAAAGTTTTAAAAGGCAAGAAAAACTATACAAATCTGGCATCTCATAGGGAACTCTGTAATAACAAAACCCATAAAACTATATAAATGCTGTCTTACTGTAATCGTACTGATCCAGAGAATGAAGAGAACAGGTCATTTTTATCTTAGAGGGAACGCTGTAAAAACAAAACCAATAAAACTATATAAACGTGGTATCACTGTAATCGTACTGATCCAGAGGATGAGAGGAAGAGATCAGTTTTATCTCATAGGGAATGCCATAAAAATAAATCACATACAACTATGTTGGAATAGCATTTTTTCCCAGTTCCACTTTCCACCCCATTTATATTCCCACTACATGGTATGCAATATAAGTTGGTGCCTTCAGAAAGTTCCTGCAAAAAAAAAAAAAATCACTCATACAGATATGTAAATGGAAAAGTTAAAAATTTGAAAATCAGTTAGTCCTTGAGAGGTTACAAAAACACTTTTTCCATTAAAAGGTAGTTTTTTAATGAAACAAATTGCAAAAATAAAGGCTAGTCCCTAATAGGTTGATTTATTTGTAGACTGGCCTTTGGCTGCAGCTTGGCCTTGTGGCAGTGTCACTGACGTTCCCGCGACAGGTGGCAGGAGATCGGTGAATCTGACAACACGTGGTTTGATCTGACATGTTTTCCATTTGGATCAAATGACTACTGTGTTGTTTCTGGTGCTTGCCATGCCTTCTTTCCCCAGGTGTGGCTGTTAGGGTCATTTAACCTTCTCTATTTATTGTTGTTTCTCCCACTATGCTATGCGGTTTATAGCTTCTGTTAGACTTGTGGTTAGCTTGTGTTTGGTTCTCGGCTGAGTTCCTGGTGCTGCCATAGCCACTTAAAGTTAAATGTTTTATTTTCTTTTTGTATTTTTTTGGGTTATTTTGTGTGTTGCATTTCCCTATCATTTGTATTTAAGGCCTGAGGGAGACTCCTGTTCATCCTTCCTTTTGGAGCAACAGGAAGTCTCAGTCCTGACATTAGTACCAGGGACCTATAGGGTGAGTTAGGACACTAGGTATTCCGTTGTATGAACTCACCTACCTCTGGGGTCTGTTCATACTGGTAGTTAGTCAGGTCTTTGATTAGGGTTTCACCCCTTTCCCTCCTATGTTCGGTGTGGTGTTTCCCTCCCACACCCAAACGTGACAGGCAACCTCTTGTGCAGACACCCGCACCCTGGCAATTTTGTTTACTGATAACGTATTTTTTAACACATTATTGCACACTTTGCAGAGTTAAATGCAGACCGCCTGGATGTTTAAAAATCTATGGGCAGTTGGCTAATGGTAATCGATAAATATTTTTTACCTCCAAATGGTGCTAGTGGACAAAAAATTACATCTACATCTGACGACATGGAATGTAACAAGTTAATGGCTCTTAAAAACATTGGTGTAAAGCAGAGATCGGCAACCTTTGGCACTCCAGCTGTTGTGAAATTACAACTCCCAGCATGCTCCTTTCACTTCTGTGGGAGCTCAGAGAACAGCCAAGCAAGTGTGCATGATGGGAGATGTAGTTTCACAACACCTGGAGTACCGGAGGGGTAAAGGAAATTTGGCTTAAGTTGCTATTAGAAACCAATCAGATTCTACCTTTCATCTTTCAGAACTCCTTTGGAAAATGAAAGATGGAGTCTGATTGGTTGCCATGGACAGTTTTCCTTTGCACCAGTTTAGATATATACAGTATATACCCAGTATGTCCTTAAGGCCCAAAATAGCCAGCCCCTTTAGTACGAAAAAAAAGCCCTGCATGAATGTCAAGTAGTTTTGATAGAATCTACAATGAGGGAGCCTCCCACACAGATGTGAACAGGTCCTTAGCATGCACTTATATTGCGACACATCATTTAAAAAAAAAAAGTTCTAGAATTAATTTTAAGTTCACCTTACTTCGCCTAAAAATAGATAAGTGATCAAAAAGTTGCATGCTCTATGAATGATACCAATAAAAACTACATCTCACCCTGAAATAACAAGCACTCACAAGGCCTGTAGATAGAAATATAAAAAAGTCATGAGTAACAGAACATCATTTTTTTCTAAAGTAGTGAAACATGATAAGCACCATTTTTACCACATATTGAACACCATAAAAACACACCTCTTGCGTTTGAACATTCATGCACAAGACTTTATTTTGGATCTGTATCACCACCATATATTATATTGCTGTCATGGATACCACTATGATAGCCAAGACAGAAAAAAAATGTCGGATTAAAGTGAAGCAAATGTTTGCCAGGATCTTCAAAAAAAAAGTTTACTGTTGTGAATTCGCCATTCACTACCGCATATTGACTAAAATAGGATCTGAGAAATACCCTATAGTGGTGGATACGGTGGCGTATGGCATATTCACTCCAATTAACTTTTCCTTTTGAATATGCTGCAAACATTTGCTTCATTTTGGATATTGTTTAGGCTGAGGGACTGGGTGGGTCATCTAGGACAGTGTTTCCCAACCAGTGTGCCTCCAGCTGTTGCAAAACTACAACTCCCAGCATACCCGCACAGCCAAAGGATGTCCGGGTATGCTGGGAGTTGTAGTTTTGCAACATCTGGAGGCACACTGGTTGGGAAACACTGATCTAGGACAAGGAACTTTCATGTGTAAGTGCTGTACCAACTACTGACTGTAAAAAAACAGATTAGCTTATCAATTACAATGTTAACACTTTGATATAGTGCAGTGCACAATACTGTTCTGTTTTGCACACTGTATTGTGTGCTAAAATACTAACATTAATGTGCATGAGCCAGAAAAATGAACAAGTAATATTTCCATTTATGGTAGCTGTAAGGTGGGCGCCCAAAAACAATTCCACTGGCGGGCCCTAAGGCACCCCAGTCTGACACTGCATATGTATGTTACTAACCTGTCATTGTAGGATGTAAACATTTTCTAAATACAGTATACTGAATGCGTCCCACTGGGTGAAATGTTTAATATTTAGTGCATTGCTGACAGGTAAAATTATTGCAGTAACCTTAATGAATAAATAAAGCAAACACTAAATCAATTTTCTTTACAAGCTTTTTGTGCTGTAAATAAAATCTACAGAATGATGAAGTACCGAGGACTAAATTATTAATTCTTTCTTTTAGATATGGACCAGTGTTGTACGTTATTGTTATTAATAATGCAGCTTGACTCTGCTATAACAGGTTAGACATGTGCATGGTAGAAAAATAACACATACTGTATTTATGTGTGGGCTAGTCAGTTAGTCATAATATTCGTAACTGCAGAACAGAATAGAGAATTAGTATGTTGTAAATTCTAGTGCAGACCGTCTAAAAATCATGTTGTCGTCTGCTGTAGACCTGCTAAGGCTACTTTTACACTAACAAGATCCAGCAAAAACGCTTCCGTTACTGATAATACAACCATCTGCATCAGTTATGAACGGATCCGGTTGTAATATCGTTTACATAGCCAAGACTGATCCGTCATGAACTCCATTTAAAGTCAATGGGGGACGGATCCGTTTTTGATTGTCAGATTGTGTCAGAGACTAGTTAAACAGATACGTCCCCATTGACTTGAATTGTGGGTCATGATGGATCCGTTTTGCTCTGCATCCCATGAAAGAAAGAAAACTGCAGCTTGCTGTGGTTTGCTCTCCGGTATAGGAATGCAACCAAACAGAACGGAATGCATTTTGGAGCATTCAGTTCTGTTCAGTTACGTTTTGTCCCCATTGACAATCAATGGGGACAAAAGAGAAGCATTTTTTTTCGGTAATGTGCAACAAAATATGTGGCTCGTTTCTCTAAAACAGAGGTGTTGGAATGTCTGTAATCTGAAGAAAACTTCGGAAAGACCAGACAGTGTCTGTCCATGTCAGAAACTGTTTTCTTTGCCCGCTCTATATTGTTAAATGAATATGCCCTACACAATAGTCTGTTTTTATTATTATAAGCTTCCTTTTCATAGGCATCATTATCAGAACAATTGCGGCGGGCACAAATCAATTCTCCCTTTGGGATGTTTCGGATAGTATGAGGTGGATGGCATGAATGTGCAAATAGAGTGGTATTGCCGGTCAGTTCTTTTCGATAAGTGGATGTACTGACCCCGTGGATGGAAACATTCCCTCTCAGACACAAATCCAGAAAATGTATTTCTGTAGTATTACATTGAAAAACAAATTGTATCGAATCTAAACAGGAATTAAAATACATAGCCAGCTCCAAAAGGAATGTTTCCACCCACCGGGTCAGTACATCCACTTAGCGAAAAGAACTGACCGGCAATACCACTCTATTTGCACATTCATGCCATCCACCTCATACTATCCGAAACATCCCAAAGGGAGAATTGATTCGTGCCCACCGCAATTGTTCTGATAATGATGCCTATGAAAAGGAAGCTTATTATATAAAAAACAGACTATTGCGTAGGGCATATTCATTTAACAATATAGAGCGGGCAAACAAAACAGTTTCTGACATGGACAGACACTCTCTGGTCTTTCCGAAGTTTCCTTCGGGGATACAGACATTCCAACACCTCTGTTTCAGAGAAACGAGCCACCTATTTAGTTACACAATATAGCCAAGAGTTTCCTGTGATTTGTAAAATTATGAAGAAATATTTCCATGTCCTGAATTTTGATGGACAGTGGTCTAAAGTCACATCTGATGGCATGAGATGAGTTGCCAGGAGAGCTCCCACTCTTGGCAATCTAATCAGCCCAAGCTTTTTCTCTGAGAAAAAAAATCACACAACCTACATGGCTTCATTATAAAGGCAGTTTCAGGTGTGGACACAGAAAATGTATATTTTGCGAACACATAAGGCTTTCAGGTCCACTGCAAACAACAAAGAATATGACATACATTCGTACATTAATTGCAATACTAAATACGTAGTGTACCTTATCACCTGTGAGACATGTTCTCTGCAATATGTAGGCTGTACTATAAATCCATTAAAAAATAGAATACGAAAACATATATCTGACATACCGCATCATGGGAACTGCAATGTTTCAGCAGTTAGCTTACATTTTGCGGTTGTGCATGCAGGCGATGTCTCCAGTCTGAAAGTGCAGGGCATAAAAAGAGTGTTTTTACCACCTAGAGATCATAGAAGGAAGCTCATGAATAGAGAGGCCTTCTGGATCTTTCACCTTGGATCTCGCCAACCAGAGGGATTAAACAAACAACATGATTTAATCTTACAATACTGAATATGCTAATGTGCTTGCTTTCTGTTTCTATATTTAATTGCCTTGTTAATTTGTGAACACATTGATCTACATGTTGTTTTAATATTAAGGTTTATACCCTTGCCTTCTTTTTCTTTCTTTTTTTTTTGGCTTGTTGGTATTTTAACTGAGATTACTGCAGGACCACCCCCCAACACCTCCCTCTCCCAGGTGATCCTGGCCTGTGGTTTGGAAGGTGTATATCAGAGGGTGCTCCCATTTCACTTTTATGTTTGTCATGAAGAAGGACCCAGATGTCTTAGAGGTCTGAAACGCGTCACTTTTCACATCTTGTTATATGGAAATTTTAAAACCGCTGGAATAAAGTCGCGAAATCATTCACCCGAGCTGAGCTGGATTATCTTGTTGTTTGTTGGACTATATATTTCCGCATCCAGGTGCGGCATCCGTGCCTAGAGGGTGATTTAAAACAAAAGGTGAGAGCTGCCTTGCATTTGCTTTCTTAGTGAACAGGTAAACAATGAAGAGAAGGCAGTGCTGCCACAGCATGTTCCTTTTCTTCAACCAGTGGATTGGCGTGGGTGCCAGGTGTCAGATTCCCACCCAAGATAGGTCATCAGTAAAAATATTTTAGAAAACCCCTTTACACTAGTATATTAATGCTGTCCAATGCATTTAATTAAATTGCCATTTTTATGCAGTACAGTGCATTGATTTAAACTGGTATAATGATGCAGTACAAGGCATTGAATTAAACTGGTAAATTGATGCAGTAAAAAGCACAATTTTAAATGGAAACAAAATTTCAACTGGTTTCTAGAAAGAAAAATGTGCAATTATGCAGCATTTCCAGTGAAATGAATTCTGCTAGAGGTGCTCTGAATATGGCTATAAAACGCTTATGAACTGTAGAATCTTGAGGCTTTAAAAAAAAAAAGTCTGGCTACTCATGCACTCCAAAATGGTGTTTGTGCAGACACTGCAGGATTTTCGTGATTGCAGTGCATTACATGAACAGTTTTCAACTTCCAGCAACTGCCCTCCCCTCACTGTTAAAGATACACATTCAGAACTCTGACCCTATGCTTAGTGTTTACCAGTACACATGGCACACACATTCTCTAGCATGGCAGGCTGAGCTCAGAATGGCTTTGGTGCTTTTCATATAGCAGAAGGCCTGAAGGACCTGCCAATCATGGTTGGCAAGTCCCCTCCCAGGGTCATGTGACCTTCAGTCTTCCCCCCCCCCCGCGTCCCATTTCCCTGATATTTTAACCGTAAAATGGCGTGTGCTGTTTTGAGCAATTTATCTGAAGCTAATCGACAAAACTTTGGATTTGTTTGAGCCTTTAATCCAGGGGAGCGATAGGCCCCCTCTCCACACTATCACTGATCAGTCAGAGCACTTCTGAATTGCTCTGCTCAATCATAGAGAGAACTGTACAGTTAAAGTTACATAGTCCTCTCTTTCCTTCCTTACACTTATTTCTATGATTAGTTCAGGTAACAAACAGGAAGTTACAGCCCAAGCAATGCTGGAACCTTGACAGGTGAGTAACCACTAGACCTTAGACATGCAGCATTAAGCCATCCAATTCCTTCCATCAGGAATACTAACATTAATCCTTTAGTGTCCTAGACCACCAGGAATATAGTAAATAACCTTTTCACTGCCCTAGACCACCAGGGTACTGTAATTAACTCTTTCACTGACCTAGATCACCAGGTGTTCTGAAGTTAATCCAGTTATTGCTCTGGAGCACCAGGGATCCTTATATCAAGTTAGTATACACCACCAGTTAGTCAGACTTCAACATCTTCATTGTCCTAGACTACCAGGGATACACACATTAATCCCTTCACTGCACCAGACTAACAGTAACCTTCAAAGAGTTAGACCTTGATGGTATTTAATACTACTTGCCTGTATACTATATGGCCCCGTATATCTGGCTATTGTATGATTAATACATGCTATGTTAAAATCTATTTGATGCAGATCTGTGTTGCTCAGATTAAAGAAAAGAGTTCTTTGGATGGTAGCTAAAGTGTTCCTGCTAACAGTTAGTATTGTAGTGAGTGGTGCCAGGAGATAATAGACCACCTAAGTCATTATTATATCCGTGTGTGATGAGCCTGGTTCTGGTAAAACCTGAGGGTGAAAGTGCTGAAAGCTGGTGCTACAGGCTCTTAGTCTGTTCATCCAGATTCCACATCAGTCTGTTTGGTAACGCTAGTCACTAAGTTACTGAAATAGATGGAGGAAGTTGTGGTATGTGCTTGTACTACAAACAGGACTTAGGGAGACTTTGCAAGATTTGCATCTGCATTATACAGCCACATACCCTGGTATCAAAGAAGAACAGCAGTTGTCATGTTCGAGTTAAGAACAGTCTTGCTTCTCTTGCTTCCTAAGGCTAGTTTCACACTAGCGGCAGGACGAATCCGATAGGCTGTTCACACGACGGAACAGCCTGTCGGATCAGTCCTGCCGCTAGTGAACGTGAACGTTCGAACGCGCTGTAAAACGCTCAACAGGAGAAAACTCATGTTTCCCTATGGGCATGGTTCTCACCTGAGTGTTTTACAGCGCGTTTGAATGCGCTGTAAAACGCCATACGCTCAAAGAAGTTCTTGAGCTTCTTTGGGGCGTTTTGTCGCGCGTTTGCACCCATAGACTTCAATGGGAACGCACGTAAAACGCGCGTTTAACACGCGTTAAAGTGTAGATATGCCTTTTTCAATTGGTCTCCAGAGTCACGTATGCGCGTATGACGCGCGTCTCCTATTTGCAAAAACGCGCTGTAATACGCGTGACAAAAACGCGCGTAAAACGCGCGTCTCAGAAACGCTCAGGTGTGAACCCAGGGTAATGGAGGCTGGGTGGAGTAACGGCGGAGGCACGGCAGTGCATTATAGTCAATGGGGCCGGAGCGGTAGTCCGGGGGAACAGGTTCACTAGCGGCAGGACGGATCCGACAGGCTGTTCCGTCGGGTGAACAGCCTGTCGGATCCGTTCTGCCGCTAGTGTGAAAGTAGCCTAAACTAAACTGTTTTTTGACTGTTTGCTGAGAACACACCAGCTTTACAAAAATGTGTTCAGTACAGGTGCATCTAAATAAATAAGAATATCATCAAAAAGTTCATTTGTTTTAGTAATTCAAAAAGTGAAACTCATATATGATATGGATTAATTACACATATAGTGATTTATTTCAACCATTCATTTCTTTTAATGTAGATGATTATGGCTTACAGCTAATGAAAACCGAAAAGTCTCAGAAAATCTCAGAAAATTACTTGGTCGTGGCATGGCATGGAATCAATCAGCCTGTGGCACTTCTAAGGTATTATGGAAGCCTAGGTTGCTTTAATAGCGGCCATCAGCTCATCTGCATTGTTGGTTCTGGTGTCTCTCATCTTCCTCTTGACAATACCCCATAGATTCTTAATGAGGTTTAGGTCAGGCGAGTTTGCTGCCAATCAAGCACAGTGATACCGTGGTTATTAAACCAGGTATTTGTACTTTTGGCAAGGTGGGCAGGTGCCAAGTCCTGCTGGAAAATGAAATTCGCATCTCCATAAAGCTCATCAGCAGATGGAAGCATGAAGTGCCCTAAAATTTCCTGGTAGATGGCAGCTCTGACTTTGGACTTGATAACAGAGTGGCCCAACACCAGCAGATGATATGACTCCCATCCCCAAACCACCACTGACAGTGGAAACTTCACACTGGTCCTCAAGCAATTTGGATTGTGTGCAAACACAAGATAAATGTCTCCGATAAAAGTGTTTGGACTGATGGAAATTGCGCTGCAAATTACCAAAGAAGCGACGTGGGTTTTTGTCACCTGTATAATGTCAGTAAAAAGTGTTGGGATCCCGCTGCAATGTATAGTAGACTCCAAAACAGACAACGGATTTCTTCCTCCCAAAGATACAGAAAAAACAGCAAATATCGCAGGTCCCTTTTTATCTCCAGAACCTGTTGAGAGTCAGAGAGAATCGCACAATAGTGAAGTATTGTTGCCACAGGTGAACCGCGACGTTTCAGTGCACTTACTAGATGTTCTCTTGTAATCAGGCACATAGGAAGCAGATAACTATAATCCTCTTTCTCCTTCTTTCCTCTTAGTACTGCCCGACCCGGGTTTCGCCTGCTGGCTTCATCAGGGGCATCTCAATAGAAAACCACACAGATGCCTTAAATCCTTGTAATTAGACCCTCCCATTCCCAGGAAGAGATAAAATCAGATCAAAATATCCCATAAAATATATAAAAAATAGTACAAATATTCATCAAGTAAACAATATCATAAATCAATCTATTCCTTCCTCCAAGATGAGCTATATATTATGTAGACCTCGTAGGTAAATCATTGCAATCATTCTGCGATCACATGTGAGCTCAAAAACCAATCCCTAGTTATGTGTCCGCCTACTCCCAGGTCCTAAAATTAATTTGGATTATGTGCCTCTCCGCTCTTCGTCAACACACTGGGACCTTGATTTCCAAATAAAATGTAAAATTTACTTTAATCAAAAAAATGTATTTTCATCAGAAATATTTGGACAATGACACAATTGGATTTGAAATTAAGCAATTGAGATGCAATTGAATTAAAGACTTTCATGTTTAATTTAAGGGGTTGAACATAAATATCCTGTGAATCATTTAGGAATTGCAACCATTTTTCTACAAAGCCTTCTCATTTCAGGGGCTCAAAAGCAATTGGACAAATTAACGTTACCATAAATAAAATGTTAATTTTTTATAATTAGAGAATTTTTGGCAGGCAATGACTACCTGAAGCCTGGAACCCATGGACATCACCAAATGCTGGGTCTCCTCCTTTGTGATGCTTTGCCTTTATTGCAGCTGTCTTCAGTTGTTGCTTGTTTGTGGGTCTTTCTGCCTTAAGTTTTGCCTTAAGCAAGTGAAATGCATGTTCGATCAGGTTGAGTTCTGGTGATTAACTCGGCCATTGCAGAATATTCCACTTTATTGCCTTACAAAACTCCTGGGTTGCTTTCGCAGTATGTTTTGGGTCATTGTCCTTCTGTATTGTGAAGCAGTGGCATGCCTAGGGTGTTTGGCACCCGGGGCAGGTCCTTTTTCTGGCACCCCCCATACTTGACCACATACCTCTTACATTAATTTCCAGTGAAATGTATTAATGCCGGATCCGGTACCAAGTGTTCCGACAAAACTGATCTGGTTTTCAGGTCTGCTCATGCACAGACCTTTAAAACCGTGAAAAAAAAAAATACTGGATCCGGTTTTCTGGATGACACCAGAGACGGATCCGGAAACAAATGCTATCCATTTGCATATGGATTTCCGGGTCTGGCAGGAATCATCTAACGCAAGTGTGAAAGTACCCTAAGCTAGTTCTACTTTACAGCAGTTTGATAAATTACCCCAAATGTCCCTATAGTGTCCACAGCAGTTATAATGTCCCCTTGAGTGCCCCCAGTAATAATAATTGTGCTCCAGGTAATAATCCCTGTATAGTGTCCCCAGAAATAATAGAATTGCCCCTACAGTGGCTCCGCAATAGCAATGCCTGAAGCCTATGGCGATGATCGGCAGCGGGGCAGGGAACTATGTGCTCCCTTGCCCCGCTGCAGTATGTTGGCGTCAGCGTTTGAGCAACGAGCGCTTCCACCTGTAGGCATTAATGTGGATGCAATACAACACCTTGACTCCAGTGACACAGAAATATGATACTTAATCGGGTTGTTCAGTCTGAGGGTGACCTGTAGGCATTTTTGGTCGGTTCAGTACAACACCTTTGCACGAGTGACACAGAAATACAATATTTAATTGGGCTGTTCATTCTGTGGTTGTCCTAAAGTCATTATTCGGGTTAAAAAAATCAGCATTTTCATCCATCTTAGGGTACTTTCACACTAGCGTTAAAGTTTTCCGGTATTGAGTTCCGTCCTAAGGGGTCAGTTTTGTCCCAATGCATTCTCAATGGAAAGCAATCTGTTCAGTATGCATCAGGATGTCTTCAGTTCAGCCACTTTTACTGTATTTGGACGGGAAAAATACTGCAGCATGCTGCGGTATTTTCTCTAGCCAAAATTCCAGAACACTTGCCTGAATTCCGGAACCGGCATTAATTTCTATTGAAATGTATTAATGCCGGATCTGGTATCAAGTGTTCCGGTAAAACGGATCCGGTTTCCAGGTCTGCGCATGCGCAGACTTTTAAGGATGTAAAAAATAATAAATACCGTATCCGTTTTTCAGGATAAACTGATCCGGTAAAAACTGATCCGGTAATTGCAATGCATTTGTCAGACTGATCAGGATCCTGATTAGTCTGCAAATGACTTGCGTTTGCATACAGTTTTACTGATCAGGTAGGCAGTTCAGGCAACTCAACTGCCTGCAGGAATCAAACAATGATTACAGTTAATCATTCTGTTAATTATGTCGGTGACGTAAAGCAATTTTTTGGGGTTCATCACACCACATTTTCAACCATCTACATGTAATAGGAGGTTTAATTAGTCTGTTAATTGTGCTGGTAACACAAAGAATTTTTTTTAATAACACTGCATTTTCATCTGTCTAACTATACTAGGAGACTTAATTTGTTTGTTAATTGTGTCGGTGACATAAACCAATTTTTTTTATGACACCCCATTTTCATCCGTCTTACTGTATTAGCAGAGTAAATCAGTCTGTTAATTGTGTTGGTGACACAAAATATTTTACTGTAATAGCAGAGTAAATCAGTCTGATAATTGTGTTGCTGACATAAAACAATTTTTTTTAATAACACTGCATTTTCACCTGTCTAACTGTAATAGGAGGGTAAATCAGTCTGTTAATTGTGTCGGTGACACAAAGCATTTTTTGGGGTTGATCACACCGCCTTTGCATCCGTCTTACTGTAATAGAAGAGTAACGCAGTCTGTTAATTGCGTCGGTGACACAAACCAATTTTTTTTATAACACCACATTTTCATCCGTCTTTCTGTAATAGCAGAGTAAATCAGTCTGTTAATTGTGTCGGTGACACAAAACAATATTTTTGGGTTGATCACACCACCTTTGCATCCATCTTACTGTAAAGCAGAGTAAATCAGTCTGTTAATTGTGTCGGTGACATAAAGCAAATTTTTTGGGGTTCACCACACCTCATTTTTAACCATCTAAATGTTATAGGAGGTTTAATTAGTCTGTTAATTGTGTCGCAAAGCAGTTTTTTTAAATAACACTGCATTTTCATCCATCTAACTATACTAGGAGACTTAAGCTGTCTGTTAATTGTGTCGGTGACACAAACCAATTTTATGGGGTTCATCACACTGGATTTTCATCCACAACACCAAAAGAATTCTAGGGACACACATATAAAATTAACGCATATTTTATTGGGTAATAATTAATAAACCATTACAAACAAGCCATAAAATGCTGAATTAATTATAAGTACAGCAGCAATGCAGGTTA
Source organism: Bufotes viridis (assembly GCA_033119425.1). NCBI lineage: Eukaryota > Metazoa > Chordata > Amphibia > Anura > Bufonidae > Bufotes > Bufotes viridis. The sequence goes on along the minus strand of CM065592.1, from coordinate 363,318,102 downwards.
GCGCTGCTGCAAGCAGCTCACTGACTGAACCACAGGTAACCCAATCCTAACTAAGGAAAAGCTCAAGTAAGTTCACTCAAAGGGAACTGTGAGAGAAATCCCTAATATATACCAGTAACTAGTAAGGAAGAACAAAGGAAAATCCAGCATCAAATTCTCGAGTGTCTTCTCTTTATTAGCAGTGTTGGAAATACAGCGGCAGTAAAATATATCTTCTCACATCCTTAGACAGTCAACGCGTTTCGAAAAAGTTCTTAATCATGACTGGTACCAATTCATAGATGTCGGTAATTCATATGGGAACAATCCATAAAAAAAATCCATAATACCGTAATACCTGGATCTTATGATTCTTTTTTAGGGAGTATTGTATTAATCTGGCTATTTATCCATTTATTTATTAATTTATTTATTGTACCCAAATCATTTATTTATTTATTGTACCCAAATCACTTGGAGCAATCACTCATTTATACGCCATGAACTTTTTACTGAATGAATTTTATATATACAGTTTATATATATATATATATATATATATATATATATAGTTTTTTTTTATACAATTTTTTTTTATATATATATCTTTTTATGACTATATTTGTATCTGTATATTTATACGTTTTTTGTATTCTATTTCTCCTGAAGAAGGGGGCTTCGGACCCCCGAAACGCGTTGGACCACGTTTATTCTAATAAAGCGATTGACCAGAAGCCATTTGTGTGTGGGCTGCGTTTAGTCACCAATAAATTCTACATACGATCCTGGCCGGGGGGGTACACGTCACAGGTGTCTTGAGTTTATCCTGTTGACCACCCCCCTGTGAAGTGAGTGTTATCCATATTGTTCCCTGGACAATACATATTCCAGTGGAACATCATTTCTGGACAACTTTATATATATAATTTCAACCCTTATCCTATATAGAGATCCGTCAGGGGTACATATATCTATTAGAGGGATTTGGCGCCTGATTTACGTGTTTTCTTTTTTTCTGTGACAATTCAAATCCTACTCACTCTGTCTCGAGGGGGAGGACCTAGTCCTACCCCCGTGAAAACACCGGTGCAGCCTTCCCTTACATCTGGACTCACATTGAGTAATAAAATATAACCTATATCACATCAACACTATCAATCCACCCTTGGCGCCTTTCGACTCCTTCACTAGGCACTTGCTCTTTCCTGATCTGGTTTTCATTCTAAACCAGTAGTGCCTTTTTGTGCTATAATCTTCTTTTTTCTACCTCTTGTATTCCCCACCTCTGCCACCTACACCGCCATGTCCATCTCCTTCTCCTCTACTCGGACCTCCACCTACTGGCTCAAGATTAGTATTTGTAAACTTTAATAATCACCTAAAACTGCTTTTTGTATTTACAAGACCTTTTAACAACAGTAAACAATATTCCAAATGGAGAATACTTTGTAAATTTTCTTTGATGTGGCCCCCTTGCCAAAACTACACCAAAAGCTCAGCAATAAAACGTCGCAGCACATTCCTATTTTGGTCAGTATCTTGCAAGCAGTATTAGCAAAAATCATAAATGGAATCTACAAAGTGAAAAAGGTACAATTAAAAGATCTGTACCAATTACAATGCTTTTGACCCACAACTAGTTTTCGCATACAAATACTGATGCAAAATACTGACTAAGGGCTCATGCACACAAACGTATTTTCTTTTCGTGTTCCGTTTTCTTGTGGACTGTATGCGAAACCATTCATTTCAATGGATCCACAAAAAAACGTAGTTACTCCGTGTGCATTCTGTTTTTTTTTTATTTGGTTGATTAATTGGGCTTATTTGTATGTAATATCTATTTTATTTTACTTTTGTTTTGTTATACTTATGGCTCAGAAAATGTAAATATAAAAAGGTGCAAAATAATCTGTTTTGCATGTCCTTTCCATTTTTTGGAGTAGTACAGATGCAACTAAAATCCTTTTTTAAAATGTTCCCCTTTCAGTTACATTGGTTTTTAGAAGCAGCGCTGTAGGCTAGTGGTGGTGATCTCTTTTATTTGTATTTTGTTTTAGTTTTTTTTATTTTGCACATGGTCTCCAGACGTCATACAAGACCTTTGGGGACTCATTAACATTACATCTTTTTATTGCAGATTTCACCTGTAAGTGACATATAAGATAAGTTTATGGGGGAATACAGTCTCCAAAGCCTCACTGCAGAGATGATATTTGTCTGCTAAGATCCACATTCCCAACAATTGTCTCATCGTCAGTGGAGATAAAGCTGCATTTACATGCAGCAATCACCTCCACTGTATGGGGACTAGTGAGTGTTACTGCAACTCTCTTTTCCTCTGGGCTTCCTATTATACAGGACAACCTGCTGTCTAAAAACATTGACTTTTAGGCTAGGGATACATGACGACATGTGTTGCACGACAATAATTTTTATAATGATAGTCTATGGTGTCGCACTGCAACATGCGACATGCTGCGACTGCGACAGTCGCAGAAAAATCCATTTGGATGGGTTTTTTGCGACTGTCGAGTCGCAGTCGCAGCATGTCGCAGTGCGACACCATAGACTATCATTATAAAAATTGTCGCACAACATTGGTGCGACAAAATGTCGTGCGACAAATGTCGTCGTGTAGCCCTAGCCTTAGTGCCTGCTGAAAGACACAATCGCCCAATGAACGAGCGTAAAAAAACTCATCACTAACAGCTGACCTAATGATCGGTCCCTGTAAAAAGATAATTAGCCGACATATCACAATGAACTGTATACACTAAGTGCCAGGTATACAGCAATTAGAAAGTCAAGGATGGTAATAAACTTTCTATGCCTTCATTTCATTTACCATTTTATCTGTAGTAATATGAGAAGTTACAGTGTATATAAAACATTATACTTTATTTAAAAATGTTTAGTTTTAATCATTCCTTTTCTTTGGCATTCGACTAGTTTTCATCAATTTTATCACTGCTGCCACTTGACTTTTTTTTTATCAATAATTGATGATGACTTTGAAACAATAGCTGCCATTTCCCTTCTTTCATGTATTATATTTCTTGTCTGAAATGAGCATTGATTTAAGCTGATTTAATGTTTCATGAGTTGTTAAAGACTGTGATTAAATGAACTTTTTAACAACGTGAGCATTGATAGATAGATAGATAGATAGATAGATAGATAGATAGGGCCGTCTTTAACACGGGGCAAAAGGGGCAGCTGCCCCGGGCCTAGTTGCTCCTGGGGCCCCCAAGGCAGCTGCCTCTTGAGCCCTGCTGGCTAGCGGCGTAGCTTGGGGGGGGGCGTTGCCCTGGGCGCAAAATTCTAGGGGGGCGCTAGCATGGCTGCACCGCCAATTAGGCAAAGTGAGGCGATCACCTCAAGCGGTGCGGCCCTGGTAACAAGTGGGGGTTGGAGGCAGGGCACAGGGAGATGAGCGCTTCCATTGTGGAAGCGCTCTTATCCATAGTCATCTGTATCACCATCCTCAGGACAGCGATACTGATGGATGCTGCGGGGCAGGGGAGAGGCGTCTCCCTTCCCCGTTCCTGTGATAGGCTGCCTGAGCCATACAGGGGGGGCACTTCTTACTGGCACATGATTGGGGGGCATCTATGGGGGCACTTCTTACTGGAACATGATTGGGGGGCAACTATGGGGGCACTTCTTACTGGAACATGATTGGGGGGCATCTATGGGGGCACTTCTTACTGGCACATTATTGGGGGGCACTGTGGGGGCACCTATGGTGGCACTTTTTACTGGCACATTATTGGGTGGCACTATGGGGGCGGCATCTATGGGGGCACTTCTTACTGGCACATTATTAGGGGCACAATGGGGCATCTACTGAGGCCACAAAGAAGGGATATTTTATATTGGGGCACTATGGGGGAAGGGGGGAGAGGAACACTATGGGGGCTTCTACTGAGGCCACACAGAAGGGGTATTTTATATGGAGGGCTCTGTATAGGGGCATTTTATACTGGGACACATTATGGTGGGTACTATGGGGAAGGGGAAAGAGGAGTACTATGGGATCATCTATGGGGGGCACTGAGAAGGGGTATTTTATACTTGAAAATTATGGGGGACACTGAGGGCATCTACTAGGGCACTATATATGGGGAATTTTATACTGGTACATTATGGGGGGCACTAGGAGGAAGAGAGGAGAGGAGCACTATGGGGGCATTTACTGGGGGCACTATTTATGGGTATTTTATGCTAGCACATTATGGGGGCACTAAGGGGACATTAGCTCAACTGGGGGCATTAAAAGTGGGTAATTTTTGCACTGGCATATTATAAGGAGAATTATTACTACTGGGGGGCATTATGATGGGCTTTATTACTACTAGGAGTCTATGGGGAACATGATTACGAATATTTGCACTATGGAAGCATTTATTACTTCGGTGGTACAGTGGAGACATGTTGGGGGCACTGTAGGAGCACTATTACTACCATGTCTGCTCTAGCAGAGAATTATTACTATTGGTGGGACTTTTGGGAGCACTATTACTGTGGGGGCACCTTGGCACAGTATCAGCTTACCACAATTATTTTTGGGGGATGTTATGTTTACATTATTAGTGTCAGGGGCACTATTTGCTGGGCACAGTTATTTTAGAGCACTGTATGCCAATAAATATTGAAGGGGGCATAATCTGTGTGGTACTAGTATTATCAGGGGGTTTATCGGTTTCTGCAGTATAATATTGGGGAGCACAGTGGCACAGTATTGGGGTTGGTAGGATGATTTGTCCTGAAGATGGGAGGATGATGGAAAAGTTGTAAACTAAGATTTTTTTTGTCAAACTGCAAAGACGAGAAATGGCTGAAAAATGGTGGTCTGGTCTGAAGATCTGAAAGGAGAAGACCAGGAAAGAGAACATTTACATCAAAGGAGACGTCACTGTTCTGTAGTGATGGGAGGGTGGATATAGAATTTAGCCCACAGTGTAGCAGCCTGGCCCCAGACAGGTCCCACTGTGCGTTTTCTGAATTCTGGGAGCTCACACCCATCTACTACATTATCTGTACTCAGAGAGTTATCACTTCCAGCCCTGAGTCCAGCTGCCCAGAGCACTGATCCTGAGACTGCTAGAGTCTTCAGAACTGTAAGTATTTACAGTAATTCACTGTAAGCTATATGATATATATATTTCTTGTTTTATGTGAGTAAGGGTGCTGGGTGGTTGGAGAAGGGGGGGGGGTGGAGAATGGGGAGGGAGGTGGGGATGGAGGGATTAAGGGACACTATAGTCACCAGAACCACAACAGCTAAATGTAGTAGTTCTGGTGTCTATAGCATGACTCTGCAAGCTTTTTAATGTAAACACTGCCTTTTCAGAAAAAAGGCAGTATTTACATTACTGTCAAGGAACACCTCTAGTGGCAACTCATCAGACGGCCACTAGAGGTGCTTCATAGTCATGCTAAACATTGATTCAAAGCATCTCTATGAAGCCACGTATGCGCAATAGCCTCCCAATGCTTCCCTATGGGAATGCAGTGGGTTGGCTATGATATACTCACACACTGCACATTCCTGTGCATTGTATTGATGAAGTTGTATGTGTGTTGTAGTGGAGGGCGTGATTGCATGCTAAGGTGTAGGAAGGCGGGATCCAGGGGGCCCAACTAAATTCTTGCCCAGGGTCCAATCAATATTAAAAATGGCCCTGATTATCCTGCTGAAACTTTCATTTGGAAGCTTTGCCATTAGGGCCAACACATGTAGCTGCGGGATATCCTGTACATATCGCTGAGCTCCTAGTGTCCCTGGTAACACTATTGGGGTAACCAACTGTAATATTCGATGGCTTCCCAGATCAAACAAGGAATTGAAGCACTCACCATGAGGCCTCCATACTCGGACCTGACCATCATGGGATCCCAATCAGAATCCAAACTTGTCTCTAAACATGATGTGGTTTCAGTCCATAGCAGTCTGGGTTTCTCATTCATGACAGCATTTAAAAAAAAGGTGACATTGGCTGTCAGTGGCAGAACATGCAATGAGCACAATAACAGCAAGTTTCCTTCTGCTAAGTACCTGAAAATGGTCGGGGCAGACACATGAGTGTATAATGAAGGTTACACCTGTGCCTGGATGGTAGACAATAAAACTATGGGAGCTAGGTTAGAACCGCCTCAATGGTAAACAATTCATCAAAATAACCATCCTGCTTCTCTCAGTCCAATTATACGCCGCACCTCAAAGTCTGTCAGCCTGGCAAAATGTCTTTGAGTGGATCATAGAGGCATGTCTAGCAGTCAACAATCTCTTACCAAGAGGTATGCTACACAAAGTAGCCTCTGAGAGTCTTTTTATAGGACAGCGCGGGAAGCACTTTTATGCCTTGTGACAAGACCCAGTGTCTAATCAGATCATACCTGTAATCATTTACATATTTGCCTGAGACATAACTGCATTCAAAATTTTGCAGCAATCCGAGATTTCTACCTGACTGCATTATTTTTGTATGTTTTATATTTTTATTTAAATATGTAATTGTTTATGTCAAATTACCTTGTCCGTCATTACAATAGATAGTACATATCCTACTCAGAAACAGGAGGGTAACTATAAGAAGTGCAGAGGTATCATTCACTCGAGTGACTATAAGCCTTCTGCCTCATAAGAAGACACCAGTATCATAAATAACACATGGTAAGTGGACAGATTTTGCATTCTGGCCCATGAGTTTAAATTTATACCTCTGCTCAAAAATTACCTACAGTATATGCAGATTAACTGTCTATTTGATGTTTGTTGATAGTTGCCCTGTAGTTAATATCTGAACTTTTAACAGGCCTTGCAACACAACTGAAAATATTGGTAAAATTAGGAGACTTGTCCAAAAGAAAAAGGGGACCCATCTGAAGACAATCGTGTTTTTGTTCCTTATCAGTACCGTACTGTCTGCAGCTGGGGTCCCTTTGGAGAAGGTTCTTGGTTTGACAATTATCCTCACACTGACTATAGGGTAGCTACTGGGCTTGAGCAAATGAGATCTGAAGTTGATTCAATCAAATACTTTGATTTTTTTTTTTTTTCCTGTAAATTTTTTGTTTATTAAACAACACAGATACGTGTACATTCGAGTCAATAGTGTGTCATTCGGCTTACATTGACATCAAGAGTATTAAATATAGATATTAAAATGTGTTACAATTCTGATGATGCATTACTAAGTTATCGTATCTGTCAATGGTAAAACGGGAGGGGCAGGGAGGAGGGGTGGGAAGAGGGGGAAGAGGGAAGGGAAAAAAAAGGGAAGAAGGGACACGGGAAAGAAATATAATGTAACAAAGAGGAAACCCAACGATGTCACATGCAGATCATAGAATGCACAATAAGTATAACAGAGAGATATAACAGAGAAATACTTTGATTTTAATGCTGTTTGTGTTTAAATGTATTGGCTCTGTGGACTCAAACTTCATCTCGCCCGAAGTCACGCTGGACTTTGGTGAATTACTACTGTATTCATATCTGTGCATATAAAAACAATTTAAAATAGCAATTCGAAGTGGCTTTGGTATTACCTAGACCTCGGTACCAAAGCCCACTTTGGATTCCTATTTTAAATTGTTTTTAAATACGCAGATATGAATACAGAAGTAATTCACCAAAGTCTGGAGTGACTTCGGGCGAGATGAACTTTGGCTCCATGGAGCCAAAACATTTTAATGCTGTACAGAAACAGTGTTAAAATTGAAGTATTTGAATGAATCGACTTTAGATCTATGATCCGAAGGTCTATTCACTCAAGCCTGGAAGCTACCTCTGCTAGATAGCACCAATGTGGCAGCTTTCTTTCTCTTGGAAGACCCAGGCAGCATTGCTTGGTCTATAAGATTCCCTAAGCCAACTCTGGTGCTCTTCACAAGGACCTATGAATTGCCATTAAATTGTCTGCTAAGAGATTTAAAGTTTAAGGTTGTTGATGTTTCTGATTTTGTAACAGAATTACCTCTCTGGGCACTAGTGCTATGCTTGCCTCCTTGGACCCTCGCCAAAATGATATTGATGACCTAGATAGGTCAACAAATATAGTAAGTTAATCTATAACCCGTAGAGGACCCTTGCCGTACATGTACAGCGCTGGTGGACGTGACTTAAGGAACAGCGCCGTACATTTACGGTGGGCTGATCGGGCGGGTGCAGGAGCTGCACCTGCCCGATCAGCGTCAAGGACCTGGCAGTCACGCCGGCATTGGTGAAAACACACATGTTGTTTTGTAGTGCATTGCAGAGGGGATCAGACCCCAGAAGTTGAAGTCCCAGAGTGGGACAAAATAAAAAGTAAAAAATGTGTTTTTCATAATAGAAAAAAAAGTTAGTTTCAAGTAAAAAAAAAAATTATAAAAAAATTTCCCAAAATAAAAACCATAAAATTGTAAAAAAAAAAATTGAAAAAATAGAAAACCAGACATATTGGGTATTGCCGGGTCCATAATGACCAGCTCTATAAAAATATCACATGATCCACCCCCTCACCTGAACGCCGTAGAAAAAATTAAATAAAAACAGTGCTAAAACAATCTTTTTTTGTTACCTTACATCACAAAAAGTGCAACACCAAACAATCAAAAAGGCGAATGCCCCCCAAAATAGTACCAATCAAACTGTCACCTCATCCTGCAAAAAATTAGCATCTAGATAAAACAATCGGGGAAAAAATAAAAAAAACTATAGCTCTCAGAATATGGAGACACTAAAACATGATTATTCTTGTTTCAAAAATGCTCTTATTGTGTAAAACTTAAAAATACATTTTAAAAAAGTATGCGCATTAGGTATTGCCACTTCCGTAGTAACCTGCTTTATAAAAACATCACATGATCTAACCCCTCAGATGAACACCGTAAAAATAAATAAATAAAACTGTGTCAAAAAAGCCATTTATTGTCACTTTACATCACAAAAAGTGTAATACCAAGCGATCAAAAAGTCACATGCACCCTAAAATAGTACAAATAAAACTGTCATCTCATCCCGCAAAAAATGAGACCCTACCTAAGACAATCGTCCGTACCCCCCGTCCCCCCAAAAAAAGAAAAAAAAAATATGGCTTTTAGAATATGGAGACACAAAAAAAAATTTTTTTCAAAAATGTTTATTATGTAAAACTGAAACAAACAACCAACAAAAGTAGTCATATTTGGTATTCTCTTTATTAGAGATGTCGCGAATATAAAATTTTCCGTTCGCGAACGGCGAACGCGAATTTATGCAAATGTTCGCGAACGGGCGAACAGGGCGAACCGCCATAGACTTCAATAGACAGGCAAATTTTAAAACCCACAGGGACTAACACCTGGACTGTGGCATGCCGGACGGGGATCCATTGCAAAACTCCCATGGAAAATTATGTAGTTGACGCATAGTGTGGTAAGTTGAATTCGCAATGCGATTACTATAACTTGCATTAATCGCATTGCGAATTCAACTTAGAGCTGGGTTCCTAATGGTTGTATTGCTAGAATATAACGAAGATTGAGAATATAGCGCTATATTTTCAATCTTCGTTATATTCTAGCAATACAACCATTAGGAACTCAGATCTAGGTTGTAATCGCAATGCGATTAATACAGGTTATATTAATCGCATTGTGATTACAACTTAGATCCGAGTTCCTAATGGTTGTATTGCTAGAATAGACAAATATAACGAATATAGCGCTATATTCTCAATCTTCGTTATATAATTCTAGCAATACAACCATTAGGAACCCAGCTCTAAGTTAAATTCGCAATGCGATTAATACAGGTTATATTAATCTATAAAAAATGTATTATGACGCACAGGAGTGTAATTGCGCCTATTCAGGTGCTACAGTCAAGTAGTTCCACCAACTACCGAAAATAATTAAAAGTAGACTAATAGGAAGAGACTGTGCACTCTGAGTGCACAGTCTCTTCCTATTAGGTTATATTAATCGCATTGCAATTACAACTACTAACACTGCAGGTGTTAGGTGGCAGGGTCTGCAGGGTCTGGGAGGGAGGGTATGCTGATTGGCTGGAATGCGTCTGCTGACTGTGAGGTACAGGGTCAAAGTTTGCTCAATGATAAAGTATAGGGGCGTACGCAAACATCGCATATGTTCGCCCCGTCGCGGCGGACACGAACAAGCTATGTTCGCCGGCGAATAGTTCGGGACATCTCTACTCTTTATTAACACCGAAAAAAATAAAAGTTTCGACACAGCAGGTCTGTAGCTTGAAAAAGACTTGATGTGTCGAAACGTCACTTTTTTCGGTGCTAATAAAGAGAAGGATTTAATTCAAGATTGGGAGTGCTGCGATTTTTCTGAAGTCTTTTCTATGCTCCATAATATGCCATATTACAGAGCCCCATAATCTGAAAACATTGCAGCATACGGAGTGCCTATGGCTCTTTAGTTCTAGCAACAGTAAATCCATGTGCCTCCATGAAGCCTCCTGCATACAGCAGTTTGTGGTGAACCAAGGACAGGAGTGGAAGCTAAACAGAATACTATAACTCAGTGTCGGACTGGGGTACCTAGGGCGCACCAGTGTAACTGATTCTGAGGGCCCACCCTAGGGTTCCTGCACACAAACTTATTTTTTGTATTTGATACTGTACTCTACCTAGCGCAGCTCTTGATTGCACAGACCAAGGGCTTAGGAGGCTCTGCATTAGTATTGTTCACTGTGACTTCACCGGCTCCTACAGTCAGGCTTTACCCCTATCTCTACCATTAGAGACGTTGACTTCACTGTGAGCAATGCTAGCCAGAAGCATACACCTATCGTTCTCCATGGATAGCCCATTCCATCACTGGATTTCCCAAAAATGTCCTTTGCCCTGCGAGAATGACCAAAGAATAACCCTAGGTACACACCTAAGTGTTTTTCAGCGCGTTCAAACGCGCTGTAAAACGCACAACATGTGGAAAGCCATGCTTCCCTATGGGCATGGTTCACATTTGGGCGTTTTACAGCGCGTTTTAACTCACTGAAAAACGCCAAACGCTGTCGCTTCAGCATGAGCTTCTTTTGGGCGTTTTAACGCGCCTATGGACCATGCTGAAATAGGGGAGAATGACTTAATCGCGCGTATGATGCGCGTTTCTTAGTTACAAAAACGCGCATCCAAAAACGCGCGTAAAACAGGCGTCATACGCGCAATTCAGAAACGCTTAGGTGTGTTCCCAGCCTAAAGGAAAGCATTTGAACATTTAACAGTGGTATGGCCAGTTTAAGGTCCCAAACACGGCCAACCAAATTATATAGCTTGTATTGTTTTTTGGGGATTTTTTTTTACATATTTGCTCATTTTATTTATTTTTTATTTACACTCTTTTTTTATTTTCTTCTGATAGATTTCTGGCAACAGGAGAAAGTTTGACGTCCCTCCATTATCAGTTTCGTCTAGGAATATCCATAGTTTCCTTGATTGTTAAGGATACATGCCATGCTTTGTGGGAGCAGTTGCATGCAGAATTTATACCACATCCAAGTAGGCAACAGTGGATCGAAATTTCTGAAAATGTTTCAGAGGTGTGCCAGTTTCCTAACTGTCTTGGGGAAGTGGACGGAAAATGTATATGTATTATCAAGCCCCAAGGCACTGGTTCAAAGTACTTTAACTACAAAAATATTTTTCAATTATATTAATGGCCATCGCTGATGCCCAGTACCATTTTGTGGCAATCGAAGTTGAGGCTTATGGACGAACCAATGATTCCATGGTCTTTAAAAATTCAATAGACAATTTGATTTTCCACCACCTCAACCTCTACCAGGTACTGATGCTCCCCCCGTACCCTTCATGTTGGTTGCTGATGAAGCGTTTCAGATCTGTGGCAATCTAATTAAACCAGAGAAAATGCATATTCAATTACCGCCTGACTTGGCCAGAAGAATGGTGGAATGCGCATTTGGCATTCTGGTGGCTAAATGGCGGATTTTCACCAAACCCATTCAACTTAAAATAGAAACTGTTGATGAGGTAGTAAAGGCATGTGTGGTGTTACACAACTACCTCCTTATAAAAGAACCGCTACATGTCAAGCTGATCTCTGAAGACAGCGATTTGGCCAGGATTGGAAGTTTTGGACTGAGGACCACTGTAGTAGTTTCCAGGATGAGAGACTCCTTTGCTTAATACTTCTGCTCTGTTGCAGAAAGAGTGGACTGGCAGGACCAAATAATTTTAAAAAGATTTCATGAAAAATTAATGTAATTTGAATATATTCTAGATGCAGTTTGGTTGCGTGGTTATGTGGGTGGATGGATACAGTAGTGTGTTTATTAATTTTGAAACCTGTTTTGTAAAATTAGTTTCAGTTTATTAAACTTTTTTAATTCAATATACTGAGTCTTTATGCATATATTGATCTCCCGATGCTGGAGGAGCAACAAATAATTGTATCACCCTGCGAGCGTTGGTATATTATGTCCGGCCTCTTTTCTCCACACTAGTTTTCAACATGCTCTCCCCATGCTGGAAGAGCGACAAATACTTGTGTCGCTCCGCCAGCGTTGGGAGATTATGTCAGGCCTCTCTTCTCTACACTAGTCTTCAATATACTCTCGATCACGGTCTCTCCCGTGACAGGGGTCAGAAGATTTAAGAGACTGGCTGCATGTCATGTGATCTGACAGCCTCTTTGGTTTCACTTGTTTTAGTGTTGTTGCTGGTTATGACCACACCTCTTGTCTCAGGTGTAGCTCAAATTGTCATTCCAACTCCTCTATTTAGTCTGGTCTCACTCATCATGCTATGCGGTTGATAACTCCATTCTGGTTTGCGAAAGTGCCGGTGTTTGGATTTCCACTGAGTTCCTGCTCGTCCTGGTACTTATCGAAGTTAAGTCTTTTTCCTATTTTCTAGTTTGTTGTATTCCCCTATCTTTTGGTAATAGACCTGAGGGAGTCTCCTGTTCCATCAGCTGAGAAGTAGGAGGTCATCTGTTGTCCTGACACTATTTCCAGGGCCCTTTAGGGTAAGATAGGGCTTTAGGTTCCTATGTATGAACATTCCTACCATCGAGTAGTCAGGGCTCAGATTAGAGATTCACTAGGAGGTGACCATCCCCCTTTCCCTAGTTTCCAGGCCTAGTACCTTTCCCCTTCCCTCCTGTGTTCGGTGTGGAGTTTACCCCCCAAACCCCGCCCTGACCCTCTCCCAATGCTGGAGGAGTGACAAATATTTGTGTTGCTCCGCAAGCGTTGGGAGATTATGTCAGGCCTCTCTTCTCCACACTAGTCTTCAACATACTCTTCCCAGGCTGGAGGAGCAACAAATACTAGTGTCACTCCGCCAGCGTAGGCAGAATATGTGAGCACTATAGCCGTCCATCTCCCCATGCTGGAGGAGCAACAAATACTTGTGTCGCTCCGCCAGCATTGGGAGAATATGTGAGCACTAGAGCCCTCCATCCCCCTACGCTGGTGGAGCGACAAATACTTGTGTTGCTCTGCCAGTGCTGGGAAAATGTAAGGGTTCAAAAAGAACTAATTTTTTATACCCAACTTTAAAAAAATCATTAAAAAAACCCAGACAAATAGATACTCAAAAACATAACATTTATTAATATATAAAAATTATCTGAAGATATAAATAAATAAAAAACATATAAAAACATTTTTATAATTGCCCCAAAACAGGCCTGGGGGACTAGAAGAGTGGGGGGTGGAGGTCAGTACACGGGTTGGGACCCCTCTGTCCTGTTGCTGTTCTGCCACTGTGTACAAATAAGCGCGCGTTGGGGCAAGTTAAACAGTGGGAGTATTTAAAGTGGATGATAGGGCAGGAGATAGAGTTTACCAAGCTAGGGTAGAGGGAGTGGTGAAAGAGGTTGGATGATAGTAATGAGGAGGAGAAGGAGAAAAGTGGTGAGAAAATAGCTTGGGGTTTGGGACTGGGATGGGTGTTGGACATGAGAATGGTGGTGGGAATGGTGGTGGGTGGAACTGGGATGGGGAATGGGGCTGGGATGGGGCTGGGAAGGGGGATGGGATGGCTGGGAAGGAGGATAGGTGTAAGATGGGTGATAGGGCTGGGGTTGGGATAGGTCTGGGGCGGGGGATAAGGCTGGGGCGGGGGAAAGTATGTGGGGCGGTGTTGCACTTGCCACAAGGCACAGTCCACTAGTCTTCTGGCCTTAAAATAATTGGTCAGGCGTAAATTGTTCCATCAGGGGGAATAACAAATTCAAATAAAGTTGCACCGGACTCATTTGTGACGTCAACACCACCTCCTCCTGAAGACTACGCAAATTATCCTCAAATCTAGAAACTCTATTTGTGAATCACATCAAGGACTCGTAAATGAGCCTTGTGAGATTCTCATAGTCTGCCTGATGGCTCCTACCTGCCCTCGGGTGATGTATGATGGTCTCAAATAATTGGGCTAATCGGTCCATCATTGCAGCGCCAGAGGGCGGAGGTAGGGGAACATCGGGGTCCTGACCAGTTGCTTGAGCAGAACGAGAGGGACCGCCTCCTGAGAAACTTCGATGCCAGAGTACTGCTTGATGTTCTGTAAAGCAAAGAAAAAAAACACAATTAGCAGTTCGATTTCAGTGGAGAACCTCTGGAATACAGGTGAGCAAAGCGACTTCTGATGTTACATAGGAAACTGCATTGCAAAAAAAATTCATACAAATACTGTACATAGATAGAGCCCATACATTCTATTAGTGTACAGAGAAGTTTCTATGTACAGTATGAAATATTTTTGGGAATTCATCTTCAGATGTATAATCTGAGGCATGCTTCGCATATCGCTACTCCATAAAATGCTATGTGGATGTCCAAGACAGAGTGCCAAATGACATTCTGCCTGGGCCATACACATAGATTGGATGATATAATTCAGAATCTCTATAAACATAATCTCTTACCTTCGCAGCTCTAGGGTTGTTCGTAGGAACCCCAAGGCGGGGCCTGAAGTTCCTCATTATAATCTTTCTTGTAGCGGTCCCTGATGGACCGCCACTGAACCATGATTGTCGCAATTGTAAAAGAAATTAAAAAAATAAATAAAGGTTAGTCTTTAAAATACATGATTTTGTGACATCGAAAATGGTTTAATTGATCTAGCCACAACGACAATGAAAATACATTTGTTGTTAAACTATATGTGGCAGTGACCCCCATCAACTAGACCGTAAACCACTTCTGAGCAATAAAACATACGCGCACAGTATGCAATCTACAAATGAAATACTGTAAACTTACGGCACTGCTCCCATTGCCTGTCTCCGAGGTCCTCCCAATTCGTCACAATTGCCTCACCGATTTTATGCCAGAGGAGCCATGTTGCATGATAGTCTGCGTGGCGGCGATCTGTGTTGTCCCAGAACGCTGGACGCGCCTCCACCAGCTGGATGAGGAGGTCGTTATCTATAAAAAAGACGACCTCTTCATCCATTCTGGAGGAGACTCTGGAACCCTAAAAAACAAAGAAAAAAAATTTAAATACAGTTTTAAAGTTTTAAAATTTAACACTTTGATTGTAAATACTCACACGACCCTGACCGCCGGGCACTCCCCGACTTCTTCTGGCAGAGGCTTGAGGACCTCTCTGAGAGGCAACGGGAAGAGATGGCTGTAAAATAGAAAAAAAAATATCATTTCAGAACATACAATAACATGTATTTTTGGGGGGGAAAATAGAAAAGTAAACACCTATCATTTGCTGCCCTCCACCCCCATTTTCCCCCTCTGCAATTTCTTCTTGGCCGGGATGCAACTCCTCCACAGATGATGACTGCGAGAAAAAATAAAAAACATAATTAGAATAACGGCAAAATATTACAGTGGGGCTTGCTATAATCCAACTTGACATACCGTATCATGTCTGCGACGTCGGCCTGGAGGAGTACTTCAGGCCTCACTTGAAGAAGATATGTCTATTAAAAAAAAATGATAATAATATTTGAACTTTACACACGACAAGCAGACCCACATAAATATTACTTACTTTCCATACCTTTTTCCTGTCTAGCAGTCAGGCTGTCTGGCAAGCGGGCGGACAAGGGGGCTATCTGGCAGGGTTTTTTTTTTCTAAAAAATTATTTAGAGGAGTGGTAGTTATATTCTTATACCTAGGACTACTACTCTTAGCATCCCCTATGTGCTTATACTAACTGCAGTCCCTATATACTATTGCATAGGGACTGCAGGTAGTATAAGTACATAGGGGATGCTAGGAGTAGTAGTACCTAGGACTACTACTCCTAGCATCCCCTATGTACTTATTGTTCCCTTTTTTTGGCCGAAAAAAATACGGCAGCAAGATGCGGTATTTTGTCCGGTCAAATACCGTACAAGGGATGGAACGGAAGACATCCTGATGCATACTGAATGGATTGCTTTCCATTCAGACTGAATTAGGACAAAACGGATGCGTTCTTTTCCAGTATTGAGATCCTTTACCGGATTTCAATACCGGAAAAGAATAACGCTAGTGTTAAAGTACCCTAAGTGCGTATTTCCATGGTTACAGACCACCTTGCAATCCAGCAGTGGTGGTCATGCTTGCACACTATAGGCAAAAGCATCAGCCTCTCTGGTGGCTGGGACCATGGGAGCACACATAGACTAGTGCTTTATCTTATAGTGTGCAAGCAAAACCACCACTGATTGATTGCAGGGAGGTCGTAATGGAAACGAGCAGTGTGATGGAAAAATGAATCCAGCCAACAAAGGAAGCAATATGGATAATAACAATATATTAGTAAGTGGCTTGTATTAACTTTTTCTACATGATAAATCCGACTTACTGAAGTAAGACCACCCCTTTAAGACCACGTTCCCTTGATCATGGGGGTCCCAGCAGTCAGACCCCACCAATCAGGCACTTATCACCTGTCGTGTCATAGCTGTTTCATCATTTCATATTCTCTATCCTTAAAGGATTTCTTTGGGTGTAAAAAAATATTTAAATTAAAATTAGAAATCTGGCCCAAAATATGTGTCAAACTAAAATAGAAATGCTCACCTGTTATAGGGCCTGTGTCCACTTTTCTAGTTATACTCTATCCACAAGATCGGGGATTACTAAGTGATCCGTGGGGGTCTGAACGCTGGAGCCCCCACTGATCCCCCTTCTTGACTGAGTGGCATGTCGAGCATATGTCTTGCCTTTCCATCCATTCTCTATGGGGTCGCTGGAGATGGCGGAGTATAGCGCTGGCTATCTTCAGTGGTTCCAAAGAGAATGAATGGAGCAGCAGGACGTATGTAGCCTGTCACACCATAAAAAGGTCTCGTTCGGGATCAGTGGGGGTTGCAGAATCGTACCCCACTATTCATATGCCCTATGGTGTGGTGAGGATAACTTGAAAACCTGCACAAACCCTTTAAATCAGTATGAGTCAGTATACTGTATAAAACATTTCTAGATACAAATATGTCAAATGTTTTCAGTGGATGTCGGCCATATTTTTGTAATGCCTACTTCAAATACAGAATAGAATACGTTTAGGGGGATATACCAAAGTTATGTGGAGGCGCATGTCTCTACATAACTATGGCACTTCCTCCAGCAGGCCGTGCGACATACTAAAATCTACAAAGAAAATGAGTCAGTATCACGAAACACAGAGAGGGGGGAGGGAAGTAACCACTGAACTCCACCCTCACCCCATGTCCCTGCCTACTTGCCTCGCAAGTCCTAGCAACAAGGGACAACTGGTCGACAAACCCTGAACTAAATACGTGTAGGGAAGACAGACAAGACAAGGGAATAGTCGGACAAGCCAGGTCAAATGCCAGGAGAGCAATATGGTACCAAACGGAGAGAGCAGAGAGTAGTCAAAAGCAAGCAAATAACCAGGAGGGAGAACACTGGGTCGCACATCTACAATGCTATGCTTTGATCTATTGCTTCTCAGCATTCTATTAATGTGTACAGCCCCCTATACTGCATGCTGTACCAGAGGCATTAGTGTACATTTTGATCAAAAGGCATAAGCCCACTCACCACGCCAAGGTTGCCTCTTTGAGTGGGAGCTACTCTGACTAAGGGGCGCAGCACAATGCGGTGACAAAGCGGCACTGCTCTGGTAGGCGGCGGGACCCATGAGTCAAACAGCAACCCTGGCGCTGGGTCCCACCATCCCACCAGCGCAGCACCACAAAAGTCCGTTCTTTTTCATTACTGGTGTCAGCACTCCTCCCATTTGGCACAGGTGGTTTTAATTTTGCAGAGGTCTGCAAAAAAGTGGTGATTGACCTGCAGTTCCTGATAGTAATGAACATGTTGTGTTAGACAACTGTTCACATGGTGCAGTACTGCGTGGTGGCATTGTGGATGTGCGACCCAGTGCTCTCTCTCCTGGATATTTGCAGTAGTCAAAAGCAAGCCGAGGTCAATACCAGGAGGGAACGTCAGGGCCAAAGGAGCAGGAAACCAGGGAGTCAGGAACACACAGGGGATCAAATAACCAAACAGCAGGACAACAGGATGGACCTCAATAACAGGCAATCTGCGGCCAGCAGATTGCCTGTTTAAATAGGGCACCAGAGCGGTCATGTGATGTGGCCAGTGTCACATGACTCCATACAGCTCGGCGATCAGCCCTTTTATGGTTCGCATAGATGCGATTAGATGCGCTTGGAGCGTGGATGGGGCGCACATAGCAATACCAGGAGCGCGAGGGACGTCCCTGCCTCCTGGACCGCGCCGTGACAGGCAGCCAGCACACCTAAGTAGATACAGTGGTGGGTGCACGTCTCAAGGGGAAGTGGTAAGGTTCCCCTAACTGCTCAGCATGTCCATAAAATAAAAAAGGTAAGGAGACAGCACGTTCTTTCTATGTGATTTATTCCAGATACGACTTTTTGGCTTGAAAAAGACTTGTTAGCCTAAACGTCACATCTGGAATAAATCACACAGAAAGGACGTGCTGTCTCCGTATCTTTTTTATTTTTTGGATACACTAAAATCTACATAATTTTCCACACCAACAACTGGCGTGGAAAATGATAAATGAGACAGGCCTTCCAGAGCACCCTCTGTCCATGTCACATGCCCTATTCTCGGCACTTAGCAAAAGTGCCGTGAGCGGAAAAAGTCACACATTTTGCCACAAAAAAACCTTTGTGACAAAATCTGTGACATACATACGCCGAAATGTGTTGTTTAACTTATAATAAATGGCCTTTTGTGGAAAGGGTGCAGACCCATTCATTTCAATGGAGCTGCAAAAGATGCGGACAGCACACGGTGTAGCTCCATTCCGTGGCCCCGCAAAAAAGATAGAGCATGTCCTATTCTTGTCCACGGCCACGGACAAGAATAGGCATTTCTATCACAGGGCCAGCCATGTGTGGTCCGCAAAATGAGAAACACACATGGCCGTTGTCCGTGTTTTGCAGATCTGCAATTTGCCGACCGCAAAACACTTGGGGACGTGTGAATGGACCCTTAATATTCCTTTTTCTCATTCATAGACATCCATTCAATCAAGTGTTATTCTCCAGTAAGGTTCCCTATTTCTGGAGATGATAATATAAAATGCCAACTGCTGGCGCTTAAAAGGGGGCTTGTCGCGAGAATAAATATATCCCGCCGAACAGATATCGCTGTTATATCACTTTACCAAATACCACCACTTGGCAAAACTGCCTTATTTTAAGGTTATTAGCCGACCCTTGCACCATTTGGCAAATCTGTTTTGATATTCAGTTGCTGTTGGTTACATCTGGCATTGGAGCCTGTAATGCAGGACATAGGAAGCGTCATTGGTAAGAACAAGAGGCTGAGTTAGTGTCACATGATCTGCTGATGTCAGGACACTTCTCATTGCCTTAAGGCTTGATGGGACAGCAGACAAATGACAAATCAATATTCAAGCAATACTGATAAGAGAAGACTGCAAATGAGATAAAGATGGGAAAAAAATTATCCGAGGAATGAGAGTTAGGCCTCATGCACACGACCGAAGTCCAATTTTTTTTCACGGATAAGATGCTTCCCGGTTCATTTCAATGGGTCCGTCAAAAAATGTGGATGGTCAACCGTTTTTGTTCCGCATCCGTGGTCCGTGTTTACATTCCGTCAAAAAAATAGAGCCTGTCCTATTTTTTTCACATTTGCGGATAAGGATAGGCATTATTACAATGGATATGCCATAAAAATGGATCCGCCCAAAAAAACAGCCCATCATCTGTTTTTTTTGGCGGACGTAAAAGTTGCAGACGGAACGGACGCGAAAACAAACAACAGTCGTGTGCATAAGGCCTTAGAGTAATTGGTTAAAATACACTTTAGAGTGAAAAGTAGTTTATGGCACAACCCCTTTAATGTAAGGGTTAATGTGAATGTGAGGGTTAAGTGGCTGGATAAATATCCTACAAAGACTATGGTCAAACCGTATGAGAACCAAATACTGAACTGTACTCTGTAGGATCGCTGGAGTCTACATAAGAAACGGGACCATTTGAATAGTTAAGTATGGTTTAATGAATTTCTTAGAAGGCATTCAGTAGTGTAATAAAATGATTGGTTTCCAGTTACTTATGGTGTAGCTAGTAGTTTCAGAGCCCCCAGTGTGTCCCTCAGACTCTTCTCCAAATACCTTTCGGTAAGTGTGGATGGCGAGACCAGTTGTCGTAATTCAGAAGTAGATAAACATTTAACAATAAACACTCTCCATTTACTAAAACATTGTGAAGTGCAGTTAGTTTTACTTTGCTTGGTGTCTAAATGTTCTAAGTGCAAAAGACGCTTTAATTGGTCCAATACTGCATCTAACATGGTTACAGAAGGTTGCAGCTCTGTGAAAGACAATGTTTGGCCACCAAACATATAATATGAAGCATTTTAGGAAGATGTCTATGTCTAACAGATCTATCACTGCCCTCTACATCGTAAAAATGAAATAAATAGGGCAAGGGGAGCTCAGGTATTTGGTATCCCAAATCAATGAAAAAGAAAAGTACTTTATTCCAAAAGGAGAACGCTGATCTGCACTCCCATAGGCAATGGGATAAGTCCACACCGTCCTGATGACATTTGGGGCAATGTGTCAATCAATCAGGTTTGGAAAGAGATAGAAAAAGATGAAAAGCAAACATGGACCTATGTGTTATGCAAAATTGGCTGTCTCTCCACAGCTCATTGTAAATATATCTATGAATTAGGTGGTATCCCTTAATAATTTTGTCACTTGCCTGAGTATCTCACAATTTTTTTGCCCAGCTTCTGAAAAGCAACTTGGTGAACAAGTTGAGATCAAAAAAAATTGTCAAACAGGAATAAACCCCTGAAATGGAACTTGCCCTGTCTCTATCACCAGCAACTGGTTTATCTTTTTCTGGACAACTTCTTGGCTCATGTCTCTGAGACGAGACAAGAAAAACCCTCAATCTGGTGGCACTGAAACCATTGCCCAGGGTTTAAGCTTTTTACAGAGATCAGTTTATCCCTGGCATATCATCTAGAATCTGAATGATGCAAAAGATGTTTGACCAGTAATAGGCCATTTTGCCTTTTTTTTCCACAAATAACTAATTCTCCCTCCCCTGAGGAAATTCTGGGTGATCTGAGGCAGGTATTTAGAGATTCAAAAAGATAATTGAAGTTTTTATGGACCATGTTAGTATCTCTTAACACAATTGATTTTCTTAGAGAAACTTGGACGGCTGCTGTAAAAATGTCTTGAACCTTTTACCCAATCTTTAACATAAGCTCATAAACTATGTCAAATTGTAAACTGAAATGTTATGAAGATTTAAACCTCCCTTCTCCCTAGAAGCCATCAATTTCTGATAAGAAATACCCAGGCACTTTCCTGCCCTCAAACTGTAAAACATGATAGAAAGAAAATGGATAACGGTATTTAAAGTTGCTTTAAAATGCACATTATTTTCAGTAGATGGCATTTACCCATCAACATGAGGGGGAGATGTCGCCATCTGTTTAGGTCCTGTAATATTTTGGTAATTATAGGGAGAAAGAGCTATATTAACACCTAAGTATTTTATTTTAGCTTTTGCTATAGGTATTCCTAAACCTTTGATCGTTTCTCTTCCTTCCCATCCTATAGATCTCAATAGAAGTATTTCACATTTTGCCTTATTCACTTTAAATCTTGAGACCTGAACAAATTCTATCACTTGTAAAGTAGTTTCCAAATCGTCAGTAACATCCAAGACAATTAGAAGTATTCTGTTAGCAAAGCAGTATATATATTTTTATTGGCGAAGTGAATGCAGCTAAAAACCCAGTTCTCCTGATAACAAGCAAGAAGCTCAAGAGAAATATTAAAGAGCACCCCTGTCGGGTCCCTTTTTGGAGAGGGAAAGGGACAGACAAGAAACCTAGCTTGTATACCCTGGCTTGTGGACTATTATAAAGCCCCTTTAAAAATACCCTAAATGGTCCAGAAAAGCCCATAGCATCGAGCACCCACTCCAGCCACTGTTACCACACACAATCATAGACTTTTTAGCATCAAATGTGAGCAGAGCATGTGATTTCCCATGAGACACAAAAAGTGAGACCCTGTCCAATGCCAATAAGACCTTCCTGATTTTGATAACTACTGATCTGCCCTTGACAAAGCCTACCTGAGCTAGACAAATTAACCACGGTAGGATGTGCGCAAGTCTGTCCACCATCAATTTCTATAGGATCGTCAAATCCTGATTTATTAACAAGATCGGACATGATAAAGGCTACAAGTTATTATTTTACTGAGGTAATCATTCATTAAACATTTCTTGTATCTGTGCCTATGGAGCAGGTGGTGTGTTGCACCAAATATGACTAGCATCAAAGAAAATGCTGTATCGTCTTTGTTTAAAAGTATAATATAGTCCTTCATTAGAAAAAATGTCATGCAGAGGTGTCTGGAAACATGGCTGCACAACACACAGAGAAAGCACCTAAGTCCACTCATTTCCAATTATTCCTGAGGTCATTCTTTGATTTTCTTCCATCTCTCTTCACATCTCCATTTATAACTCATTTTATCACTCCAAACTAAAAACGTTTCTTGCACAGATCTATTCTTTAAAAATCCATTTTCACTCCAGCAGACAATCCCTAGCATCTTACTGTTCACATTCTCACTGAACAGCAGCCTCTTTCAGAAGGGTTACATACCAATTTGGTTGTGCAGGCAAACAATGAAATAGCTCACTGTAACTTTTCTGCTTCTCAGTATGATGCTTCCATAGTCCTACAGAGCTCATACTTTGCCCAAAAAAATTTACGTGACCAGAAATCCAACCTTCAAAGGCAACAGATGTATGCAAAATAAACTGACATCTCAATGACACCATATATTTTCCTTTAAAATTATCACAGTGATATTTTCAGGTTAGGTTCCCACGTGCAAAATAAGAGACTCCATAATATACAGAAAAATACATGTAAAAGCAAACAAATATTATATGTAGCAGCACACTTCTCCATGCACAAAGATTCATCCAAACACTGGAAACATAGTTTAATCTGAATTGCATTACTTTTATACTTACTATACATGAAAGATAGAAGCTCTTTGAGCACAATTTTTATTGTAATTATGTTAGGCCCTGCTACCAACAGCAAGGTGGCTTCTGTAAACGGGAACCTACACTATAAAATTTGCCTCTCCTGAATCTAGGTCTACAAAATTCAGGATCCGTGCTATACTATGCGCTATTTAAAAGCCTTAGATTAGCACAAGTGCGTGGTCCAAATGGAAGCTGGTCAAATAAAGTACAGGAGCATGCTACCATGACTGACATGCAAACGCAAACACTATATGTAGCAGCACCCTGCTCCAAACACTGGAAACATTGCATTACTGCTATACTTATAATACATGAAAGAAGAAGCTCTTTATGCATTTTTAGTTTCAATAGGTTTTTATTATAATTTTTATAAGTATTAAATACAACTGGATGTGGGCGCAGCCACTGTCATAAAATAAAACCCAATGTACATGCATAATCAAGTGATAATATATTAGAGCGAAATACAAAGACCAGGGAATCCGCTCGGATACTGCCAACCTGGTGGTAGATGAGTGCATGTCAATACATGAATGGAAACAAAATTTCTCCTAGGAATAGAGGTACAGTGGTCACAGCCACTCAAGGCAATGTAAAAATTTTACATAAGAGAGGTAAAAAGATAACGAAATAGTAAACAAAGTAAAGGGCCAGTATAAACCTGTAGGATTGATATTGGTAGTCACTCTTTAGCATGTGAGAGCTGGTTAGCAACAGATTGTGACTTCAATGCAAGTGGTTATAAACACAAACAAGATAGGAGAAAGGGGGAGGGGGGAGAGAGGGGGGAGAGAGGGGGAGCCGACGTCTCATGAGAGAGTTATAGCAAATGATGGCACAGGTTTACCAGTAAAGAAATATCACAATATAGTTTCAGGCAGTGGAACGGCATGAGCACTGAACAGCCAAGCCATCCACCTATTAGAGGTTTGAACTCTACTGCGGAGGTCTGGTGCAAGGATGATCTCATGTTGCATATACTGATTGACCAGTTGTTTGATTTCCGAGAATGGTGGAGTAATACTCTGCTTCCAATACCGGGCTATCACCTTTCTAGAGGCTGTGAGGATATGAGCCACCACCCACCTGTAATCACTTGGCAAGTCGGAGATTCCCATGCTCAGGATAGCCATCTGTGGTGACAAGGGTATGGCGGTGTCAGTGATTTCAGAGAGCATGGACTTAACTTTAGCCCATAAAGGCGTCATATAGGGGCAATGCCATCACATATGTGTTGGCGTTCCTTTATATCCGCATCCTCGCCAGCAAAAAGGCGAGTATCCTGAAGAGATGTGCACTATTCTATCTGGGGTGAGGTACCACCTCAGTTGGATCTTTCTATTTTGTTCTGCATGGTTTATACACTTTGAAGGTTTAATTGCCCACAAAAGGGCTTCATGCCATTGTGACAAAGAGAAGCTGACTTTGAGCTCAGATTCCCATCTGTCCATAAAAGGTGCTTTCCGATCAAATTTAACGGATAACTGAAGTTGGTGCATTATGAACAGGCCTTTCTTTGCTGATGAGGACAAGCCAAGGAATTTCACGACCTTTGCGACTGCAGGTGGAGGAGCAGAGGTAGGTGGACGTGGTTTAATAGCCATTGCCATGCCAGTAAAGAGGCCTTCATTGGCTCAGTAGGCAAGGGGGTGGAGGACTGTCGTATAGTCTGAGCAGCCAAGTAGCCATTAAGGGAGGAACCACTCAGCAGACCAGATTCCAATTGAAGCCAATGCTGGGGCCCAGACGGGCACCACCACTCCTTCACCTGAGCAAACAAGGAAGCCCAGTAGTACGCTTTCACATCTGGCACACCCAGACCCCCTTTACCAAGAGCAGGGTATAAAGCTTCCTTACATACTCGGGGCTTAGTACGTCCCCAAATAAACTTCAGCATCCCTCTCTGGAGCTGGTCTAATACAGACATAGGTATACGAACCGGAATACATTAAAATTTGTACAAAATTTTTGGGAGTAGAAGCATTTTTACCAAATTGATCCTAACTATCCATGTTAAGTTTTGGGAAGCTAAAACTTCATACTCTACAGAGATCTGCCTGCAGCTCTTTGAAATTCACTGAGACCAGTTGACGGAATGAAGGGGTCAATAGAATTCCCAGATATTGTATACGTTCAGATTCCCAGGCAAATTGGTATTTATGGCGGATGTTGGTTTGCATTTCTACAGGAACAAATAGTGGCAAAATATTAGACTTGGTGATATTGATTTTATAATAGGAAACTTTTGAAAACTTCTCCAGTATATCCTAGACTGAGTCTAGGGATTTTTTGGGGCTTGTCAGGGTTAGGATTACGTCATCTGCATAAAGCGTAAGCTTGTGGTTCTGGGACCCTACAGGAATGCCCACAATCTCCGCTTGAGACCTGATAGCCTCGGCCAGAGGTTCCATAACCATAGCAAAGATCAAAGGGGAGAGGGGGCATCCCTGTCGGGTGCCATTGGTGATTTTAAACTGCCTAGAAAGGAAGCCCGAAGCAAGCACCTGTGCTGACGGGTTAGAGTATAACCCCATAATTCCTTTGAGGATAGCTCCTTAAAATCCAAATTTGTGCAGAACACCTTCCAGGTACCCCCAATGCACTCTATCAAATGCTTTTTCAGCATCAAGAGACAAAAACACAGTGGGGGCCCTGGAAAGCTCCGCTACCTGGATGAGGTCTATAACCCGTCTGGTCCCATCTCTACATTGTCTGCCAGTCACAAAGCCCACTTGGTCAATATCTACTAGTGAGGGGAGTACCTTATGGAGTCTAGAAGCTATGATTTTGGAAAACAGTTTGGTATCCATGTTCAAGAGGGATATGGGTCTAAAATTACCCGGATTATCAGGTGGCTTGTCCGGTTTGGGTAAGGTGACTATCGTTGCAGCCAGCATCTCAGGGGGAATGTGACCAGCAGACAGAAAGCTATTGAACAGCCTATGCAGGTACGGAACCAGAGTGTCACGGAAGGTCCGATAATACTCATTCATGTATCCATCCGGGCCTGGAGCAGAATGTAGCTTAGTGGATCTAATTGCATCGCTAATTTCGGTGGTAGAAATAGGGGCATTTAATAAATCTAACTGCGCAGGTGTAAGGCGTGGCAGTGATAAGCCATCCAAAAACTCCCCAATCAGCTCAGTAGTCGGTTGTGGGGTATCGGGAGAGGTGTTTAGGTTGTATAATGTTTTGTAGAATTTAGCAAAGGTATCGGAAATTTGCTGGGGATGAGTTACCAGCCCTGCCGTGCCATCCTTTAAATGCGCTATCCTATTCGCCGCTGACTTACGCTTCACCCGCTTTGCCAGGAGGGACCCAGCCTTGTCTCCCATATGGTAATATGAGGCTTTCACCCTGTGCAGAGATTTTTCATAATCGTAGAGCAGAAGAGAGCGCAAATGGTTCCGAGCTTGGGACACATGATCCTGCAACAGGGGGGATGGGTGCGCCTTGTATTCCTTATCTAATTTGGAAAGGGAATCAAGTGCGTCAGACAAGCTCTTAAGTCTGCCCCTCTTCATTCTAGACACATAACTCACAGAAAAAAGATGCACCACATGGATAAGCAACTGACAACACTGGCTAATCCCTCACTCTGGTGTTAAAAGCTGAGAGATTCGCCAATATTTCCAATCAGGAACATATCGGAGCCCCTTTAGGCACCACTACACGGTATCTCAGCATGACATGGGGTCCTACCACTAGACTACCTATGGTGTGTGAACAAGGTCTGAACAGGTATTAAGTAGCCTACAGCCCCATCCCACTCACCTGCACTGCAGGACCAACAATGCAATGGGGAACACATGAGGCCGCAAGCTACACCTACAACAGACCATGTGACACCGGCTTCCAGGTGCAACAGAATGTTTACAAGCCATATGCAATGGCACATTCAATACATATAAAACAAGAATCACAAAAATAAACGTGGCCTAAACGGGTGGGACTGCTCCAGACCCCAAACACTGTGGCGTGTTTCTAACTGGGGGGGCAGTTCCTCCGCATGTGGTTCGCAGCGAACCACTTCATTCTAGAAGCAAGCTTCAGTAGCATACCCCTCATGTATGCTTTTTGTGTGTTCCAAAGGGTGCATACAGAGATGTCAGGGGTGTCATTCATAGAGAAAAAATCACTCAGATGTTTCTCCAGGTATTTCACCCTATCAGGATGTTTTAATACATAGGCACTCAGCTTCCACTGTGGCAGAGGGGGACTCGGGACATCTGTGTTAATCTCTAAAGATATGGGGGCGTGGTCTGACCATGTGATAAGACCAATGGTGGAGGATAACGTCTTCCATAACAAATCATGAGAGATCAAGAAATAATCAATCCTAGAGTGGGATAAGTGCACATGTGAGAAAAAGGTGTAATCTCATTCCCCTCCATGAAGGTATCTCCAAATGTCATTAAGCTGGTATTCTGCAATGAGGGAGCCAAGCTCTTGCCTACAGGAGGAGGACCGAGTGGAGCAGTCTAGTTCTGCATTGACTATGATGTTAAAGTCCCCCCCTACCACAATAGAACCAGAAGCAATTTTCATAAGCTTCCCCAAAAAGCACCGCAATAAGGACATTTGTCCCTTTTTCGGAGCATAAACATTAGCCAGAGTTATCGGGAGATTATCTATGGTCCCCGTCACGATAATATATCTGCCTTTACTGACAGTGGACACCAAAGACAATGCAAACGCCACATCCCTCTTAATAGCTATCAAGACTCCTTTTTTTTTTTTTTCTGGCTGCATGAGAATAGAATATATACGGGAAATTATGGTGTGTACAACGGTGTGAGTCCGCTGACAGTAAATGGGTCTCTTGCACCATCAGTACATTGCATCATTGCATCGTGAGGCCATGGCATCCTTCCACAACATATTTCTCTTAAATGGAGAGTTCAGGCCCCTAGCATTCAGCGAATATACCTTAAAACCCATAATAATAGAAAAAACACAACAGCAGGATGGTTCTCCCCCTTTGAGGTACACTTGGGGCGGAAAAGGGACATGAGGGGCAACACACCCCAGGAAGTTTGCAAGGCCCTGTAGAACAGAAAAACTAAAAACCAAACCAAAACATAAAACATGTCGTAAAACACATGAACAGGGATAGAAGCAGGGATATTAGATCCCAGAGATAGAAAATAGTAGAAGGGGTATTCACCCCCGAAAGTGAGGGTTGTGTGGGAGCACATTAGAACTTACAGCGCTACCATCATTAGTATGTCCTGCCTAAGTCGGGTTCCAGTCCACCGGAACTTTTGGTTGCCCCCGCTGCAAGTTGGAGACCAGGGAGGAACCAGTAGGGAGTAGACCCAGGGCCATTAGCTTCTTTTCCGCGGC
The DNA here is from genome assembly GCA_033119425.1 of Bufotes viridis. NCBI lineage: Eukaryota > Metazoa > Chordata > Amphibia > Anura > Bufonidae > Bufotes > Bufotes viridis. Next base: position 363,289,274 of record CM065592.1, on the reverse strand, counting down.
TTTGGGCGACGTGCACACATGGAGGACACCATCATGAGAAACGATGAGCTTTACAGGAAATCCCCAGCGGTACCGTATCTGCTTCTCCTGCAGGATCCTGGTCACTGGAGCAAATTCCTTCCATCTGGCCAAGGTTGCCGCCGACAGGTCCGGATAGATAGAAATTCCATTAAAGGTGTCGGTAGGTGCAGGGCCTTTCTGGAGGACTTGTAAAAAGGCTTCCTTAACTGGATAAAAGTGAATCCTCGCCAAAACATCGCGGGGTAGCGAGGGATCAAGCGAGGCCAGCTTGGGGATCCTGTGTATGCGATCCACTATGAGGTCTTTGTCCGAGAGGTGAGGTAAGGCCTCCTTGAGCATCTTTTGTAAAAGAGGGAGCAGTTGGTTAGGGCTCACCTCCTCAGGGATCCCTCGGAGCCTGACATTGTTTCGCCTATTTCGGTCCTCCATGTCTGCCAGCTTAGACATCAGGCGGCCGACCGTGTCTTCAAGCGCAGCATTAGCATCAATTAGTAAATTATGTGAAGCAGTAAGTTCCGCCATTTTGCCCTCTATGTGCGCAGTGCGTTCTCCAAGCTGGCCTACCTCCGTTTGCACTTCTCGGAGGATTGTATGAAAATCTTCCTTGAGGGAGGACCGAAGAGAGTCCAGCATACTACGCAGCAACTCCTCTGTAAGTGGTGGGTAGCTCCCGGATGGTTTTCTGGAGCGCATGCTAACTCCGCCAGGAGAGGAAGCTTGAGAGCTGTTGCAAGATTGTGGTGAAGGCGGCTTCTGGTTCCCGCTCAGATGGGGAAACTTATGGAAAAACTCTGAGAGGCAGTTTTGCATAAGAAAAGTGGCAGGAATAGCTGGTATTAAGCCGTTGTAGAGCGCTGGAAGTGGAGCCCCTCAACTAAGCAGCCTGCGCCATCCTCTCCTCCTGACGAAGCAAACACGCGAAACGCGCGTAGAGGGGGCGCCATTCCTGCACAGGAGTACTATTCAAGGGTATGTCATCTCGATCTATTCATTAATGCTATACGGGTCAGCCAGGTTTATGTACTGTAGAGAAGGATATAGCAGGTTATGTATGTTGATGCCTGATGGTGCTATACCTGCGACTTATCTTATACCAATGTTTAAGAGCTGTACTATAGAGAGTAGGAGGACGATCTGAGTTAGGACATAGTTAAGATCATCGTGGATCAGCTATATTAAGCGTATTTACCCTTGGTACAACTTATTTGCAGGATTTTTTGTGGCGCTTTTATGAATGGTTTCCCATATATAATGAATTGTAGTGTATGTTTTTAATAATATAATCAATAAATTATTTATTTTAATGGAACTTTGTGCCATCCGTATTTTTGAGATATAGATGTTTGACTGTAGGATAGCGTTCCTTTATATGCTGATCTAAATTACTAGGTAACCATACACTTATCACAATTATATTTTCTGTTCAGGTGCCTACATGCAAAATGAGAAACTCCATAATATAAAGAAAAATACATGTATTTATTGATGTTTTTTGCAGGGCACTCCAGCACATTTAAGGGTATAATGTGGTACAGCTTTGGCTTCTGATCAAACTTCTAATTTACTAATATATGGCAACTGTTCATTTTAAGTTGGGTTGTATGAAATTAGAGAGAGTCTTTTTTTTATTGGAGAACTTATGTCCATGGATGTATCTAGAGCAGCAATAGAACACCTTTCAGGAACATGTCTGGTAAAATGCCTTTGAAGCAATATTGAGTTCTAGAAAAAATAGGGGTAAAGAAAAAAACAAAGTCTATCAGATAGTTTGACTAAAGAGAAATAAAGTCTTGATTTAAAGTTGTAGATATACACAATTGAGATCCAGAGGCAGAGCCAGTAGCAACCATTTCATGCATGAAAACCTTCCACTGCTCAGAGGTCTGTTTCCCTCATGTGCTGTATCAAATTCTGACGTACAATTAAATGATAAAATTCTGAGGCCACTAGTGGAAAGATTAGGAGCTTATTGCATACTTTTTGTACTTTGAGCTCAATAATATAACTATACGTAGTGAGCTCCTCAGCTTCTCTTAATGGTTGCTTAAGGGAATCAAAATATTAAGATTTAAACCACCAAGGCCTCGTGCATATGACCATATCCGTTTTGCGGTCCCCAAATCGCAGATCCGCAGATTGCGAATGCAGTCTGTGTGCCGTCCACATTTATTTGTTTATCCATGGTCTGCATTTTGCGGACATATTCTATCTTTTTGCAGAACGGACATACAGATGCGTAAAGCACACAGATTACCCTTGTGCTTACATCATCCATCTGCAAAAAGATATAATATGTCCGCAAAAATGCAGACCACGGACCCAGTGAAATCAATGAGTCTGCAAAAAATTAAGCTGCAACATAGACAGCATTCGTATTTTGTGGATCTGGTTGTGTGCATGAGGCCCTAACAAGACACCCAGAGCTCTATATAAAAAAAAAATGAGCTCCATGAAGCTATAAAATATACTTAGGAACTGAAATGTTGCCTTATTGGGTTTAATTCACTGTGGGGATAGCTCATGCCACCATTGGCCTTGCACAGATGATTGACACCTTCCTCCCTGTTATGAGGGTGGGTGAAACAATCCCATCAGCTCATGAGTATGAGGACTCCTTCTTCATAGCTGTATTCTTGCACTGCAGTGCATTTTTAAAAACTACTTTATGTACACACACAGGAGAGGCAAAGATAAAGTGTGCCTGTTACTACCTAATGCTGCCCTCTGCATAACGGAGGTGATGAATGTTGAGGTTGTGTTTTTTGCTAATAATGCAGCCTATGGTGGAATTTATCATGAATGTAATATTTGCAGTCATTTTTACTGCGTTGGCATACTTTGCACCAAATTTAACAAAAGGTTTACATTCTTTGATAAATGTGGCATCTTTAAACCTAATACTTTTGTCTAGAAATGCTACTCCAGTTCTCTACATCACCCTCCCCAGTTAGAAATCTAGAATGAAACTCATTAACATAGCTAACCACTCCTCTACTTCCTTACTTTTCAAAACTGGAGTGAGTGGTGTAAAAATGCAAAATGTTGCCAACTGTTTTACAAGTAACCCCAAAAAGTTGCAAAAGCTCTATTTTGGCAGGGCTTGATACACTTTCATCCCTATAGGCATTATTTCTATGCTGTGGTGTCATAATTGATTTTGTCCTCACAACCTGTGTTCTAGTATGATGATATCACAATGGCATCTGTTTTCTTTGTACACAGTGCTTTATTTTGATGATGTCACAATAAGCTTACACCGTATTCTATATCAATGATATTACACTAGAGTTTGTGATCAACCATAAACTGTGTTGTATTGTGATGATGTCACAATGGACTCTGTCTATTAATGTTTTAGTTTGATGATGTCACAATAAACATTTCATTTGTGATCTGTATTCTATTATAATGATATCACAATAGTATTTAGCTTTCTGTTCCGTTTCCATAAGGTAACAATAGCATCTGTCTTTATTCCTATGCTGTGTGTTATTGTGATGTAGTCAGGGTTGTTTGTGGTAGCGATGAACGGTAGGTGCCATATTCGATTTCGTGATATTTTACGAATATTCAATTGAATATTCGTCATATATTTGTCGAAATCGAATATCGTCATTATTCTATATATTGCGAATGTTACGTGAATCTATATTCGCGTATTGTGATTTGAACTTTGAACAGTGTATACAGGCAAATTTCCTATTGGGTTAGCTTAGTAGAATCAACGAAGATATCGAATATAGCACTGTATTCTCAATTTCCGTTATATTCTAGCAAGCCAACCATTAGGAACTCAGCTCTAAGTTAAATTCGCAATGCGTGCATATGTTTGCATTGCAAATTCAACTTAGAGCTGGGTCCCTAATGGTTAGATTGTTAGAATTGACGAAGATATTGAATATAGCACTATATTCTAAATCTTCGTTATATTCTAGCAATACAACCATTAGGAACTTAGTTCTAAGTTGAATTCACAATGCAAGTATATGTTCGCATTGCGAATTCAACTTAGAGCGGAGTTCCTAATGGTTGGCTTGCTAGAATATAACGAAGATTGAGAATATAGTGTTCTATTCAATATTCATTATCTTCGGTATATTCTAGCAATACAACCATTAGGAACTCAGCTCTAATTTGAATTCGCAATGCGAACATATACTTGCATTGTGAATTCAACTTAGAACTAAGTTCCTAATGGTTGTATTGCTAGAATATAACGAAGATTTAGAATATAGTGCTATATTCAATATCTTCGTCAATTCTAACAATTTAACCATTAGGGACCCAGCTCTAAGTTGAATTTGCAATGCAAACATATGCACACATTGCGAATTCAACTTAGAGCTGAGTTCCTAATGGTTGCATTGATAGAATATAACGAAGATAAAAAATATCGAATATAGCACTATATTCTCAATCCTCGTTATATTCTAGCAAGCCAACCATTAGGAACTCAGCTCTAAGTTGAATTCGCAATGTTTGCTAGAATATAGAATATATATATATATATATATATATATATATATAATAGTGCTATATTCTCAATATTAGGTAATTCTACACAGATGCAAGTTGAATGTGCAATGCGAGTAATACAGGTTCTATTAATCGCATTGCGTATACAACTTAGTGAAAATTGTGAGATCGTGATATTCTCACATCCGGCAGTGCATTTTACCATGGAGGCATTCCTATTGTGATGGGGACGCTCCATGCACACGGGAAGTCAGCAGAAGTGGCAACAGGAATTGACTGGAGCGGGCAGAGAGCCAGGAATCCTGAGGACAGGTAAGAACAGCTTTTGGGAAGTGGGAAGACAACCAGAGAGCAACAAGGATTAACAACTTAAGAGAAAAAAAACGAATATTCGAAATAACGAATATATAGCGCTATTTTCGAAATATTCGCGACTTAGCTAAGTGCTGATATTCGCTCAACACTAGTTTGTGGTAACTTAATAATAGCCTAATGTCAAATATTATAAATAATAATGTGATCAAAAGGGTATAACTCATTTTGTTCCACTTTTTCTTTCTATATTTACTTTAAGAAAGCACACCTGACTAACTAAAAAAGATTTTGGAGTTTCACAGGGTAAATGTATCTTTTGCGTTTATTGCGCACTTGCTAATTTGTGGCTTGCAGGCTTAAATGATGGACAAGCCAGATTGTAAAAAGTAATTACTTCCCCAAAATTTAAAGTATTCAAAGTTATTTTTTATTTATTTTTTCATTTTAAAAAATGTATCCAAGGAAGAAATGTTATAGAGTAATAAAAGAATGCATACTCACCAGTTAAATTCCTCTGCTGGTCCAGCGGTTCGGCTTTGGTCCTCACCTCCAGTCTGTTTTATATGGATGCAGCAGTCTCGGGAGACATACAGTATACCCCATGTGACTACTGCAACCAGGGGCGTAGCTATAGGCTCATGGGCCCTGGTGCAAGAGTTCAATTTGGGCCCCCCCCCCCCCCTCGTTCGGCCATTCCGTTCCCCTGCTCTGTTATAGGAGCAGGAGAAAGGAAAGTGCGCATTCGGCACATAATTGAGCCGAGCAGAGCCTAAGGATCCCATAGACGATAATGGCGTCCGTTAGGTGTCCACTCCGAAGATGATTTTGGAGCGGAGACAAAAGCTGTGCATGCAGGACTTTTGACTCCGCTCCAAAATCATCTTCGGAGCGGACACCTAACGGACGCCATTATAGTCTATGGGGTCCGTAGGCTCCATTTGGCTACCGTTTGGCTCAGTTATGTGCCGAATGCGTCCTTTCCTTTCTCCTGCTCCTATAACGGAACAGGAGAACGGAAAGGCAAAACACTGATGTGAACTTAGCCGAATGGTGTCCAGTGACATGGAGGGGGGAGGCGGAGAAATGTAACATGGAGGGGGTCATGTGACATGGAGGGGGCGAAATGTGACATGGAGGGGGAGAAATGTGACATGAGGGGAAGAAATGTGACATAGGGGCGGGGGAGAATGTCACATGGTGGGGGAAATGTGACATTTCTCCCCCTCCATGTCACATTTCTCCCCCATATGTCACATTTCTCCCTCCCCATGTCACATTTCTCCCCTCCATGACACATTTCTCCCCTCCATGTCACATTTCTCCCCTCCCTGTCACATTTCTCCCCCTCCATGTCACATTTCTCCCCCTACATGACACATTTCTCCCCCTACATGACACATTTCTCCCCTACATGACACATTTCTCCCCTCCATGTCACACTTCTCCCCTCCCTGTCACATTTCTCCCCTCCATGTCACATTTCTCCCCCCTTCATGTCACAGTTCTCCCCTCTATTAATATTATGTAAAAACATTGTGCTCACCTGGTCCTGGTCCAGTCAGTAGCAGCTCCTCTTCTCCTCTGTGTGGCACTGGTTGACTCCTGGTATCTTCTCTCTGGCCTCCCGAGTCCCGACAAGTTGTTTGAGGTCTTGAGGACCTTTAACACTCAGCCAATCTGTGGCCACAGTTATGTCATGTGTCAGGCCAGTGATTGGCTCAGCAGGAAATCGCTGGCCTGATATGTGACACAGCTGCAGCCACTGATTGGCTGAGTGAAAAAGGTCCTCAAGACCTCAAATAACTTGTCGGGAGGCAGCTCTCTCCTGGAGGGGGCCCCATGGGCCCCCCTGACTTAGAAGCCCGGTCGCAATTGCGACCACTGCGACCCCTATAGCTACGCCACTGACTGCAACCAATCATATACAGTAAACATATATTCATTTATTATTCTATAGCAGGGTTGGCCAACCTGCGGCTCTCCAGATGTTGTAAAACTACAACTCCCACCATGCCCTGCAGTAGGCTGATAGCTGTAGGCAGACTGGGCATGCTGGGAGTTGTAGTTTTGCAACAGCTGGAGAGCCGCAGGTTGGCCAGCCCTGTTCTATAGCATCCCTACCACCCTTGAGAGCATTTTCCTACAGCTAAAAAGAACCCTTTAAAGGAGTTGTCCAAATGAAAACTAGAACTTACTCATTTAATTCTCTGCTGCTTCAGCACCACCACCCCAGTAGTCCAAGGTGGTCTGTGTGTACTTCCATGCAGCTTATAACATGCATCTACCCACGAGACCGCAGTACCAAAACAATGACCTCAGACAAGGCTGCTGGGGAAGTACATAGGGAACATCAAGAACCACTGGAGCAGCAGAACTGGATTGGCAGATGGTTAAACAAGGGAGTTTTTTTTTATTTAAAGCATTAAGAAAAGCCAAAAATTTGATTGTCTTGCTGTCTTGCTGTTCCGGGTAGGCGCAGACGTCGCCCTGCTCTTCTTGTGTGAATTGGGACGAGCATCTCTTGTCTGAATACCCATGCATGTACCCTGCCTGTTTAACGATTCTGCTCCTTGCCGCCTGCTCTGACCTTGGATCTGTGACCTGGACTATGCACATATTCTGCTTGCTTCAACCTTGGAATTGCTAATTGGAATTCGCAAGATCTCAGCCTGCCCTGACATTGGACTGTGGACTGTGTCCTTAGCGCCTCACTCTGGTGTCTCTTATCCCCATGGGTCAGCAGCCAACTACACCAGTACTACTTCAGGAGGTAGCTGCCTGGCTGGTTCCCTGCAGGGAAGTCCAGATCTGTGTATAGGGGTTAAAAGGTGAATACCAGGGAACCGTGAGGACAACACTCTTAGGCTTAGCCCAAAGTTAAACTGGTTAGTTGGTACAGTGAGTCCACCCCCACTGGTTGTTACAGTTATACTGTGGACAAAAGGGTTAAGTGCACTCAAGAACTCCAAGTTTTATATCTCTGTGTCAAATGTCAGCATCCAGTAAGTGCATTTGATATTTTAGGTGGAGAAATAGTCTGGAATACACAAGTAGAAAGCTGAGTCAATGTAGTTAAAGCAAGTTTGCCCATGTTGGACCTAGTGGCGGAATTAGCTAGAGGGTCGTGAAGAGTCAGTTCAGGGAATTAGTTAAGAAATTAAAGGGAAGATTCTCACAGGAATTGTTCTCTGGATTTTCAGTGCCCTACTGAACACAACTAAGGCAAATAGAGCTTAGGGAGCTAAGTGCATGGCTGCAATCTTGATGTAAGAAACAGAATTTAGGTGATAGGGCTGACTTTGCATTGGGGTACAATTTTCATGTTGGTTACAAACCAAATTGAAGGGTCAAAGGTCTCATAAAGGGAGTCTGTCATGTAAATTTTACTGGCCATCAGAAAATTATAAAAGCATTATAACCATATCTGGTTGTTTATCTCATGTCCAGGAAAAGCACTTTTATTCCTAAAAAAACAAATCTTTTTCAAAGTGCCCAAGCCTGCTGCCCTTTGCCGCTGTGTGCTCCTCCCCTAACCTTTCGAGACTTTTTCCCCTCTCTGATCCCATAGAAAGTCCACTTTATCTCTTAGAACATGTACATGTGAGAGAGCCATTGTGGGACCTTTATCCCTCCAAATTAATTCAGTTAGTGATGCATAAGTTGTCCTGAACACTTTCAGGGGATTCACACTGGACTATTTGACAAAATAAAGTTGAGGGAATACAACCATTTTACATAACATCACCCGAAAAGAAAAGAATAATGGAAGCCATTTCCATGTCTTAATTTTACCCCTCAATCTATGGCTCAAGGGGAATATTTTCAGATTAACATCTAGACAATACCAACCCTAAATATCTAAAGGTAGCGTTTTCATCAATTATCTCCAAAGGGTCATTTCCATAAATGAATACTTCATTTTCTCCGTAATGTGGGCACATATGAACATAGGGCAAACACAGATTCCTTCAGTTGCCAAGTGCACATGCAACTGGTCGACGGTACAAATCTGCTGACAGATGCCCTTTAATAAGACTGTCATTTCTAATCCCCATAACCAGCAGTTCTATTGCTATAGCAAAGAGCAGAGGGGAGGGGATATCTGTGGCATATCCTGCCAATTACTAAATGGACTTGAAATCGCCCCAATAGCCATAATCCTAGCCAAAGGATTAGAGTACAACAACTTCCCCAGAAAATGATCTCCGCAACCAAATCTTTACAAGACCTCCCACAGATATCCCCACTCAATTGAGTCACCTTTGAATTATCTAAACAAATGAATGAGTGCCTTCCAATTTTGAAGGGCTCTACCTGGAGATTCAAAAAGAGAATTCTGAAGTTATTACTAATTATTACTATTACCTTTACTAATCATTCATCAGTAAAATAAATGTCATCATCAGCAGAGTAAATGCGGCTTAATGAAGATCAATGATAATAGTATTTGTGTTTATCATTGATCTTTTTCATATACAAGGACCAGTTAGAGGGAATATTTAATCAGAAAATTCCTTATTGTTTAACCCTTTATGGACCGGGCTCATTTTCACCTTAAGGACCAGGCCACTTTTTGCAAATCTGACCAGTGCCACTTTATGTGTGAATAACTTTAAAAAGCTATTACTTATCCAGGCCATTCTGAGACTGTTTTTTCATCACATATTGTACTTCATGACACTGGTAAAATGGAGTAAAAAAAAAATCATTTTTATTTATTAAAAAATACCAAATTTACCAAAAATTTTCCAAGTTTCAATTTCTCTACTTCTATAATACGTAGTAATGACGCCAAAAAAAAAAAAAAAGTTATTAATTTACATTCCCCATATGTCTACTTCATGTTAGTGTTGAGTGCAAATATTCGAATAGCGAATTTTTATAGCTAATATTGCGAATATAGCGCTATATATTCGCAATTTCAAATATTTGTTTTTTAGGTTTTTTTTAGCTGTTAATCCTTGTTGCTCTCTGGTTGTTTTCCCACTTCCCAAAAGCTGTTCTTACCTGTCTGGAGGATTCCTGGTTCCCTGCCCGCTCCAGTCAATGCCCGTTGCCACTTCTGCCGACTTCCTGTGTGCATGGGAAAGCCTCCATGCTAAAATGTAGCTGATCAGCAGTGCGGTGGGCGATGCGCTAACAGTGGCCGGACACTAAAGAGTGTGGGCCACTGTCAGCATACCAAAAAAAAAAAACGCTTGCGCCCCAAAAAATGTGGGGGGGGAGGGCAAAGAGGCAAGCTGCAGCACCCCTTGGGGGGGGGGGTCTAGGGTCACACACCTGTGCTGTGGACCCCAGACACCTGATCAGGGTGATGCAACAGTTGAAAAAAGTTAACTCTAAACTCTCCCTAAGTCTTCTTGCCAGACCTAAATCTTTCCTAATCTGTCCCTAACCTACCTGCTAGTGCCAGATGGCACTTTGGAGGGTCATTGGGGAGTATTGGGGGAAGTCTGGGGTGCTGGGTGCCGGGCTCAGAACAGGCTGCTCCTCTTTCCACTTCTCCCGGCCGAAGTATGGAGGAGGAGAGGAGAGCAGGGGGAGTTAACCCATGCCCTCCCATGCAGCCAATCAGATTTAATCCTGTGAGGTGATGTCACCATCACCTCACAGGATCTTAGGATGGTGATTGGTGGTGTATTATCACACCACCGATCACCATCCTATTCCGGGTTATCGGGTCACCAGAGACCCGAATAACCCGGAAACGCAGCAAACCGCAGGTCTGAGTTTACCTGCGGTTTGCTGCGATCACCGATACTGGGGGGTCACAGGACCCTCCTCGGCATTGTCACAGAGTGCCTGCCGAATGATTTCGGCAGGCACTCTGTTCTGTTTACCCGGCGCTGCGTGGCGGTGATCGTAAATACTCAGGATGTTCCGGTACGTCCTGTGTCCTTAAGTACCAGGACGTCAGGGCGTACCGGTACGTTCTATGTCCGTAACAGGTTAAAGGGGTTGTCCAGCTTTTTTAGGCAATGGTCTATCTCAGAGTAGGCCATCATGAGCTGATGGGAGCAGAGCTGCAGTAATTGATGCTGTCCACTACAATGTTGACGTTGCAGTGTAGTACAGGTGATCTGCTAGGAGTGCAGGGTGTCAGACCTCCACCAATCAGCTAGTGATGGCATATCCTATTACTTAAAAAAGGCTGGACAAACTCTTTTAGACAAGTTTTTACATTTATTTTATTATTATTTTTTAAATGTATTTTATTTGTTTTCATCTATATTTTATCTCTATTTTTTTTTTAAGTTTTCACAATGGTCACAGATGGTTATAGGAGATTAAGACTTACTGTTATGTATTGATAAATTTCCAATAGTATCTCATCATCATCACAGACAGCATAAAATCAAAGAAAACAGCCCTGTATTGATAACACAGGATCCACCATGGATGATAAGACCTGGTCACAGCTTTCCTCTTCCTCCTACCTTCACAACAACCTCTGCACAGGTCACAAATCAAGCTTAGAACACTCTGAACATCTCCTGAACATCTCCTGACTACAGGTGTCCTATAGCCCATATGGCTGCTGTAAAGCATATATCTGAATATGGGAAACAACAGCTATGGAAAATGGTTGGTCTGTAGTTGTGTGCAGAAAATTGACTTGAAAAATATACAGTTTTTAAAATGAAAAAAAAAAAAAACTTGAAAAAAATGTTTCAGTATCTGGTTTTAATTAGTAATAAAATGTAGTTGATGACTTCCATTTAAAAGTCGACCACTCATAAACAAGCATTTCGTAAACATATTTAGCTTGCATTATTTTTATAGGAGATAGTTATAAATGTTGTCAATACTGGCCTTTAAAGCACATTTAAACTTTCAGATAACTTTTTAGAATAAACTACCATATGTGTATACTGTACATAAGTGCTCCTACTATATCTCACCATTATATAACACATACCTATCGGACCTCCCACCCCTTCCAGAGCTTCCACCCAAACAACCCTCTGGGACCTCCAATCCCAACATCCCAACACCCCTCCCTAGATCCCCCCTAAGTGTCATCCACACATCCCCCCATCAGTGTCATCCACACATCCCACCATCAATGTCCTTTACACATCCCCCCCCATCAGTGTCCCCCACAGATCCCCCCATCAGTGTCCTCCATACATCTCCCCATCAGTGTCCTCCACACATCCCCCCTAAGTGTCATCCACACATCCCCCCATCAGTGTCCTCCACACACACCCCCATCAGTGTCCTGCACATATCCCCCCATCAGTGTCCTGCACACATCTACCATCAATGTCCTCCACACATCCCCCATCAGTATCCTCCACACATCCACCCATCAGTGTCCTCCACACACACCCTCACCAGTGTCCTCCACACATCCCCCATCAGGGTCCTCCACACAATACCCCATCAGTGTCCTCCACACACACCCTCATAAGTGTCCTCCACACATCCCCCCATCAGTGTCCCCCACACATACCCTCATCAGTGTTCTCCACACATCCCCCATCAGTGTCCTCCACACATCCCCCCATCAGTGTCCTCCACACATACCCCCCAAGTGTCATCCACACATCCCCCCATCAGTGTCCTGCACACATCCCCCATCAGTGTCCTCCACACATCCCCCATCAGTGTCCTCCACACATCCCCCCATCAGTGTCTCCACACACAACCTCATCAGTGTCCTCCACACATCCCCCATCAGGGTCCTCCACACATCCCCCCATCAGTGTCCTATTAACCTGCTATACTAACCAAAAACCTCAGTCATAGTTTCCTATATATATATATATCATACTTCTGATATACATGAATGCATAATTTAGCCTCTATTTCTAAAAGGTTTCCAACAGGACTAGAACTCACAACCTTTCACATCAGAGGCAAAAACCCTAACCACTCAGCTATGAAGCTCAATTATAAATTGTGTTGGAAAAACCTCATTGTAGTGTATGATGTATTAGGTATTCCTATAAAGCAGAGTTTATAATTAAATTTAAAAAAATGTGTAATTACTATATATATATGTAGTAATTACATATTTATTTTGTGTCATACATTTTTTTTACAATTACTGAAAAAAATATACAAATTATACTTCTGCTGTATAGGAATACTTAATACTTGATACACTACTGAGGTTTTTCCAATACAACTTAGCATTGAGCTTCATAGCTCAGTGGTTAGTGTTCTTGTCCCTGATATGAAAGGTTGTGAGTTTGAATCCTGGTGGCAACCTTTCAGAAATAGAAGCTAAATTAGATTAAAATACATTGCTTGGGGATATCCCCTTCATGTTGATAGCACTGACTCCATATATGGACACAACCATATATGGAGTCAGAGCTCCGGCAGCCAGCACTGGTGTCACCCCATCAGTGGTGTCACCCGGTGTGGCCCACACCCCCCTCACAACGCCACTTCTCTCTGTCACTCTCCTCAAAGGCAATAATGGGCATTATAAAGAAGTATTAATCAGTATAGATGTGAATAAAGTGCTTAAGACGTGATATAACACTTACTACTAGTTGCTGAATCATTCCTGTGTTGTATCTGTCCCTCCCCTTCCTCTTTCTATGGGATGATGTAATCTGATCTTTCAGTGAGCCTTTCTGTCTCTCAAGATGGATTTCCCACACATTTCAGAGAAAAATTAAGTTTAGTAAAGGGGGTGAAGAAACAACAACAACAAAAGAACGAGCCATTTTCTCTAAGCTCTATTGCATGGTTTCTTGTATTCACTTGTACTTTTGATTTATGCAAAGTTGCGTGAACAGTAAAATTACCATTTAATTCCTTAACATGATATCATTATGGATAATTTTGATTAGGAAGTGCAATAACTGGTCTAACAAACATTTCCAAACATTGCGGGTGGGTATACTGTACATGCTGCAGTGTTTAAAACTGCAACAAACATGGAAAAAACACATGAATTTGTATCATGATTTGCATAGGTGAAACATGTTAAATCAATGTATTTTACCTGTAAAAACTGTGAAGGCAATTACTAAATTGCAAAACTGTGACACGGGCAGTAAAAACGCATTTTTCTGATATGTTTTTGGCACCTTTTTGCAACTACAAAATGCAACATGGAAACCCAACCTTAATGACAATACTGGTTTTAAAACAATTAAAATTACAATTACAATCCTATTATACTAAAGTCTATTCAACATTGAGAACTCTAATTTGCAACATCTCGCGCTTTCTCATGTGATAGACTGCATTTAGTTTGTAACATCAGTGCATTTTAATTAGTGAAGAATTATGGTACATATTATTCAGAGAAAAAGAAAATTGTATTGTTTTACAGAATACAGAATCAGCACAGCAGACTTGATTAGCAATTTACATTTACATTTTTTGTACATACAGGTGCATTGTGTAATATTTATATTTGGTGACAGGCTGGAAAAATCATGATAGAAGCAAAACAAAAATCTAGGATATACTGCCCCACATTTTCTATTGTGGCTGTTCCTGAATTCTGTTTTAAATTACATAAACATTTTATGCCTTTTTGGCCCAATTTGACAACTCTCATTTTAGTCATATTTATGAAGTATGTAAGCCAAATACAATTATCCACTGTGCCTCGTCATCTGGGGGCGTGCGTTCTTGGCTTGGACAAGGGGTCTGGCTTAAGATGCATAATTTTACACAAAAAGTTTGGGCACAAAATTCTACTCTAACAACTCTACTCTAATGGTGCCTGCCATTTTACTTATCAAACTCAGTAGACTAGTGAAGAAAAATGGCAGGGAAAATGAAGACGAAGGATCACATGACCCCAGTTGGAGCCCTGGCTGGCAGGATTGCCCATACTGGCTTGAAGCCAGCGTAACAACTAATCAGAAAGGATGATGCTGATGAGCTCAGCTATGTAAGGTCCAAAGCAGAGATGCCATTCTGAGCTCAGCCCCTGATGTAATAAGATGTGTCTGTCACAGACACAGCAAATAGAAACATAAGATGGCAAGTTTAGGGTCTTACAGAGACAGTGTTATGGATTGGGAAGATATAGGTAGATTAGGTAGATTGAATTACTTGATAGAAGAACAGGTTTTAGTATTGATGATATTTAAATTGCACCTTTTTTTTCCCTGTTGCTGATTTTCTACAGCTAATAAAACATAAATAAGTGCATTATACTGCATCTCCAGCAGGGTATATATTGGCTACAGAGGTTGTACAATTGTGCTTTTTTCTCCCCAACAACCTATTTTTTCAGTTAAGTAAATTTTCCAGCATCACTGTCAGCATGTACTTTGGCTGCTGACAATTTTTGTTTTCAAAAATTAGTTGCAAATTTTCAAAAGTTAATGAGTATACAAATAAGCATATTTTAAAAATGTATTTATAGAGTTTTTCAAAATGTTGATGGATTGTAGACTATTAATAAAATATTTCCTAATTGCAGCCAGTCTCTCAGAGTGCCATGGGTCTTCAATGTCTCTACATATATTATTGACCTCTCCTCGGTATTAATATCAGAGTGGTGGGTCTAACATCTGGCAGCCGCGGCGCAGGAAACTGTACAGAGTGGGAACAGAAGGCTAGGTACACTGTGTATTTGATCGGCAGTTGAGCTGCAGTAAACTGGCATAGCCAAAACACTGTATAGTGCCAGCACCACAGCTGCCCCAAACAGCTAATTGGTGGGGGTGCCAAGAGTCAGACCCCTACTGATCTGATATTAATGACCTATCCTGAGGATAGGTAATCAAAGCTGTAGGCCATACAGCCCCTTTAAGACTTTGCTGGCATCTGGAAGGTTCATCTTGTATCATTGAGTCAACCATATCAACTTACAGCTGTATTCACTTATGCAGTTTTCAAAAAACCTGTCAGCCATATAATTAGATACTGTCATTTCCTCCCAGTCACATGAATTTTAGAGGGCAGATTGGCCCTGCAGCTTGCCAAATTTAAGAGGTTTTCCCAATTTAGTCATTTATGATATAGCCCAGAAATTAAACACAATCCACTTGTCTTTGTGTGCTTTAATGAGCTGGAATGTATATTGAAATACCATTCCAGAACTGTGTTCTAGAGCTGGAATGTATATTGAAATACCAGTCTAGAACTGTGTTCTACAGATGGAATGTATATTAAAATACCATTCCAACTGTGTTGCAGCTAAGTTTTGCAAATCTAAAATACACAAGGCATAGTCTAGCTGTACTATACATAAGCAGCAGATCTGTTGTATTTGTTTTCTTAAAGGAGTAATATAAATTAAGCCGGATGATTTAGCTTCCTTTTCTTTTTAGACCAACAGAGAAAATCTATGAGTAGCTGTTAGCTTAGTTAGCCGCTACTGGACAGCACCCTGGCCAATTTAACCACAATGCTCTGCATGTCTCTTTGGCAGAAAATTCTTATTATTTACAGATCCTGGAGTCCCTGCAGAGTCGTATGACTGTTCCACACTACAGGCACAGTTTGCAGCCAGAATTTCATTGTGAAAAGACCAGCAAATAAAATAAGTAAAATTGAAGAAAAACTGAGTTGTTGCCCATTGCTGCTTTCAACCTTAATGGCTTTCATGGTGAACTCTGTAGTCTACCATACTTATCACTGAGGTCATACACTATTTTATTCCTTTCACAGAGTCAATAACTCATTAAATTGCTTGCAGAGATTCAGCTACCACTATATCTGAAACAAAAACATTTTTACTTACGGTATATTGTTCTTTAACCTCTCTGATATGAACATTACTAATATATAACTGTTCCTATAAACAGTGGGGAAAATAAGTATTTGATACATTGGCGATTTTGCAAGTTTTCCCACGTACAAAGAATGGAGAGCTTTGTAATTTTTATCGTAAGTACACTTCAACTGTGAGAGACAGAATAAATAAAAAAATCCAGAACATCACTTTTTATAATTTTTAAATAATTAATCTGCATTTTATTACATGAAATATGTATTTGATACAATAGAAAAACTGAACTTAATATTTGGTACAGAAACCTTTGTTTGCAATTACAGAGGTCAGACGTTTCCTAAAGTTCTTGACCAAGTTTGCATACTCTGCAGCAGGGATTTTGGCCCACTCCTCCCACAGATCTTTTTCAGATCTTTCAGGATTCGGGGCTGTCACTGTGCTACATTGAGTTTTATCTCCCTCCAAAGATTTTCAATTGGGTTAAGGTCACTCCAGGACCTTAAAATGATTCTTACGAAGCCACTCCTTAGTTTGCCTGGCTGTGTGTTTTGGGTCATTGTCATGTTGGAAGACCCAGCCACGACCCCTCATCAACGCGCTTACTGAAGGAAGGAGGCTGTTGGCCAGAGTCTCGTGATACATCGCCCCATCCATCCTCCCTTCAAAATGGTGCAGTCGTCCTGTACCCTTTGCAGAAAAGCACGGTTGGGACGGTGTTCTTGGGGTTGTACTCGCCTCCTTCTTCCTTCAAACATGGCAAGTGGAGTTGATATTAAAAAAGTTCTATTTTGGTCTCATCTGACCACATGGCCGTCTCCCATGCCTCCTCTGGATCATCCAGATGGTCATTGGCAAACTTCAAATGAGCCTGGACATGTGCTGGCATGAGCAGGGGGACCTTGCGTGCCCTGCAATATTTTAATCCATGATGGTGTAGAGTGCTACTAACGTTAATCTTTGAGACTGTGGTCCCAGCTCTCTTCAGGTCATTGACCAAGGGAAAATGCTGGGCCCAATGGGTCGGAGCGAGGGACAGCACGACAGGCGCACTTGCTCATTCAAAACACACGGTTCTTTATTGAAATGGTTAGACTTATCAAGTTCCTGACTCATCTTGATAAGTCTAACCATTTCAATAAAGAACCGTGTGTTTTGAATGAGCAAGTGCGCCTGTCGTGCTGTCCCTAGCTCCGACCCATTTGGGCCCAGCATTTTCCCTTGATCGCACCCCTCGGGCATGTTTGGCAACCGCCCAAGGCACCCGGACAAGCTTTGGCTGCACTGCCTATCCAACGCTTTTATTGTGGTTGTGCCCAATTGAGACACAACTGGAATAGGTGAGCAAGCTTCCATACATTCTATATCGATTGCTGACCTTTCATTGACATTATCACCCTATGAGCGCCTTTCTCTTTTAATTGCCCTGTGTTCTAATGCTCAGTTCATTGACCAGGAGGTCATCCTCCCGAGTAGTTCTGGGCTGATTCCTGACCTTTCTTAGAATCATCCTTACCCCACGAGACGAGATCTTGCATGGAGCCCTAGAGTGAGGAAGATTAACAGTCATCTTGTGTTTCTTCAATTTTTTTATAATTGCGCCAACCCTTTCAAGACAAAGCTATTTTTCACCTTCATGACCAGGCTTAATTTTGCAAATCTGACATGTGTCACTTTATGTGCTAACAACTTTGGAATGCTTTTATTTATCTGAGCCATTCTGAGATTGTTTTCTCATGACATCTCGTACTTGATGTTAGGGGTAAATTTGGGTCAATAAGTTTTACCTTTATATTATAACAAATCCCAAATTTACAGAAGATTTGGGAAAATTTGTAATTTTCTAAATTTGAATTTCTACGCGTTAAAGGCAGATAGTGATATCTCATTAGATAGTTATTACTCAAGATTCCCTATATGTCTACTTTATGTTGGCATCATTTTTAAAATTGCATTTTATTTTGGAGGATGATAGAAGGCTTAGAATTTAAGAAGCAACTTTTCTAATTTTCTGACACATAATTGGTGATGCTGCATCAGAAAATTTCCAACCCATTAAAATATTTGTCATGCACGGTGAATGCTATAACAGAAACTAAAATAGCATACTTTATTGGTCACCTTGCTTCCACAAAAATTGAATATAAAGTGATCATAAAGTCATATCTACCCCAAATGTTACAAAAAAATATACAGCTTGAAAAAAAAAAAAGCCCTTACACAGCTCCGTGGCTGGAAAAATAAAAAAAAATTAAAGGGGTCATAACATGGCGATGTAAAGAAAAAAATGGGTTTTTTTCAAAGCTTTTTTTTTTACAGTAAGTAGTAAAGGATGATAAAAAAAACAACATAAATTTATCATTGTGATCATACTAATCCTAAGAATCAAGTACCCGTATTCATGTTATTTTAGTAAACAGTGAATACTGTAAAAACATCAAACTATGGTGGAATTGCATTTTTTTTCCAATTTCAATCCAAAAAGAATTTTCTTCCTGTTTTTCAATACAAGATATGGTGTCGCACAAAAAACAAACCAGCATACAGCTAAAGTCATGGCTCTTGGAAGCTGAGGAGGAAAAAATAGCTAAAAAGTACAAAAAAGCATATTTTTATATATTGAATATACTTTAATTCCGTATGGCTCTTTCAATACTGTGCATTTTTAACACAGTTTGGCTCTCTGCCTTCCATCCTTTTTGATAGGCAGGGTTATGTATTTATGTAAGTGTTGTCACACTGGACACGAGAGTGGATATTGATATAGGGGGTAATCAGGGGCGTAGCTAAAGGCTCATGGGCCCTGGTGCAAGAGTTCAGCTTGTGCCCCCCTTCCCCTTCTTTGGGCCCCCTCAGGCTCCTGGGCCCGGTAGCGACTGCTACCTCTGCACCCCCTATAGCTACGCCCCTGGGGGTAATTTATCAAACTGGTGTAAATTAGATCTGGCTTAGCTTCCCATAGCAACCAAACAGATTGCTCCTTTCATTTTCCACAGGACCTGTCCAAAATGAAAGGTGGAATCTGATTGGTTGCTATAGGCAACTAACCCAGTTCTACTTTACACCAGTTTGATGTAAGACCACCATAGTCTTTACTGTGGATAAAAAGATTGGTTGGATTGTATATGTGGTATATAGCTTTAACAAACAAAGACGCCCTATGTTTCTCAGGTAATTAGACATGCTGATAGAAAAACAAACATCTTTGAGCTGTATGGAAAGCTTGGGTGTTTCCTAGGCCAGTGTTTCCTAGGCCAGTGTGCCTCCAGCTGTTGCAAAACTACAACTCCCAGCATGCCCGGACAGCCTTTGGCTGTGCGGGCATGCTGGGAGTTGTAGTTTTGCAACAGCTGGAGGCACACTGGTTGGAAAACACTGTCCTAGGCGACCAGAGATGCACAGCGGATTGCTGCACACATCGGGATGTAGAGAATATACGCCATTATCATGAGTGTGATATAACTGTGGGACAGGAGACTGTAATAACTAGGGTTGAGCAAATCGAGCTTCGGATCATAGATCCGAGATTGATTTGTTAAAAAACTTTGTTTGCAATGCTGTTTCTGTATAGCATTAAAATGTATGTGCTCCGTGTAAGAAAACTTTGTCTCGGCCAAAGTTGCGCGAGACTTCGTTAAATGACTTCGATTCGCTCAACCCTAGTAATAACCAATGAGCACCTTCCTGCATTGAAGTAAATCACTTATGTGAATAGGAGGCAGGATGGAAGGAAGTATTACCAGTTATGCCCATATTACATTGCATAGGAATAGGAATGTTTATTCCTGATAATTGGCTCACATAATTGTGCCACCAATCAGCCGGTAAATGAACATCAGGATGAAAGGTACCCGGTTATTGCCAGCACATCTCCACCAATAATAAGTAGAATTCAATCGGAAAAGAACGACTGCAGTAGCAATCATTCCTCCACATTCACTTTGCATTGGCCTGTTGTCGGGTTAATAATAATTCAATTAAGAATTATTAATTATGGTCATATAAATAATCAACCATGAATTTTTCATAACTTCGTGAAATCATGACCTGGTAAATTATAGATAACCTAATCAATACAATTCACATCTGAGTCCGACTATTTCCTCAGATAATAAGTTATTTTCACGTGAGATGACATTAGTGCTAAAGATGTAGTTTTGCATTATATAATAATACCCAGGTATTATAAAAATATGCAGATTTATTGGTTACAAGGTTATAAAGATAAATAAACACAATGATATATGCAAATGAATATATATGGAGTTGATATAAAGCATAACAAGCTTAACAATACATGTGAGTAGGAACAATTTGTCACATTATAGCAAAGCTAATATTTGGTTTGGATATTAAAATAAGAAGTTAAGTTATATACATCACTTCTGTTCAGAGGAAACCTCATGACATCATGATGGGCATGTCTAATCCTAGACATCAATATGGAATGCTGAATACATTCCGCCCCCTTCTAACCAACTACACCTCACATGACTTCAAGAATGGGCAAATCCATACAAGGATATAACTTAGAAGAGATAACTGTAACCTTCCATCCCATCCTGGACTATTTTCACATGTATGATTTTGGTAAGACTATTAAGACAAACAACAGAAATGGGAACAACTTGAAACAAGTCTTTCCAGTGGGAATTTATCATCTAGCTTGGAGAAGAATGTTACTATCAATATATTTATATATGCAATCATTAAATACTTTGAGTCTTGATTCTTCTGCAGGTAGAATCAAGCCTCACAATATCCTAAGACTACATCTCAATAAGGAGATAATCAATGAATTAATTAATGTGTTTATGTATTCGCCAATCTAGATGATATGATTTCACCCACATTATCCAAAGCTGGGTGGTCCATCATTGCATGTCTCACCATGACTTTCATATTGATAGACCCCTCTCTCTTGGGAGTTGGATCTTAGATGTTGGGTCCCCCTTGTGAGTCCTCTTCTTGTTCTGGCTATCAGGATGATCATAATGATCATGATGCTCAAGATCCCCTCTATCCTGCTGTGTTCCTATAATTATTTCCCCCCTTATCTCATGTCAGATCCTCCTGGATTAAAATCTTCCAATCAACTGAGGTGGGTGTAACGTATGTTAATGACTCTATGAGATCATATTTACCCACAATGCAATTGTGGAGAATGGTGTCATGATATCCATCTGTCTCCAGATGGCACTGTTGTGCAAGCTATTGGCGCCATACCATAAAGAGTTAACTCTTTGGTCCTCTAACTTAATAACATTGCTGCTAAAATGAAAAACTCGAAGTAATGGCTTCCTGGCTCGTCAGCAACTTGGTAACTCTTATTAGCGAGCGGTGTTTGACAACATATCTTCATGTCTGCGATCTCGAATACTTTGTCATGTTGAATTGGTATGATGTACTTTTGTTGCGGCTGTTGAATCCCCTGGGGCTCTGCCCACTTGTCACTCCTGGATACATCTTGGATACATCTGGGTTGGCTCCGACTGGACGTCTCTTTGCATCACGGATAGCCTTGACCTCAGGTTCTTTTGGTTCCGGATACTAAAACTTTTAGGATTCCGCCATCAACACGTGATCCCATCTTGGGCCATCATCTTTGTTTAGGAAAAAAACAGACAGTATGAGCAACAACGCAGCAAAACTTTATCAAACATATACCTGCCTATTTTAGGCCTTTGATTTATGCCATACTTTAGCCATTAGCTAGTTGAGGATTTTTATATATTTTTTTTTTCAAAGAAAAACAAACTACAGGGTATCATGAATAGATATAACTATTCTTCCTCTGCCAGGCTAATACAGCCTTAGGTGTTATGCCTATTTAGGATCATAACCCGATCAATACTTTGAGACTACCTCGAAACAGAGTAATATATATGTGTCCATATATCTGCATGGAATACAGTGACGACAAGTTAGTCACAATTGATAGGCAAACAATATGGTTAGTATAACTGTTCAGTCTTTTTTTTTTCTCCATACGATACCACCACCAATCACATGAAATTTATGATGTGTCTCCATCTTCAAATTTTTTTAATTTTCCAATCTCAGTTCAGCTCTTGCCTTTTTTTAGCACTGAAATAAAACTCTACACAAACATCATGTTAATCATTCTGTGGAAAAATTCGATTAGTTATCTATATCATTAATCATTTATTGACTTGCTATGATTATTAGCTCAATGAAGCAGTTTGTTTTGTTTACCGGACATTCCCATCTCAGCGAAGTATTAAACAACTTTTCTTTACTCTTTATTCACTTCATGAGGTAAAGAATTTACATTCAATGGAGTTTGGAGAATCTTACTCTTCCTTTCCATTAGGCTGACTTAAGAAATCAGCTCGCAGCGCAGCTCTGCAACTTCTGACCTCTTTACTGACATTTACCTAGGACTTAGAAATGCGCTCCTTCCCCCCTCCCATCTTTAAGATGGTGGAAAAATTTTGGGACATACAGCATCTGCAAGAGAACTAATTGTACAAGTGACACAGCTCTGTGATCCCTGAGAGTATACTGTGGTCTGCTATTACCACAAACTACCCCTCATCCCCCCTTTGGGGATTATAATATTTGTGGCAATTGCAGATTGGATTGTACAAGAAAGCATGGTTATATTAGCATACATAGCAATTTACCTATTTAATCACCTTGTGGTTGCCCTGGATTACTACTCACATTTCCCTGTAATCTAGCACATCTTATTGAGTTAACTTAGTGACTGGAGTGCATTACTTTTATGGGTATCTTCTCCAAATATAGGAGGTATTGGGCTAAATTATAGTAAAACTTTGAGTCAAAATATGGAAGATAGCCATAGACCCACTTTCTCATCTAGGCTTCCAAAGCCTGTGTTGGTTCCCTAAGTGACTTAACATTTTGGGAACAACTATATCAATTTTAGGTGACTTACACAATTATCTTTTATAGACAATACGGCTTCTCATAGCCGGTTTATATGTCTTGCATTTATGCAATTTAGAATCAGGAACATGAAAAAGAAGAACAGGGTTACATCAACATCATTAACCTGTTTAAAACTGTTCTCTTATAGATTTTATTTATCAATAACATCGGGTCAGACTTTATGTATAAAGTTCCTTTAATATCCTGTAACGCCCTGAGCTACTAAACTTAATTTCCCTGTAATCTGGGACCTCAATAAAATCAACTACTGTAATCTGAGTCCATTACATATATGGGATAAATCTCTAACTATGGGAGTTAAATGGCCAGGAATTATTAGGAAGGTTCCTGAGTCAAAGGACTAGAACCAGACCCTGTACAGCGTAGGCTAATGAAACCTACATCTGTTCCCTATCTTGGGACAATGTACTATTAATTTCTGGGGACACAAAAACATCACTTGTGTTTAGCATAGATACACAACTCCTAAATTGATTTACATGAGATCCACTGGTTGCATCCATGTAATAACACTTTACTGCAACTACTCATCTGCGGTTCTGGTATGGGCTTAACCCCTTCAGTACCAGGACAGTGATATTGACTATATATGGACCACGCCCTTCTAAGGGTTGTAACAGTGATATGGCTGTAGCATTCTAATGCCAGCAGGAATATACATGAAAATGAATCATTAATATGTCATCTCATCAATAATTTCAGCAATATGTCATCTTATCAAATCTTAGCAAAATGTCATCTCATCAAGATCTCGGTGGGACCTCCATTTATGCCGGGTTAATAATAATTCAATTAAGAATATTTAATTATGGTCATATAAATAATCAACCATGAATTTTTTAAAACTTTGTGAAATCAGGACCTGGTAAATTGTAGATAACCTAATTGATACAATTCCCATCTGAGTCTGATTATTTCCTCAGATAATGAGTTATTTTCATGTGAAATGACATTAATGCTAAAGATATAGTTTTGCATTCTATAATAATATCCAGGTATTATAAAAATATGCAGATTTATTGGTTACAAGGTTATAATCATAAATAAACACAATGATATATGCAAATGAATATATATGGAGTTGATATAAAGCATAACAAGCTTAACAATACATGTGAGTAGGAACAATTTGTCACATTATAACAAAGCTAATATTTGGTTAGGATATTAAAATAAGAAGTTAAGTTATATACATCACTTCTGTTCAGAGGAAACCTCATGACATCATGATGGGCATGTCTAATCCTAGACATCAATATGGAATGCTGAATACATTCCGCCCCCTTCTAACCTACTACACCTCACATGACTTCAAGAATGGGAAAATCCATACAAGGATATAACTTAGAAGAGATAACTGTAACCTTCCATCCCATCCTGGACTATTTTCACATGTATGATTTTGGTAAGACTATTAAGACAAACAAGTCTTTCCAGTGGCAATTTATCATCTAGCTTGGTGAAGAAT
This sequence comes from Bufotes viridis, assembly GCA_033119425.1. NCBI lineage: Eukaryota > Metazoa > Chordata > Amphibia > Anura > Bufonidae > Bufotes > Bufotes viridis. Next base: position 363,264,399 of record CM065592.1, on the reverse strand, counting down.
GTTACTATCAATATATTTATATATGCAATCATTAAATACTTTGATAAATTATGAGTCTTGATTCTTCTGCAGGTAGCGTCAAGCCTCGCAATATCCTAAGACTACATCTCAATATGAAGATGATCAATTATTAATTAATGTGTTTATGTATTCGCCAATCTAGATGATATATATTTCACCCACATTATCCAATTAGTCTTAAAAAAATGAAATATCATTCTTTATGTCTCTTACCAAGTCCTAGTAGGAATCACACTTCTGCTCCTAGGAAAGCTGGAGGTCCATCATCGCATGTCTCACCATGACTTTCATATTGATAGACCCCTCTCTCTTGGGTGTTGGATCTTAGATGTTGGGTCCCCCTTGTGAGTCCTCTTCTTGTTCTGGCTATCAGGATGATCATGATAATCATGATGCTCAAGATCCCCTCTATCCTGCTATGTCCCTATAATTATTTCCCCCCTTATCTCATGTCAGATCCTCCTGGATTAAAATCTTCCAAGCAACTGAGGTGGGTGTAACTTATGTTAATGACTCTATGAGATCATTTTTACCCACAATGCAATTGTGGAGAATGGTGTCATGATATCCATCTGTCTCCAGATGTCACCGTTGTGCAAGCTATTGGCGCCATACCATAAAGAGTTAACTATGGTACTCTGGTATTATATACATCTGACCTTTGTAGCTGTAAATCAGAGATAAGGGATTCATTTAGACACTTTTAAACAACTAAAGACAGACCTCTAGGCGTCTCTCTAAATGTTTCTCACACTATTGATCTATGGACTGTAATGATATGAATGGGCCTTGTTTTCTCACATAGATATCAGTACCTCCTCTTTCAAACCAGCATGTAATTAATTGTTACAAAAATACACATCTTTACAGACACTCTTTTGGAGAGAATATCCTCCTAACGAGAATTAGATACTGATACTGGATACATCTTGTTTTCATAACATATAACAATATAATATAAAGTAATATATATGTCCTACTGATTGTCTTATGCTAAGGACTAACTAAGGCTCATTAAATGAATACATAGATATTATATTTTTGCTTCATTAATAGATACTTAATTGTATAGGTAATTATCATCAGCTGCTTCTATAGTTTATCTTATCTCCCATCATAAATTTATACTTAGACAAGGAGGTTTTCTTCTCAGACTGGTACATTCACGAGAAGATCAAACACTAATGAGCAGTAGCCTTAATACACAGTAACCTTTGTGCGACCTTACTTTGGCCTACTCAAGACATGCTACTATTGTAAATATAATCGAGCATTGCTCTTGAAGGCAATAAATATACATCTTGACTAGAATAATTGGATATCAATGTATATACCTATGAAAAGGCACAACACTGTGTAATGTATTAATACAAAATACTAAAAAAAAACAGGGAACACAGCAAGTACAGTTTATACTTTCCAGCATCTCGCCTTAGTCATAATAACATAACACATGTTGAGTAAGGCTATATGCCAAAACCTGTAAACTGCGCTTGCTGTGTTCCCTGCTGGACTTTTTCATCGTTTTGGATTAATAAAGGGAGATGTTTTATCTATTGACAGCAGTGCTGAATTTTTGTTCTTTTTTTGTGTGACTTTTTAAGGATACTTGGTGTAGCAGAATTCAGACTGAATATATAGCTTATGTGGGGGCACTCAACTTGTCTGGATGCACATGGGCTTTTACAATATTTTATTCAAATACATTCATCACATGCAAAACCATCAAATTGCACATCAAGCTATAAGAGGTCAATAAAAAACTAAAAACATTAAAAAGTCCAGATCATCCTTATCCGTACACCTATATACACTGGCATAGGATGGTATTAAATATTGGCTGTCTTCATACGATAGGATATAATTGCCTCTGTTAAATATCACGTTTAATCGGCGTTGAGTATCTTACTGCTTCAACAGGGTTAAAACATTTGTGTCATCAAATATTTCTTCTGGTCATCTCACCCGTTGCACATAACTAATTCTGTCCATATAATCTCCACACACTAATTATGTCCATATGATCTCCACACGCTAAATTAACGTGGGCAAGGCTAGTGGTCACACTAAATGCTTTCTTAGCGTTAGTAGGGCATATACCGCATAGTGTAACAAATTTCAGCGCTGGTAAACTTTACATGCGATAAAATTGCTTCTCCAGCGCGGTTGAGTACATGCGATTAATTAGCTGCAATTATGTTGTATTTCCAGCGCTCCTGTACCAGCCTTTAAATCAACACACTAACAGCGCTGGTATGCCCTGTATTTGAACATGTCCACCAAGATAATTCTCATAAGTTCAACAGTTAGTGTGTAAGTAAGTTACCGGTCTTCTTCACCCTCTACCTCTCGGTCACTTCGGCTTCAGTGCGCTGTGCGGTTATTCTCTGCTAGGACCTGACGCGGCGTCCCACGTGGTCCTAACATCACTCGGTGGCGTCCCACGTGACGGCAAGGAAATTGCGTTATTGGCTGTACCGGAGTGTCGTACTGGGTCTTTGTATGATGGTTAAGTTCAATTCTTTCTGTTGATGAATTCAAACGGGGGAGATGATGTGGTTTATTCTTTTTCTAAGCCGCAAATTATTTATAATATAAATCGCCAAATTCCCAAACGCGTTTCGGGGCGGTCATTAACTTGCCCCTTCCTCAGTGGTAAATGGCGATGTTTCCTTGCTTTTTTATATACCCTATATTCAATTAAGTTCATTCAAGATCTCATGAACATATGGATAATGGATCCGGAATGGGATACTTTATAAAACACTTAAAATCATGTAAAAACGTGATCGGCTCACATTACGTAATCATATATAGATAGATATGAAAGGCTCCATCGGATGTATATACATATATTCCCAGTAAACCAAAGAGGGGGATGGGTTCTGTAGATGAAAGATGATAATGGGAGATCTGCCAACGAGGGGAGATCAAGATGCTGGAAAACAGCCTGATGCCGATGTCCCGGCATCAACAGACCTCTCTCCCATGTCTACAAAAACCCAAATAACTCCGTTTCAGCGCCCCGAAACACGTTTGGGAATTTGGCGATTTATATTATAAAGAATTTGCGGCTTAGAAAAAGAATAAACCACAACATCTCCCCCGTTTGAATTCATCAACAGAAAGAATTGAACTTAACCATCATACAAATACCCAGTATGACACTCCGGTACAGCCAATAGTGCAATTTCCTTGCCGTCACGTGGGACGCCACCGAGTGACGTTAGGACCACGTGGGATGCCGCGTAAGGTCCTAGCAGGGAATAACCGCACAGCGCACTGAAGCTGAAGTGACCGAGAGGTAGAGGGTGAAGACCGGTAACGTACTTACACACTAACTGTTGAACTTATGAGAATTACCTTGGTGGACATGTTCAAATACAGGGCGTACCAGCGCTGTTAGTGTGTTGATTTAAATGCTGGTACAGGAGCGCTGGAAATACAACATAATTGCAGCTAATTAATCGCATGTACTCAACCGCGCTGGAGAAGCAATTTTATCGCATGTAAAATTTACCAGCGCCGAAATTTGTTACACTATGCGGTATATGCCCTACTAACGCTAAGAAAGCGTTTAGTGTGACCACCAGCCTTGCCCACGTTAATTTAGCGTGTGGAGATCATATGGACATAATTAGTGTGTGGAGATTATATGGACATAATTAGTTATGTGCAACGGGTGAGATGACCAGAGGAAATATTTGATGACACAAATGTTTTAACCCTGTTGAAGCAGTAAGATACTCAACGCCGTTTAAACGTGATATTTAACAGAGGCAATTATATCCTATCGTATAAAGACCGCCAAATTTAATACCATCCTATGCCAGTGTATATAGGTGTACGGATAAGGATGATCTGGACTTTTTAATGTTTTTAGTTTTTTATTGACCTCTTATAGCTTGATGTGCAATTTGATGGTTTTGCATGTGATGAATGTATTTGAATAAAATATTGTAAAAGCCCATGTGCATCCAGACAAGTTGAGTGCCCCCACATAAGCTATATATTTATTACTTTACGGAAAGGGTGAACCGGTGGGAGTGCACCTATCTCATATTGGTAAAGTGGGTGGAGCCACTATTACTTTTTACATTAGAATTCAGACTGAACCACCCTCACATTGTGAAATAGAAGCAGTCTTTAAAGGGGTTCTCCAGGATAAAATGTAAATAATTAAAAACTTGTTATTATAAAAAAAAACTCTTAAATGCCTTTAATTGTTTATAATGGCTCATTTTATCTAGGGGAACAATCAGTGGAGGAGGTAAAATAGCTTCTGTCAGATTCCTGGGCATGGAACTCATCCTCCTAATGATACTTTCTACACTTTAGTCTGCGGGTATGAGGTGTGGAGAGCTCCAAAGCACATGGACACACTTATCTCAGCTGTCATCTGCACATAATAGATCACAGTGCTGATGCAGGCAGAGATCGGAGTTTACATAGGACTCCTGCTCTGTGCTCTGCTTTCTCATACAGACCGTCCTGCGTGTCATTAGGAGGACGGATTCCATGTCCAGGAATCAGGCAACGGCTATTTTTACTCCTCTACTGATTGTCCCCTAGAAAAAATTAGCCATTATAAATAAAGACATTCAGGAGGTTGTTTATAATAAGATGTTTTTTTCAGTATTTTTATTTTTAGAGATAAATTCCCATCTCAGACATTGGGGGCATATGGCTAGGATCTTTCAACTCTGGAATCTGCACCTATACTTATAATGAAGCCAGCAAAGTCCCGGAGGGTGCAGCTTGGGTGCGCGGCCGACCTCTATTAATTCCTATGGAAGCGCTGAAAATAGCCAAGCACTGGCATGGCTATTTCTGTCAGCCCCATAAAAGTGAATGGAGTGGTGATCATGCTTGTGCAGTGCGCTTCCCATGGGATTTTTGAAAACTTTCAGCACTCCCATGGAACTGAATGGAGGGTGGCCACGCATGCATGGTGCGTCCTCCGGGACTTTGCCGACTCTGTTCTATGTATAGGTATGGGTCCCAGAGGTGGGGCACGCATCTATCAGACATTGGGGGCATATCGCTAGCGATATGTCTGACATGGGTCAACCCCTTTATTCTGTACAACACCAAGACCATTAAAGGAGATTTCTGAGATTTTGATGCTGAAGACCTATCCTCAGGAAACAAAAGTAGAAAATATGCTCAGTTTAAAAAGGAGGGGTGTACCTAACATTGAGACGTGCCATATGGCTACTTTGGCTTTACTGGAGACAGTGGGCAGAAGCAGTGCAAAGAATTACTCTCCATGGGTGCTACAACATAGACAAGTAAGGGTGTAGGGAACTAACCTAATCATCTGGTCAAGCTGATGGGGAAACACCAAATCTTTCTGCTTGAGATGGATAGGAGTGAGGTAATGCTAACCAGCATTAGAAGGGGGACCCCTTGCAATATTTAGCATTAGGCCCCCTCACATCTATGTGCCCTGTTGCTTGCAATATTTGCCATCAGGCCACCGTGCTTCCATGTACACTTCTGTAAACAAGCCACTAAGCTCACATGAAATGCAATTATATAATTCAACTTTTACATTTCAGTTTCTGAATCCAACTTTATTGCATAAATATTAAAGGGTTTCTGTCACCAGGATTACACATTATAAGCTGTCTGACATTAGCTATGTGCTAATGTCAGATCAGCTTGATAATGTGCTTTATATTTATTTCTGATGTATATTTAGGCTAAAAGACGTCTTTTTATAATATGTAAATTAGCCTCTAGGAGCAGGGGGGGCGTTGCCCCTGCTACTAGAGGCTCCGTGCGCCAACCTGCTGCCACACCCCTTCTTTCTTTGATTGACAGTGGCGGGCAGCGATCCTCTCCTGCCTTCAGCACTGTTTCCCTGCTAAATCCCACGCCTGCGCCGCCGCTCTGTATTTGGCGTAGGCACGGTGAGCTGAGGACAGCAGGCACCAGCGTCCTCTGCTCACCGTGCCTGCGCCGAATACAGAGCGGCGGCGCAGGGGCGGGATTTAGCAGGGAGACAGTGCCAGAGGCAGGAGAGGATCGCTGCCCGGCACTGTCAATCAAAGAAAGAAGGGGCGTGGCAGCAGGTTGGCGCACGGAGCCTCTAGGAGCAGGGGCAACGCCCCCCTGCTCCTAGAGCCTAATTTACATATTATAAAAAGACGTTTTTTAGCCTAAATATACATAATGTCAGACAGCTTATAATGTGTAATCCTGGTGACAGAAACCCTTTAAGATATAAGTTGTGACTGATGACAACAGGAGAAAAATCTTTTTTTTTTCTTGACAGCACCCATGCAAATAAAAAGTGTAAAACCACAAAATACTCCGCAATAACGGAACTTTGTTCTCATAAAACATAAGTGTCTGATTCATCATTATCTATTATACATGATCAGATGTGCAATGTGCTCAAAATAGACTGGTGGCGATAAATGAATAAATGATGACTTCTTAATGATGCTTTATTGACACCTCAGAATTTTAGTATTTGCTTAGAGGATGCAGTTTATCAAAGACACATTTTAACAATGTTAATTACTAAGAAAATACTGTACATTTTAGTGTTAAAGTCCAATGCAGGAGCAATGAGCAGTGCCTGCACTATTAGCTTTTATTTTTTATGAAAATGTGTTAAAACTAAGCAGATGTACAAGAAATATTCTGGGAAGTTTGCATAATTTCAGTGACTTGAATCATAACATTATTAAAGGGACACAACCATCAAAAAGTTTTTCTCACATATTAACAGACTGTATGTGAATATTCTGTGCACTTTTTACAAAACAAACGGATGGTTTTCTGGATATCATTATTTTAAGATACTCCATGTAGTCTGCTGTCCTGTCTTTTAGCATGGCAAACAGCCTTGCTTGACTTTTTCAGTCATACGATTCACTGTGGCCAAAGAGGCAACAGGGATAAGTGACTGAATTGGAGCACCACATATTACACTGATAGATGCAGTGCTTTTCTGTGGACATTTTTACCAAGAATTATCAAGAGAGCAATAGAACTACCACACTGTCATCCTAAATTCTACAACTACTGTTATACTAGCAGATAACATTTTCCCCTTGCCTATCTATATAGGAGTTTTATCTGTCTACATTTTCATAGCATAGTACCGTTGACATGAAGTAAAACAGCCAAAAATTCTTTAAAAACTGTTTCTATGAGTTTTTTTTAAATCACCCCTTTCTCATGGAAGTGTACCCTTAAGGGTCCATCCACACAACTGTAGGCCACGTGTGCCTGTATTGCAGACCGCAAACTGGGGTTCCGCAATATACTGGCTGTTTGAATTCTGTATCACAGATGTGGACCCATTCAAGTCAGTCCTCCCACTGCAAAAGATAGGACATATCAATGCATCATTCAAGTCAATGGGGCCAGTCATAAGTCAGTCACAGATTGCTTACGTTCATGTAAGTGTATCCTAAGATTGTCATTACTTGAAGCAAGGAGATGAGACATCGGGCAAGTGCTGAGAAGGATGCAAAAAATGAAGGTCCTTATGGGTTTAGCTGTATGCGGGCATGTTATAATGTGGTACAAGTTGTACAGTGCTGTGTAACAGTATTTGATCCGAATTCTTCTGTTCTTGCTATTTTGTCAAATTTAAGCGTTTCTGTTCATCCAGCTAAATTTAAAGAAAGTCTGTCACCAAGAAGTAGACTGATAAACAGGACACAGTGCTTAGTAGGGCTAGCGAAGGGTGAATATAATGATATCTTCAAACTTAGTCATCTGTTGCTTCATTCTGAGGAAAAAAAATAGTTTGAATCCATATGCAAATGGTCAGTTATGTGCATCAATCTTGCCAGGCTCTGTCAATCAAGGGTAACTCTCTGCCATAAAATCATTTTGAACAAGAGAATAAAGGTATCTAGCTACTTACCGTATATACTCGAGTATAAGCCGACCCAAATATAAGCCGACCCCCCTAATTTTACCCTAAAATAACTGGGAAACTTAGTGACTCGAGTATAAGCCTATGTGGAAAATGCAGCAGCCACTGGTACATTTTAAAAATAAAAATACTGGTACCGGTACCGGTATATACCCAAAACAATTAAAATAATGTTATGGGGGATCTGTGGCTTACACTGTTATGGGGGGGATCTGTGGATGACATTGTTTTGGGGGATGTGTGCTATGGCACATAGGGCCATAGGGCCATGAGGGAGGCCAGCATAAGACACACATATAGCATCTTATGCTGGTTCCCCTCATGGCTCTATGTGTCCCCTCATAAGTGTTTTTCGCTACTGCAGCGAGTAAGCTGGCCGGCGCGTGACTGATGTCACTTAGTCACGCTCCATTCATGAAGCAGGAGCATGACTAAGTTACGTCAGTTACGCGCCGGCCGGCCCGCTCGCTGCAGTAGCGTACATTCACTGTGAGTTTCACACAAGGAATCGCGGCGTTGTAAGAGTTTCTGGGGCTGGATTTCATCCATAAGGTTTCCGCTTCCATCCACAATGCAACGCGCAGTTTAAACAATATGTAATATGTACTTTTTTGTATTGTGCATTTAAAAATATATATATATATTTTACATATGCAATAATAAACTATCACATTAATTTCATTTTTGGTTAAATTTAAAATTCTTAATGATTTGACCTGTGAAAATAGTGCTGCATAACACAGAGATTATTGGCATTTTCAAATGTCCAGGTCACCTGGGCAACTGGAGCTTGTCCCTCTTCAGCTTTCAGCCTTTATTATAACAGATTGAGACTCTGTGACCCTTATATTCTCCATATTCTCCTCTGGAGTCTCTTTTTTTCAATTCTGTTTACTTCAATTTATGTACAACATAATTGGATACCTAACAGATATGGTTCACAAGTGTATGGAAGCTAGCTACTGTAGTTTTATATACTGTATTATCTACTCAATTTGTAATAAATATATAATAATCCATAAAATGTCATTTAATTACAATAGTTGCAGCTGCAATGGTTGGTTGAAGATTTAAATGAGTATACAAGGGGTTAGCTGAGCCCATGTGCCTCCAGCTCACTTTGGCTTTCCTCTGTAACAGGCTGAGAGCTGAAGAGCTTTAGATCTAGGATATGACTCATCTTCAGCTAAACAGCTCCCCACATACGCTCAGATTTACTAACATGTCTACTTCAAAATTTGTCTAAAAAAAGTGGGGCAATTTGGCCCAGTTTGGCGCATCTGGTATTTGTGCAATTTTTTCTGACATGCTTGGCAATGGGTTGGGGCTTAGCAGAAATGGAAAGGGCCTCAGATGTGCCATCTTACACAAAAATCCCTCTCAAAGTAAGCCAGCAAATAGTTATTATAGAGAAAAGTGTCTATCCCTGCACCGGATTTATCATCCAGACTGAGCCCCTGTGATAAATCTGTTGCATGTCTAGATAACCGGTCTAACCTCTAACCTTATGTCATCTTTACGAATAGTATATCTGGGCCATTATGTTGACAAAGATAGTTGGTATTGTTGTGCAGTAACCGAGCATCACCCAGTAACTGAATGTGGCAGGACCATTGAATGTGTCATTTTGTTATCCAAGCCTACTGTAAACCTGCTATCAAAATATTTCTCAAATGTTGAAACTTATCGTGATATGTAAGGAACTAAACATTCCAATTAAAGTAACACTTAACATATCCTTTTATTTAAACCTGTGTGTCATCATGCTCATAACATTTGTCTCATGCACAGTCCTGCTATAATGGCTGCTCTACAATCTATCATCACCCACCTAACAATAGTGAGGTATGGAAAAGTCTTACCTTAATATCTGTTCACAGACAACCTGTCTCCCTGGTAGGCGCGGGATCGCGCGATGGAGGACGCAAGAGAAGGGCGGGCACAGGCAGAGGCTGGGCCGGGGATATGAGCCAAAGAGGATGAACAGCCTGGGCTCCAACGATGTGAACACCGCCCCTGGGCACTTTCGAGCCCTAATTTACATACCGATTAAACTCTGTTTTTGCTTCCAGTGAACTGCAAAACAACTAAACAAAGGTACCATTAGAATCAGCTACTGTTAGGCAAATGCGCTGTGTACTTAGTCTATAATGGCCAAATGTGGTGACAGACTCCCTTTAAGTAAATGTTTAACTGTTTCTACTACAACTGACTCCTCATCCTTTCTAATACCCTCAACATTTGCACCTTACAGTGCTGGCATCACGAACACAGGGGCCCAGCCACCAAAGCACCTTAAACACCTATACCATCAAGGGCACCTTAACGTCAGCGGGCACGAGGCCTGATATCCGTCACAGTGTTCTTTGATTTCTCCAGTGCTTTCAACACCATATAGCCAGGGCTACTGACCGACAAGCTGGATCTTGTTGGAGTGGAACACTACCATTCCGGTTGGATCCTAGACTACCTGACAAACTGACCTCAGTATTTGACAGCCCGGCACTTGCTCCTTTCCTGTGGACCGAAAGCACAGACATCCTCCTAAACCGGTGTACATCCAGGAGACAGACATTGAGAAGGTCAACACTTATAAGTACCTGGGTGTGCACTTTTGGAGTACAGAGGGCACTTCTTAGGGCCTTTTTCAATTTTGTAGTGGCATCAGCTATCTTCTTCGGAGTGACCTGCTGAGGTAGCAGCATCTCAACCAGGGAGAGGAAGAGACTTGACAAACGGATTAAAGGGCCAGTTCGGCAAAAGGGAGCCTCCTAGACACAATGCAGGTGGTAGGTAAGTGAAGGATATTATCCAAGTTGATCTCTGTGGTGGAGAATAACTTCCATGCCATGCATGAGACTGTAATAGCATTTTGCAGTACTGTTAGTGACCGACTGCTTCACCCCAAGTGTGAGAAGCAGCGCTATCGGAAGTATTTCCTCCCTGATGCTGTTAGGTTGTACAACCAACACCAACCCAAGTGGAGATAGACTGCACTCATCTCCTACCATGTTCCCATGGATATCATTCCATCCAGAGACTGACTTTTTCAAGCTGTGATATCTATATCCCTTATTTTTTTATCTTTTTATCTGTAACCTACTGTCCTGTAATGTTTTATTTTGGAGTTTTTGTACAGTTTTCTGTAACACTGTGAATTTTCCCATTGTGGGACTATTAAAGGATTATTTTATCATATCTGGTTCAGTTCTTTCCCTCAGAGGACACCACTTGGTATATTCCCCTTTAGCTGCCTGTTCCCTGGTCACAGAGCTGCTTAAGCAGCTTGTTTCGGCTAACTGACCTAACTACACACTCTGACTGAAGGAACCCAGCCCAAAAATCAGGCTGGCCTCTGTCTGGTTACTGTTGTTAAGGGGTGGATATTAACTCTGAACAGTCAAAGAAAACAGTAGAATAACAGTTTGTAATAGCATAAAGACATCAAATAACATAATATTTTCACCTAATACCCCTAACACTATATTTTTAATCCTTTTGCATTGATCCACAGTGTCACTGCACCTTCACCCAGACTATAATGGCAAAACACAAAGGTAGTATATGCAAATTAGCTGTCCATCACAAGGTGGAAAATTGTGTCTTTAAAGTGATCTTGCTGAGTCAGTGGGGATTGAAGAGGTGAGTAGTGTATGTCAAGTCATTTTATAACATTTATGCCTATTTTTTGTCAAGAACTGGACAGCCCTTTTACAAGTGATATGTTTCAGAAACAAGAATGCTGCCACCCATCATCATGCTGTAGATAAACCAGATAGTGTGTATAAGTCGGCACTCGAGTACAGATAGGATGTGGTGCTCGCATCTAGGAAAGGCAGTCCGCTTGCATATGAAGAATAGACCGTCACTCACTTGTTGCTAGTATTATGTATTTTTTATTGTCACATTTCTTTTATGTGACGCGTTTCGACTAAATCAGCCTTCTTCTTCATGTCTAAAGAAGACTGATTTAGCCGAAACTTAATAAAAATAATAATAAACAATAAAAAATACATAATACTATCGACAAGTGAGTGACGGTGTTCTGCCGAAAGTCTATAGTTTGCCGAAAGTCTATAGCGGAAGTCACGTGGCGCTCTGCACAAGCGCAAAAGCGTACTTCCGCGAATCATTTCTGCTGGCTCCATTGCAGTAGTTTGCGCACCGCGCGTGCGCACAGTTAAGGGTATAGCGACTTCTTAAAGTGACAGTAATCTTCATTAAAATACAGCTCCGCCCCCCCCCCCAGCGCTCATTAATCTACATTAATTTGTACCCTCGCGGGCTCGCTTCGCTCTCTACGCATCGGGCTCGGCCTCGCTGCACTCGGCATTTAGTAAAACTAACTCTATGCAGCCATTGATAGTAAAGAAGGAAATGGATGGTAATTACCATCCATTTCCTTCTTTACTATCAATGGCGACATAGAGTTAGTTTTACTAAATGCCGAGCCTGATGTGTGGCGAGCCCGCGAGGGTACAAATTAATGTAGATGCTGTATTTTACTGGAGATGACTGTCACTTTAAGACGTCTCTTGTGCGCAAGCGCGGTGCGCAAAGTACTTTAGTGGAGACTGCAGGGATGATTCGTGGAAGCGCGCTTGTGCGCTTGCGCAGCGCACCACGTGACTTCCGCTGTAGACTTTCGGCAATCTATAGAAATCTGGCAGAACACCGGTCTGTACTTCATATGCTGTAGACAAACCAGTTACTAAAGATAGCTCATCAGATACAGAAAACAAAAAACAATGCATTCAGGGACTCACAGGTGGTATATTTTAGGTCAATTTCTTTCCTTTTTTTCTTCCTCTGGTCTAGACCATTTTGATGGCTTCTCCAAGCCATGACTCCCCTCCCCCTGCATATTTTGCTGCCCAGATGTCAGCTGCTCTTTAATTTGGCAGCACATCTCCACACTGTGACCCATAAATACATACATACAATAGCTCTGCATACTGTGCCCCTGAATTAAAATATGCCTCACAATGTAACCCCTGATTAAAATAAGCACCACATTGCGCCCCAGAATAAAATAAAGTGTAAAGTGCTAAGTACCACCCGCCCTGCACTGTAGTTATTGATTAAAATATGCCCAATGCTGTGCCCCCCAAATAAGAAAAATATAAAATACTGTGTGGCCACTGATTAAAATAGTGATGCAAAGAATTATTTTTTCAAAGATTGTAGGCAGTAAAATATATATATATATTATAATATATATATATATATATATATATATATATACAGTATATATATATATATATATATATATATATATATAGATAGATAGATAGATAGATATAGATATATATATTTTTGAATACAAGATATGGTAAATTAAAAGATGCCATTCAAAACTTGCCAAAAAATAAGCCCTCATAAAGCTATATGAACAAAAAGGTAGACGGAAGGTAGACAGAACAAAAAGAAACTACAAAGACAAAAAAAATGCCCTGGTCCTTAAAGGCGTTGTCCGAGTTATGGAAAAAAAAATATATAGCACTCTAAATCTGATTGTCAGCGATATATAACTAAGCTAAGCAAGGTTTAGGCAAAAAATATCTATTTTCTCATTTCCCTGGTTCTCTTCTGGCCCTTGTTTATTTGCCATAACAACAATCTCTGCCCCTCCCCCTGCACTGCTAAGGGAGTGAATACAAGTGCGCTTCCCTGAGTGACATGTCTGCCTGCTGAGAGACTCAGTAGCATGTTGTATGTGTAGAACTACAAGTCCTAGCTGTACAATGACACTGCTGATACACACAGGATCTTCCCCCTACCTGCAATGCTCTGCAGAACTTCTCTTTCAGCTCCTGTGCCCAGCATTTGTCTCCTCCCTGCCTGCAGCTACACAGTAAACACTTCACCCCTGAGTCTGTGCAGCTGAAGGGGTTAAGAATCCTGGGAGAGAGCAATAAGCAGCGGCCGGCAGTGAAGGGGGGGCGTGGCCAGCACAGTGACGTCTTGTGTACAGGCTTATGCACGAACATTATCAGAGCAGGGAGAGAAGTTGACATCACAGGTCATGTGACCCTCAGTGAAATCTGAGAAACCAGCCACTGGATATAACCTAAGTTAATTGGAAAGCTGTTACATTTGCCTAGTTAGAAACATAGAAAGAACAAAAAAATTACTTGGACAACCCCTTTAAGGGGACAAAGTCAATGTACAACAAAATTCTCACTTCCATTAGGTTCATATATCTGGTTATTCCTTACATTGTGCATTGAAGATTTCTAATATTTTACACCTTTTATTCAATCTTTTCTGAGCTATTCTCCATCTCTCTCCTGCTTGTCTTCTGCTGGGCAGTAAAGAAACCACTAGAATTTGATTTAATTGTGACGGCTCTCTCCTGTGTCATACATTTGCGACGCACGGAAACGGCCATGGGTCTCTTAAAGCAAATGTTTTTCGTGACGCCAGTTGCATTGAAGCAACAAGGGCACAGGGCCCCTTTTTAGTAATGTAGTAGATGGTACCCAGGTGTAGGAATGGCAGAGTGGTGTAGGGTGGCCTAAATGTCCCTTCATTTTGGTGCACGTGTCACGGTTCTCCTACCTAGATACGCTAGAACCCAGGCCTTGTCGTCCAAAGCAGGGCAAATAGGGGGAATAATACCAGAGAATCTATAACTCCTGGCTTTAGAGGCTTCACTCTTTGGCCTCTGTGTCCAGCAGAGCTGAAGGTGCTCTAGCTGGCTTAGGCAGGACACGTCCAGCAGGGGCGTGGACCTGCTTCATCCCCAAGCAGGGGGTACTCTCCACTGACCTCTAACTAAACTCCTCCTTAGAGGGAGAGGAGAGAATGGAAAGAAGGTTCCATCCTCAGCAAATGTAGCTCTGCCATGCTTGCTGCCACCTTCTGGTGAGCCAGGTACATTACATGAACAATAACAGTTGCATAAAAATAGCAATGCACATTGTAGTGGACTGAAATAAATGCATAAGATGACACTGTGTTAGCCCATAGAAGACAGTAGCGGGGTGTTGAGTGGTAATGGCACTCTGGGTCATTACACATTTCTATCACTAGTAAAGGGAGATAGGCAATAGACTAGGAAATTTCTCATTATAGAGACTCCAAAGACAGAGATTCAGTTTTATAAATGAAGTAACAGAATTTAGTGGTTAAGAAAGGAAAGGAAAAATACATTTTATTTGTGAACTTCATTTAGGAAATTTGCGCAATTATGATAATTAAAACTTGATTTGCAAATTACATTAGCAAAGTGTAGCAAGAAGCAATCAATCCTTATGAAGTGTGTGATTCCTCTTTCTCTGTCACGACTATGGGAGGATGCAGACATACATATTTATTATTGTAATCAGTGAGAAGTATCAAGCTCATGGGGGATAGAAGAGATTAATTTTCATTATAACAAATTTCTAAGACCATAATTAGGTTAAAGGAAGGGTGCACACATAAATTACCATTTCGACTCATTGCCTTTAAGAATTGTATAGTTCTGCTCAGGTTTTTAACATCAAGGTTACCTACTGTAAGTGTTTGTGTCAATATATAAATATACTGTATTTATGTAGTTTTATGTATATAATATTGTTGATGTGTCAGCATATTTAGTTTGTTTTACTTGTGAGAACATTAAACTAATTAAACGTGAAAATAAACCTAATGATGTATGAAATGAGTATGACTGTAACAGTCAAAAGCAGAGACGTCTCATCTTTACACCTAGCATTAAATTCTAATATGTGAGCGAGCACTCTCAACACCGGCACTATATTAATTATTTATTTGGATAAAAATATGTATATAAATAATGATTCTAATAATCCATAAAATCAATACCAATACATGTGCATAATATCCCCCTAAAAGTCCATCTATAAAAAAGGCATTCTAAGTATGGTAGCAACTTTACAAAGTCTCTTTATGTTCAAAAACAATTGTGCAAGTCCAGCCTGTTGAATCAGAGACTGTAGGATGAGTTATAATTATAGGATCACATAAGTAGTCCTCATATAATGTAAGTAGTCCTCATATAATGTAAGTAGTCCTCATATAATGTAAACTGAACTCTCCAATACAGTACTTTAAAATATATCTGTTGATAACCACAGGTTGGCTTGGTTTAAATAATTATCCTTTAATAGATCGGCATCCACATTAGCAAAACAGCAACTGTCCTTGTGTCTCAATAGTGGCCGTGACACTCGATAAAATGTTATTGCGTGTGTCCATAAATATCCTCATTTGCTGGTAGCTGTGTACCAAATTCAAATCAATAGTAGTACTAGTGGCCCACTATAGTATCATGTCGTAGCACTCTTACCTTGCTTCTCCTCAGACACCTGCACTCTTGCTTGGCGAGGGGCGAGCGACGCAGGAGTACGCTTCGGCATCTCACGTCGCACACCTCGAGCCGGCAGTGTCAAGGTCTCGCGAGACTTTGCGATAAGGTTTACCTTTCCCTTAAGGATGCGAGCTCCTTTGTCTCTTTTCAGTTATGACTTGCGTGAGTTAGTAGATCACTGGGTATTCCAATCCTCATGAAGATTAATGCATGGCCATGCAAAATATATATTATGTATGGAGGTCTTATGATGAATACTTGTAGTCTCTACCAGATGCGTTTCAGGATGATTCTCCACCCCTTCTTCAATGGCCCTGAAACATCCGGCTGCGGCTCCGCAAAAGAAAGAGCAGGGATCGCCAACCTGAGGCTCTCCAGCTGTTGCAAAACTGCAACTCCCATTATGCTCGGAGAGTCTACAGCTATCAGCCTACAGCAGGGCATGGTGGTAGTTGTAGTTTTACAACAGCTGGAGAGCCGCAGGTTGGCCATGCCTGAGATAGAGCATGTCCTATTCTTGCCTGCGGACAAGAATAGGCATCTCTATGGGGAGTGCTGGCATGATGTGTTGCGGATCCGCAACACACTACGGACGTCTGAATGGGGCCTTAAGGCATCTGCATGCAGATTTTGCTGCAGATTTGCTGCACACTTCACAGAGGATTTCAGATCTCTAAAAACAGATATAAATGGTGGCTACACTTGATGTTGTTTCTGATGGAATTCTCAGGTGCTCACCTAGTGTGCCTACACCCACTTAGGCACTAGAAGACCTTTGTGCAAAAGAATAAAAATAGGGGCAACACTGAGTACTACCTGGGATAAATCAGTGCAAGATAAATTTTATTTGGAAATATTATAATGTATATTGAAAAACATATATAAAAATAGATGAAACTATCTAGTTTGTTAAAATTGCGCTTCACTTAACTCATTGGCTCTATTCATCGACGCACACCTTGACCAAAATACCTTAACCAAAATACAATGTGCAATAAACTAAATAAATAAATAAATGCTTAATAAATTCATACACTAATAGCCACTGTGTTACAAAACCTTCTGTGCAAATAGTGCAACTTCTGTGCAAATCACAATAATGATCATATAAATAGTTAAAAATAAACAATCTATGGCATAAAAGTTCAAACGTGCTGCTTCAATTAAATGTGATGGAATGGGCAATGGGCATCAAAAAGTGTCACTTGTAATGGCGCTCCTGCTGTCCTCAGTCCTTATAAGCGCACTATAGGAGCTCTGAATAGTCTAAATACTTCCATATAAATGAATAGCCCTTTTAAATTGATACACTGGCGTGTTTGCAGTGAATAGTAGCTGACCGTTCTGTCCGCTTCTTTGATACTGAATTGGAGTCGGCAACACTGCGCGCTCCTACCTTCTTCCACACCACCGTTCCCCGACCCCGGCTGCTTACCTCCGGTCTCGTGTACCGTCACCGTTAGAGTCTCCACACGCCCGCGGCGTCCCGCTCGGCATTCTAGGCACACACGGCGTCCCACGTGGCTTCCTTTATAGTGTTGGCAGCCGCTGGGTCTTAGAGATCGTCGGTATCTCTTTTTCTCTGCAATTCTTTATAATCGATGTAGCTATATATTGTTTCCGACACGGACATTCCAGCATGTATATTACTTCCGTGGTGTTGCATGTTAGAAACTCCTTAATCTGGAATTTACTGGAGTTACTCCTGGACTGAACCTCTTGTGTTTTCTTAGGGAATGACGTACTTTTACATCCTATGCATCTCCCACATCTATAAAAACCTTTAAAGGAGAGCCAACTTTCACCGCCATTTGTTTTTTGTTTGTGGTTTTGTACTGTGGGAGCCACTTTTATAGCTAAATTTGCCGCTTTGGTGTATACTATTTTTGGATTCTCCTCAATTAATGGGCCAATCCATTTATCTCTTGATAAATGGTTCCAGTGTTTCTTTATTATTCGTTCGATCATCTTATACTGGGAATTAAAGGGTAAAATTATCTTAGGCATTTGATCACTCTCCACATCTTCTTTGTCTTTTTCTCTAAAAAACTTTTCTCTTTTCATATCCCTCACTTTTTTCAAAGAACTTTCTATTACTTCTATTGGATAGTGTTTCTCAATAAACCGTTCCCTCAAAAGCCCCGCCTCTTCCTCAAATTTGTCTACCAAGGTGCAATTCCGTTTCAATCTACGGAATTGGCTGGTTGGGACATTAGTTAACCACCTTGGTAGATGACAGCTATCAAACCTTATATAACTGTTTCTCGATACTGGTTTAAAGTGCGTGCTACAGGTTAGTTTAGTACCCTCTACTTTCACATCTAGGTCCAGAAATTCAATAGTTTCCTTACTAATATGAGGTGTAAAAAACAGATTAAGATCATTAGTATTAATTAATTTCAGGAAATCATCCAGTTCATCCTTATCCTTTTTCCAAATAAATATAATATCATCTATATATCTTCTCCAGAGTACCAGATCCGCCCCAAATCTGGGTGAGATGGTATCTAACTCCCATTGCGCCAAAAATAAATTTGCGTAACTCGGGGCGAATCTGGTACCCATGGCTGTTCCGGTCTTCTGCAAATAAAAAGTGTTATCAAAAGAAAAATAATTGTGTGTTAAAATGAACTGGATGCCTTCCAATAAAAACTCTACTTGTTCCTCTGGTATTGAACAATCTCCTCTTAGTTGTTGTCGTACAGCTTTTATTCCCGAATTGTGTTCAATTATTGTATATAACGATCCTACATCCAATGTTCCTAAAAACCACTCCTCATTCCACTCAATCCCTTCAAGCGCTGCTACAATCTCCGTAGTATCTCGGATATACGATGGTGTTTTTTTCACCAATGGTTGGAGCCACCTATCCAAGTACTGTGATAAGTTAGATGTAACAGAATTAATCCCAGAAACTATTGGGCGCCCTGGAGGGTTGTTCACATCTTCAGATCTCTATACACGGTAGAAATATCATATATAGATATATGAAAATTGATGGCAGAAATTTTACATGCTGCAGATCTAAAAATCTGCACTGTAGGTTAATTTCCATGCAAAAAACCTCCACAGATTGTAAAGCAGATTTGTTACAATCTTATCTACATGGCTGGTGCTATAATCTGAGTGGAAGGGCTGGTCGCCTATCAGTGTGCCTCCTAACATGATGTATAATTCTGTTAGATCTGATATCACTTCATTAATTCAATTAAGTTTTAATATCTTTAAAAATAAAATGATATTAAGCTTGTATTAAACTCTTACTAAGCCATTATAAATATTGACAACGGCTAATTGATCCAGCTATCTTCCTAAAGCTTAAACAGCTTTGATGATGTAACCACAGGTCCTGGAAGGGGAACTGGCGCTGTCCCTTTGTCAGATCCTGCAGGACCTGTGATGGAAATTTGCTTTAATTATATACAATCGTATTTAAAAAATTGAAGGCGTACGTGATTTAAGCTAAATATTTGATCACCACCGCAACTAACACACATATGTATCATTTATAAATATTAAAAATAGCTAATTGTCCGGATAACACATTGAACCCATATTCGTCCTTAGCGTCTTCATACAGATTTGTCCTTTGGACCGACACAGCCGAAGCAGCAGCCGAGGCACCCGACTTTCCCGGGTGCCGATTCTCTCTTCCTATTTCATAGCTGCAGCTATTTCATATCTAACACAGATATATAGCATTTATAAATATTAACAATGGCTAATTGCGGCATCCAACTTTCCCGGGTGCCGATAAGACGTCCCTATCTTCTAATACGCCATCTGTCAAGCAATTTGTACAAACACCTACCAAATTTAGAAGTCCACAATGTTTATACATGTGTTACGAGACATAGTCAGTCTAATGTACGAGCAGCTGTGACAATAGCAAACAGTTGTCAAAACATGCCCGGACACATCCTAACAGCTTTAAAAAAAAAAATATTACCTTATTTTTTTGCCCTCAGCGCCCATTTTGTGAAATACGGCGGCCATTTTGCGAAGCGCGTCAGGGTATGTTCAGACATAATGGAGGCATGTTCGGACATGTCCTAAGACGTTATTTAAGAGCGGCAACATTTTTTTGTTTCGTTAGGAAATTTGCTTAGTTGAAATTATGTTTAATAAAAATCAAAGGTGTACGTGATTTAGACAAACTGTCTTTATTTACGAGGCATCATGGTACATTTTTCAATAACGCAGTAGTAAGCACATTTGTGCGTAATTACTGCAAGGTATACATAATTGTTTTATGCACTTTGGTACAAAGGTACGTACAACACGGTAATTTTTTCTAAAATCACTCGTAAATATTTTAAATACATTTTCAAAAGACATTCCTTTACCAATACAATGTAAGATATAGATGCAGTAATGTCCGCAGACCGAACTAACGGTGTCCTGTATTTGTCTGTTTTGATACCTTATAGTCTTAGAATTTTTAGATAAAAATTTCATAAATTCACCAGGAAATATTTAATTCGCGGGCGATAATCCATAACTATCAAAAAAAATAGATGCGTCATTCGGGTATAATATAATTAAAATCCAGTGCTTTCCCCGCTGATACGAATTGTCCGTATTTACAATATAGACCGCCAGTCGGTCGATGATTTTATTTCCCGGTAATAAATCGCATGGAAATACACCTTTAAATATGCGTCGGGCGTGAAAGTCGGCTTTGATAATGCAGGTAAGTAATTTCATAATTATTCATTTTATTGAAAATAATATAAGACCTTTCTTCTATTGTTTATTTCAATAATATTTTCATGAACGGAATACACAATCATGTTAATAGTGTTTAGCACCGGCTGGGCAAATCTAATTACAGCTCTTAGATTTCCAGTTTTTACTAAGAGAGATATGTCCATCAGGATCTTCATCCTGCAATAAATAAAAAGCTAAAAAGTGTACCCGTTCTAAAAATTCTTACCAATCCACGGATAAAGCGTTGTCAGCCTTTTTCTTCCCCGAAATGTGTACGAGCAACATATATTCACGAATAGCCGAATCGTCTTGAAAATTAGGCCAAAACGGTTTTGCTGTTGTCCGTCCAAATATATAACAGCATAATTCACATTATAATGATTGAAGCACAAAGGATTTCTTTAGTAGTTCCTGGAAAATGATTCATTGTCCACAAACGCTAGTATTACTGTTTTAGGGATGTTTCCCAGAAAAAGATTCTTGTGGTTATATATGCGAGTACCGGCGGGAAAGCTATACACCTTAAGTGACCTGCGATTGACCTTTGCGTTAGTACTTTGCAATAGTGGTTAACAGAGCGTGACTGTGCCCGATTCTCATAGTGGGCGATACTTGAACTCTTTTGACAAACAACGAAGCGTGTTGAATTTAGACTTTAAAATGGGTCACCTCGGCAGACATAAGGAATCTTTGTTTCTAGCCAACTTTATCTTTAGATCTAGGCCGTTCAGTATTAACTTTGGCTGATTAAATATATCAGAGTAAATGGGCCCATTAATTCAACACATATCTGTCAGGTATGGGTATGTTATCCGGGCTAACGATTCTGCAACAGAGTGTTATTTAGGTTGTAATAATATTCACCTCTGCCCGAGATGAAGAACTCCAAAGGCGTTTTGTCTGCAATTGCCGCTATCGGTTGTACCTCTACATAAAACGATTTTTCAATACTTGTTTGCGTGGGCGGTATTTGAAAGATTTCCAACTCTGATTTTGTGTACTCGGCGGATGCGTCATTTACAAAAGCCATAGTTGATAATTAGATGTTACTCAGTGAACGGCTTCTTGTTTTTTGGCGGCGACGTCTCTTAGTCGGCTCTACATTATTTATAAAAGGGGGTAGGACACCGCCGTCACGACCGCATTTTCTTTTCAGCGTTTCTCTCCGAATTTGCACAACGCCAGAGCCTTACTGCCCGTGCGTAGGTCTATTTATTCGGTCCATAACAGCAGTCGATGCCATAGCGACAACATCTTTAGAGATATTCCTGGCAGCTGCTTTTACGTGCGGTTTTACAACCTTTCTTGAATAGGCGAACCACTACTAACTCAGCGAGCCCAGAACCATGCATGAATTCTGCGCCGTGAAAGCCGTCCAAACTATGACCGGCTCACGCTAGGTAATAATGTGTATACGCACCCGGGTCGCCGTACACTCTCTGGGACAACATTTTAATGCGTTGCCACAGCTCGAGGTCTAAAGTGTAATCGCACGATACTTTTCCCATATTTGAATTTAACAGGTTTAGCTTGATCCGTGAGTATCGATATTGTAATGGTATCAAAGGGTTGTTTGCAGAGAGGTATATAGTCCGGCCTGTTATACTTTTGCGTGACTATTTTTGCCGCTTAGCTCCACAGTTCTTATAAGCTGTACATAACTATCGCCAACAAGTTGATGCTGAATGATATCAGTATAAACAAACATTGAATAAAATCCGGCTTTAATATCGGGGGGAGGAGATTTTTCTCTTTATAGGTAAAGAATTGTTGTCTTTTGCTAAAACTAAATCATCATCACCAGCTAAAACATCCATGAAATATTCTAAAACAGGAAATCCAGATTCGTTGTAGCACAAAACGATGTGCTCCGCATCTACATTCTTGTTTGAGCGATTGCGCGAGTACGCCTGAAAACCTGTGTAAAAAACATTTACATAGTAAATGGTAAATATCTCGTCCCTATAAGTTTGTCCATAGCCCTTCGCGAATGTACCCCTTATAGCATACAAATCTGACGTGATTGCCTATTTTTAATAATGGTTTAACTTTTTAATAGTGGCGTAATCGCCGTAGATATTTTTTCAAATGGTTAAAGAGTTCTCTTTTGTTACATCAACAGGGCTAACACTTTATGGTTCTGTGGTACGTTCGATTATAACTATACACCAGGTCTTGTAACTTGTCAATGTATCTGTATGTGTTTTGTTCTCTAAGATAACGAAACATTCTTGTTTTCAGCGTTCTATTAAAACGATCCACCAACCACACTTTGACCGTATTCGAAGTAAAAAAATGATGTATTTTAAAGGCGTCACAAAGTTTTCTCATAGATTTGTTTATAAACTCTCGACTCCGATCCGTCTGAAGTTTCCTGGGGGACCGACCGCTTAACGTAAATATCTGTTCAAAAGCGTCTGCCACTGTCGCCCTGGATTTATTGGAAAGTCCAGATACCCAAGCATAAAAGAATATTCGAAAGAATATTAACGACCGTTAGCAAGTATTTTACGCCATTATTTTCTTTAGAAAAATCTATCATTGACGCAAGATCGGCTTGCCATTGATCGTCTATATCAGACACTAAGACTTTGTTTCTTTTAAATGATTTTTATTAACCGGTTTGTGCAATGTGTAAGTATCCTCGCTGTTCAAGCAATTTTTTACAGCGTCTTTTCTTATTCCAAATTTTCATACTTCTCTGAATAAGGCCTGATAGCTTTTGGCATGTAGTACTGTTTTCTCAATATTTCAGTAAAAATGTGAAAAAATTATATAACGGATCCGTCTCTCCGCATGACAAGCGGAGAGACGGATCCGTTCTTGCAATGCATGTGTAAGACGGATCCGTAGCCGGATCCGTCTTCAAATGCTTTAATTTTGCATGCAAATAGACAGATCCGGCAGGCGGTTCCGGCGACGGGACTGCTTGCCAGATCACTCTGCTGCAAGTGTGAAAGTAGCCTAAGAGGTATCTTTCCTTTAAGGATGTTGAAAGTGATCTCGCCAATAGCAGATATCAAATCATTACTGGCGCTGTGTAATATTGATTTTCAGACCACCGGTTTTGTTTTGATTAGTGTTGAGCGAACTTGTGCTTTAAGTTCGGCGTCCAAAGTTCGGGTTCTGGTTATCGAAGCATCGCGTTATGGATTCTGCTACCACGGACCATAACGGCATTTGGAATTCATAAGGAGATTCTTCAATGAACCCGAACCTTGGACAACACTAAGGACCTGGGTGACTTCACCGTCATGTGATCAGTGCAGGGGGCGTGGCTCAGTACTGGATTGGATAAGAGGTGGTAGCCTTAAAACACAAGTTCGCTCAACTCTAGTTTTGACCAATGCTTTTGAAAGATTCTAGTTACGTTGGATCTTTACAAGAGTGGCGACACTACCAAGAATGATTGTTGAGATGCAAAATATCACATTTTAGAGCTTCTCTTTTAACACATAAGCCACCGGAAGATCTGACGGGAAGAAATCGGTTCTTAGCTGTAATTCCTCGGGCGTATCAGATCTTAAATCTACAAGTAAACAGCCTTAAGGCTCGTGTGTAGCATCTTCAAAAGCTTCTAAAAAGAAACATGCTTTACCGGGGAATATTTGCTGAGCCAATGTAATAACTCATAATTTATCATGCGGGTTCTTAAAAAGGATCATGTTCCGGCTTTCCTTGCCCTGACAAAAAACGTTTTGAACGAGATATATGATGCTCAAATTTCTGTGGTGCAGGTATTTGGTGAAAGCGTTTTGTATTTCAAGATTTTCGCAAGCCGCCTCCATAAGATCATCAACAACTGCCAAATTTACCTGCGGGAATAGGTCATAATCTGTAAAATTTTGCGGTATTCCCACAATAAACTATTTTTATTTGTAAACAAACAGGTTAGCTCATCGTACAATTTCTGCCAACATGCGTAAAACCAAATTATGTTGTCAGGTTTGAGTGAAATTAGCGTATCCGCTTGTATTAACAACCGTTTTACAAAAAAACTTTCCGAGATTTGAAGGTCCTGCTAATAGGGCTGAAACGAATAATCGAATAACTCGATTAAATCGAGTCAAAAAAATCCTCGATGCAGTTTTGATGCATCGAGGAATCGTTAACATCACGTGACCACGGAGCGGGAGTGAAATTAAATGTCTCACTCACCGCTCCGTGGCCTCCGGACTCCTGAAGAAACCGGACCACTTACTTTGCTAAAGCGCAGTAGCGCACATTCATCGTCAGCACGCTGTGCGTGTCTGACGTCAGGGGCGGGCCCAGTGCATGCTGGGATGAAGACGGACTCCATGTGTTTGCGGCGCCTGCACCCGTCCTCACTAGTGCCAGTGGCTGCTATTAGGAGGATAAGGTAAAGCACCTGCCACTGACAAGGGGGAATTGGAGGCACTGCCTCTCTTTAGTGAAATTACCGCAATACACATTATTATTACTGTTGGAGGGGTTAATGGCACTGGCACCACCTTGTATGTATAAAGTTATTGGTTTTGACTGGATAGGGGTTAATGAAGGCACCGCACCTCCAAGGTGCTTCTATTAACCCCTCTCATCTATAACTTTATACATGCCTCCATGATTAACCCCTCCAAACCAATAACTTTATAAATGTCCATTAAGATTTGCTTCCAACCAAGTTCCAATCCGTTAACCCCTCCAAACCAATAACTAGTATATAACCAAAAATTATATACTGCCCATATTTGCCAAGCGGTGCTGCTGCTGTCTTCCGCCTTCCATTAACCCCTCCAAAACCAACTTTATGCAGCCAACTGGCAATATGGCATATATAAAGCTATTGGTTTGGAAAAGGGGTTAATGGAGGCACCTTGGCGCTGGCAAATTGCAATTGGCCATCATAAAAAGTTATTGGATGGAGACTGGAGAGATCTGTGTGAGGTGATATTCTGATTGGGGGATTGGGGTATTTAGAGCCGAATTCGATGATGTTTCTGAAATTCCTCTTTTACCCCCGTAAGGTGTGACCGTCTGTGTCACTTAAGTTTTACTAATTGCTGGACAAAGCTAGCGGCAAAGCCTAGAGAAGTATTACTATACTTTCAAGTTTCAACTGCGAAATGGAGAAAGAGAAAGAAAGTGAGGCCGCCGAGGGGCGATCAGAAGAGACAGGACAAAGAAAACGGCACAAAGTTTGGGATCATTTCAAGCTGAGAAAGAAAGAAAAGTCTGTACAGTGTGTCTATTGTAAAAGCGAACTAGCCTACCATAATAGCACGACATCAATGCTTCAACATCTGAACAGAAAACACCCAGTTTGCGCATGTACTACTAGTACACCAAGCGGATCGGACCCAAGGTAAGTAAAGCAAACATTTTCCGACACACCACCACACAGACACATGCTTCGTATTGTAATAATAATAGTTTATTTAACATCTGTTTCAGCACATCACAACAGCGACGTATGGACAGCTATGTGTGGACAGCAGCATCACGTTCAACAGAAGCAGCTGAGCTTACAGACAGCATCCTGAATATGATTGTCACAGACATGCGCCCGCTATCTATGGTGGAGGATGAAGGTTTTCAGAGGATGATTTCCACTTTCAATCCAAGATACACTCTTCCTTCCAGAACCTACTTCATGAAAATTATGGAGAAAAAGTATGAAGACATCAAAGGCAAGTTGAAGAACACTCTTAAGGAGACTGACAGCGTTGCACTTACAACTGACATATGGACGAGCGTTGCTACAGAAGCTTATCTGGGGGTGACGTGTCATTTCCTTGGGAAGGATTGGGAAATGGAGTCCTACAGCCTAACTACGATGCCCCTTGAAGAACGGCACACAGCGGCAAATATTGCAGAGTGGCTTGGGGATGTTATTTCCATATTTGGCATTCCAGCAAAGAAAGTCAAAGCTGTTGTCCATGACAATGGTGCTAATGTTGTAGCAGCAATGAAGATTTTACAAGAAAAACATGGATGGGCATCGGTGCGATGTGCAGGTCACACCCTGAACTTGGTTGTGCAAAGCTCTCTGAAGAACCACCATGCTATCTCTAAGTGTGTGGCTTGTGTAAGATGCCTTGTTGAGCATTTTAAGAAGAGTGAGTTGGCATGTACCAAACTAAAGGAGAAGCAACAGCAGATGGGCACTCCACAACATATGCTGGTGCATGATGTAAGTACGCGCTGGAATAGCACTTATCACATGATAGCAAGATTGCTGGAACAAAGATGGCCGGTGACTGCTGCTCTCTCAGACCCAGAAGTGACTCCAAGAGGAAAACACCACTACCTTGATCTGAAGCCTGAACAGTGGAGCCTGATTGAGGAGCTGTGCCAGGCACTTGAGCCATTTGAAGGAGCTACAGTATTTCTGAGTGGCCAGAAGTATGTTACCCTCTCTGCACTTCCACAGCTAGTACAGAACCTAAAGAAGTCCATACAGAGTTTAGCTTTGGAGACTGCACCATTATTGGCATACCAGGCTCATGCAGTACAACAAATCACAACAAGATGGCAAGAACTGTCTACGTTTCAACCTGACTCTTCAAACACTGCCCTAATTGCCGCTGCTCTGGATTCCAGATTTAAGAAGCTTAAATTCTTGTCTGCAGATGAGTCATTCAAGGTCCAAAGCACAGTACAGAACATGGCACTTGTTGCCAAAAACGAAATGACACGGTCCACTGGGTCCAGTAGTGAACATGATGATGACGCTTCTTCTCGAAGAGGACAAGAAGATAACCCTGCTGCAGCAAAGCACAAGGATCAGCCCATAGCCACACCCACATCATTCCTCCAGAACATACTGGGATCATCAGAGTCCAGCTCCAGTGATGATGAGGATAAAGGGCAGCAGTTAAGTCAGGCTGTGCAGAAGGAGGTCCTGATGTACTTTGGAGAACATCCTGTATCCAAGAAAGAGAATCCGTTGTCATGGTGGAAAACAAATGAAGCACGCTATCCAGTACTAGCAAAGCTGGCAAAGTCCTTTCTGTGTATTCCAGCAACATCCACGCCATCAGAACGACTGTTTTCTGCAGCAGGAAATATAGCATCAAAGCGCAGGGCCAGCCTCAGTTCTGAGCATGTGGATATGCTCACTTTTCTCCATAGTAACCGCCAAATGATCCTTTAGGCCACGAATCAACAACCTTTGGCACTCCAACTGCTGTGAAACTACCACTTCCTGCATGCAACAAACATGCTAAGTGATTGAAGGAAGCATTCTGGGAGTTGTAGTTCACAGACAGCTGGAGTCCCAGAGGTTGCTGATCATTGCTTTAGTGTAAGCCAGGGCAAACTACATGTCATGCAAGATGCACTTTACCATTTTGATATATGTACCGAGCCAGGAGGAGATAGCTTTTATCCAAACTGGTGTAAAGGTCAACTGGTTGGGAATGGAAAGTAAGCCAGTTTTCCTTCACACCACTTCTGATGAATCTATTCTCCTCCACCAGTTGTTCTTCTTGCCTTCTAAAAATGCTAGAAAGCCAGTTAGAAGAGCCTGGAGGTTGCTGATCACCGCTAGTTTAGTGGGAGCCTTAGCCAGGGCAAACTACATGCACTTTACCATATTGATAAGTAGTACCGAGCCAGGAGGAGATAGCCTTTATCCAAACTGGTGTAAAGGTCAACTGGTTGGAAAGTAAGCCATTTTTCCTTAACACCACTTTTGATGAATCTATTCTCCCCCACCAGTTATTCTTCTTGCCTTCTAAAAATGCTAGAAAGACAGTTAGAAGAGCCTGGAGGTTGCTGATCACCGCTAGTTTAGTGGGAGCCTTAGCCAGGGCAAACTACATGCACTTTACCATATTGATAAGTAGTACCGAGCCAGGAGGAGATAGCCTTTATCCAAACTGGTGTAAAGGTCAACTGGTTGGAAAGTAAGCCAGTTTTCCTTTACACCACTTTTGATGAATCTATTCTTTCCCACCAGTTATTCTTCTTGCCTTCTAAAAATGCCAGAAAGCCAGCAAGTGAAGAAGACAGACTTAGGAGTCAGGACTAAAGTTGCCTAAAAGTCGTTCAGAGTTGAACAAAAAAGGGTAAGGCTTGCTTAGGCACCATTACAAGGTAGATCGTAGATGTGAGTGATACAGTAGTAGTCAATCCTTTTTAGGTTCCTAGAATATGCTGATCACGTTTAGAAATGAAGTGAACTGTATTGGCATTTAGCAATTTACCTTTTTTGAAGTTGTGAAGCAATCTGCTCTTGGAACCTGATAGGATTGACTACTGTGTATCACACCTGTAATGGTGATCTACAGTCAGAAACAGGAGTAATCCTGAACCCTGGTTTAGTTTATCCTCTTATATGTTGTTCCATAGGAGGGTTTGGTAACTTTGGTTTGGGCCTATAGCCCAATACCATATATTCTTTTATGTCAAGTGATGTACTTACTTGTATTTCAAGTCATGTTTTATATTGCTTACTTACTTTTTTAGTAATTTAGCATTTTTATTTGAAATCTACTTTTACAAGTTAAAGTATTTTGATCATAGCCTTATGCCAAGTTCACTTCACATTGCAGTGTGGGAGACTGGGAGTCAGTCGACTCTGATCAGCTGGCGACTGGCTGGAGTCCGGCCAAAAAATGCTATGTGAGTCTGTGACAGTGACTCGCTCACTTCACTACTCACTCTGTGCAGCAATTTTTGTCCTGATCCCCATTACAGTCAATGGGCATCTATCTAGCAGCTGTGAAAGAAACATTATGTCATGTGTGTGTGCAACTGCAATTATTTGCTATACCATACCAGATAGCATCATTGTAAGAAATAAAAATACTGTTTTTATAAAGAAAAACGTTATTAAGTACGTTATTTTAATAAGGGTATTCTTATTAGATTACTCGATGAATCGAGGAAAATAATCGATAGAATACTCGATTACTAAAAAATTCGTTTACTGCAGCCCTACCTGCTAAAATAGAAGAAAACGGGTGTTGAAATTGTGCGGCGATGTTTTATAGCCGAAAAGTAACGTTGTACAGTCCGTCGTCAGTTGTCTTTTTGTGTAGACGCATTTTTGCTTTTTTTACATAACAGTCTTGCCTCTGTGGCCCAACACTTCCTATTTCAAAAAATGCCATTCATCTATACCTATTGTTTTCTGCGTCTTGGGATCAGGATTGCCTGAGTAATCCAACATAAGGTCTTTTAAGCTGTCAAAATTAACAAATCGAGTGTTAGCGACATTGAGAGTTATACCCTTAACCTTTAATAGGGTTTTTCCCGCTGTTGTTTGTAGCCGCACGTCTTTGGACCCGCAGAGAGTATTTCACTAGTTAGTTGGCCGAAAAAATCGCTCAGTGGCGAGTTACAGTAGCCATCTCTACTTACGAATATGACGGACTCTGTGTTATGATAAAGACAACATTCTTGCAATCTGTCTAGGAGTGTGTATAATTCGAGTCTGGCATAGGCGGTTGTAAAACAGGCTATAAAAATGTTTTTACATACTGCCAATTGACTACTGCTGAAAGATAGATAGGATAGAACCTTAATATCATTTTATTTTTAAAGATATTAGGACGTGTCCCGACATGTTTTGACAACTGTTTGCTATTGTCACAGCTTCTCATACATTAGGCTGACTATGTCTCGTAACACATATATAAACATTGTGGACTTCTAAATTTGGTAGGTGTTTGTACAAATTGCTGTACAGATGGCGTATTAGAAGACAGATACGTGTTATTATCGGCACCCAGGAAAGTTGGGTGCCGCAATTAGCTATTGTTAATAATTATTAATGCTACATATCTGTTGCATAGCTATGTTGAATATTGTAATAGATGTGGCTATGAAATAGGAAAAATGGGAAGACAGAATCGGCACCCGGGAAAGGTGGGTGCCTCAGCTGACGCAGCTTCTGTTGTTTCAAACGCAGCTACTGCGGCTGTGTCGGTCCAAAGGACAAATCTGTATGAAGACGCTAAGGACAAATATGGGTTCAACGTGTTATCGGCACTCGGTGCCGCAATTAGCTATTGTTAATATTTACAAAAGATACATATCTGTGTTAGATGCGGTGATCAAATATTTTGCTTAAATCATGTACGTCTTTGATTTTATTAAACACGATCAAATGTAATTAAACCAAATTTCTATCGCAGGTCCTTCTGGATCTAACAAAGGGACATTCCAGGACCTGTGGTGACGTCATCAAAGCTATTTTAGCTTTAGGAAGATAGACGGATCAATTAGCTGTTGTCAATATTTATAATGGCTTAGTAAGAGTTTAATACAAGCTTAATATCATTTTATTTTTAAAGATATTAAAACGTAATTGAATTAATGACGTGATATCAGATCTAACAGAATAAGGGGCGTTAAATGGGCGATTTGGTAGAGTGGGCAGGGTTATGGGTGGGGAAAGGGGCCTGTCAACCTGTCACTTTTGATTTGACGACATGTGTTGCCCTATACTACTTGCCTATTAGACCTCGCATCCTGCTGATGATTTTGCCTTGATGTGGCTCATGGTGCTGACCTTCCCTGGTAATTGATGTGCGATCTTGATGTTCTTGACTGCGGATTGTTTCTGGTTTTGCATTGTTTTCTGAATTGGTGTTTATTTGACTCTGCTGGTTTTGACCTGGATTCTGTTTAACTACCCTCTTAGGTCCAATGCATTTAGTTTGAGAAGAGACTATTGCCTTGTTGGTGGCCACTGTTTAGGGTGGATTGTCCAAGTAGGTAGGGACTGTGGCATCAGTGCTTCTTAATCAGATTAATGCGAATAAGCAGTTGTTTTTACTTGGTCCTAGGGGTATCTGAGTACCAGGAAACACTGCTATACTGCTATAGGTACAGTCAAGTTCTGTAGTCTTAAAAACAAACAGTGTCATTGCAATAATGAATATGTATTGATGATTTCAAATATATAAGGTAATTTCAAAAGCAAACCTGTTTCAATACCATTTAAGTGTTGATATATGGATATAGGGGGACATTTATTAAGACTAGAATATTCCACACCGGCCTCACATCCCTGGAGGAAGAAAGTAATGTGGAGGTGCAGGCTTGATAGACAACTCTACACCAGACCTCTTGCAAGTGTAGATTTAAGCCATTTTCCATGTCAAAAACCTGTATGGAACCCACTTCCACACCCATTCCCCCTTTTCTTGCCACTTTGGAAAAGGGGCATGAGCTGGGAAAAGTCACACATTTTGCATAATCTGTGCTACAAGACTTGTGACACTTTTACACCACTTTTGGCATAATAAATGTCCCCCATAATGTATATAAAATGTTGATAAACTGAAAAAAGCCTAGAAAGAAATTGCAAGGATACAGAGTCCCAATTTACCTCACTTTGGCAAAGTTTACATAGGTTTCACACAACATTTTAGTCATGGCTGCTTCCCTGCTAATATTCAGACTGCATCCATAAGATCATACAACTGCTCCATTGACTATGACGCAGAGTCAATAAAGATTTGGGGGGGGGGGCGGAATATGGAAAGCCCACATAAACATATAGAATATAAAATTCCAGAGAGATATTGACCCTGCAAGTCTGTAGTACCACTGTGCCACCATCATCAGATTAAGAACTAAAATATTCACAGCATTTGGACACTCTTGGTTATTTGGGTAAGACTATGTCCACATAAGTGTTTTAAAATCTGGCAGGCTGTTCCAGAGGAACAGCCTCCCGGAGTTCACCTTATCTGGCACAGCTGGGTAATGCCAAGAACCGTCGGAACCCATAAATGGCAGATTTCTCCTGGACAAAAAGTCCTGCGTGCAAAACTTTTTGTCTGGCTGAAAGCCAGCATTATGCCGGAAAATGGCTGGATCCCTATCGGATCCCATTGTAGTCAATGGGCATCTGGCGGTATATTGATGTAAATGCTGATGTGTACTAGAGATGGCCCGAACTATTCGCCGGCGAACATAGCTTGTTCGCGTCTGCCGCGGCGGGCGAACATATTCGATGTTCGCGTTCGTCCCTATACTTTATTATTGAGCAAACTTTGACCCTGTACCTCACAGTCAGCAGACACATTCCAGCCAATCAGCATACCCTGCCTCCCAGACCCTCCCACCTCCTATCTAAACGCAAGGACAGCATCCATCTTAGATTCATTCTGAAGCTGCAGTAATAGTAATTGTAAATCGCAATGCGATTAATATATCCTGTATTATTCGCATTACGATTGCAACTTAGATCTGAGTTCCTAATGGTTGTATTGATAGAATATAACGAAAATAACGAATATAGCGCTATATTCTCAACCTTCGTTATATTCTAGCAATGCAACAACCATTAGGAACTCAGATCTAAGTTGAATTCTCAATGCGATTAATATAACCTGTATTAATCGCATTGCGAATTCAACTTAGAGCTGAGTTCCTAATGGTTGTTGTATTGCTAGAATATACGTTATATTCTAGCAATACAACCATTGGGAACTCAGCTCTAAGTTGTAATCGCAATGCGAATATTACTTACAATTATTAATCGCTTTCCGAATCCATTTGATGCCTCTATTTGATTGTATATGTAACCTAGTAACATAGTATATAAGACCGGAAAAAAGACATTTGTCCATCCAGTTCGGCCTGTTTCCTACAAGTTGATCCAGAGGAAGGCAAAAAAAACCCTGTGAGGCAGAAGCCAATTTTCCTCACTTAAGGGGAAAAAAATTCCTTCCCGACTCCAATCAGGCAATCAGAATAACTCCCTGGATCAACGACCCCTCTCTAGTAGCTGTAGCCTGTAATATTATTACACTAAAGAAATAAATCCAGTCCCCTCTTGAATTCCTTTATTGTACTTACCATCACCACCTCCTCAGGCAGAGAGTTCCATAGTCTCACTGCTCTTACAGTGAAGAATCCTTTTCTATGTTTGTGTACAAACCTTCTTTCCTCCAGACGCAGAGGATGTCCCCTTGTCACAGTCACAGTCCTGGGGATAAATAGATGATGGGACAGATCTCTGTACTGACCCCTGATATATTTATACATAGTTATTAGATCTCCCCTCAGTCGTCTTTTTTCTAAAGTGAATAACCCTAATTTTGATAACCTTTCAGGGTACTGTAGATCCCTCATTCCAGTTATTACTTTAGTTGCCCTCCTCTGAACCCTCTCCAGCTCTGCTATGTCTGTCTTGTTCACAGGAGCCCAGAACTGTATACTGTTCTCCATGTGTGGTCTGACTAGTGATTTGTAAAGTGGTAGGACTATGTTCTCATCATGGGCGTCTATGCCCCTTTTGATGCAACCCATTATCTTATTGGCCTTGGCAGTAGCTGCCTGACACTGGTTTTTGCAGCTTAATTTGTTGTTTATTAAAATTCCTAGATCCTTTTCCATGTCAGTGTTACCGAGTGTTTTACCATTTAATATGTACGGGTGACTTGCATTATTCCTTCCCATGTGCATAACTTTACATTTGTCAGTGTCAAACCTCATCTGCCATTTTTCTGCCCAAGCCTCCAATCTATCCAGATCCCTCTGTAGCAGAAAACTGTCCTCTTCAGTGTTAATTACTTTACACAGTTTAGTGTCATCTGCAAAAATAGATATTTTTACTGTGCAAGCCTTCTACAAGATCATTAATAAATATATTGAAGAGAATAGGGCCCAATACTGACCCCTGAGGTACCCCACTAGTTACAGTGACCCAATCTGAGTATCTACCGTTAATAACCACCCTCTGTTTTCTGTCACTCAGCCAGTTACTTACCCACATACAGACATTTTCTCCCAGTCCGAGCATCCTCATTTTATATACTAACCTTTTATGAGGTACGGTGTCAAATGCTTTGCAGAAGTCCAGATATACGACATCCATTGATTCGCCGCTGTCAAGTCTAGAACTTACCTCCTCATAGAAGCTGGTTAAATTTGTTTGGCATGACCGATCCCTCATGAAGCCATGCTGATATGGCGTTATTTGCTTATTTTCATTGAGTTACTCCAAAATAGCATCTCTTAGGAAACCCTTCAAACAGTTTACCAACAATAGATGTTAAACTTACCGGCCTATAATTTCCAGGCTCTGTTTTTGGACCCTTTTTGAATATTGGCACCACATTTGCTATGCGCCAATCCTGTGGAACATTCCCTGTTATTATAGAGTCCGTAAATATGACGGTTGACTATGACTACCACCAACGTTCTGCTGCCTCCAAAGCAAGATATCTGAACCCCCCAGGGGCCATTTGGGCGTTTTTGATAGAAAACACATCAAAAACGCATCTTCGTTTTTATAATTTTTTCATTTTTTATTTTATTTTTTTGTGTATTTTGCCACATTTGGTTGCATATTTACATTTGGTATAGGCAAATATGGTAGTCTAGATCATTACTCTGCCCAAATCTATATTCAGCTACATGGCTTAGAAAATATGCTGTCAAACAATGATCCTAGGTTTTGGTATAGACACATGATCTAGACCAGTGTTTCCCAACCAGTGTGCCTCCAGCTGTTGCAAAACTACAACTCCCAGCATGCCCGCACATCAAAAGGCTGTCTGGGCATGCTGGGAGTTGTAGTTTTGCAACAGCTGGAGGCACACTGGTGAGAAACACTGATCTAGACTACCATATTTGCCTATACCAAATGTAAATATGCAACCAAATGTGGCAAAATACACAAAAATAAAATAAAAATGAAAAATTATAAAACGCAGATGCGTTTTTGATGCGTTTTATCAAAACGCCCAAATGGACCCTGAGGGTTCAGATATCTTGCTTTGGAGGCAGCAGAACGTTGGTGGTAGTCATAGTCAACCGTCATATACAATCAAATAGAGGCATCAAATGGATTCGCAAGCGATTAATAATTGTAAGTATTATTCGCATTGCGATTACAACTTAGAGCTGAGTTCCTAGTGGTTGTATTGCTAGATTATAACGTATATTCTAGCAATACAACAACCATTAGGAACTCAGCTCTAAGTTGAATTCGCAATGCGATTAATGCAGGTTATATTAATCGCATTGAGAATTCTACTTAGATCTGAGTTCCTAATGGTTGTTGTATTGCTAGAATATAACGAAGATTGAGAATATAGCGCTAAATTCTCAATCTTCGTTATATTCTAGCAATACAACCATTATGAACCCATCTATAAGTTGAATTCGAAAATAAGATGTCCCAAACAATTCACTGGCGAATAGTTCCCGACGAACATAGCTTGTGCGCGTTCGTCGCGGCGGGCGAACATATGCGATGTTAGGTCCACCCCCTATCATTGAGTAAACTTTGACCATGTACCTCACAGTCAGCAGACACATTCCAGCCAATCAGCAGCATACCCTCCCTCCCAGACCCTCCCATCTCCTGGACAGCATCCATTTTAGATTAATTCGGAAGCTGCAGTCTTAGTGAGGGGAGGGAGAGTGTAGTTGCTGATGATTTAATAGGGAAATCGATAGCTAGGCTAGTGTATTCAGTGTCCACTCCAGTCCTGAAAGACTCATCAGATCTCTGCTGTAAGGACAGCGTCCTGACAGCACCCCAAAAAGCCCTTTTTAGGGCTAGTACATCAGTCTCCCTCCCAGACCCTTCCACCTCCTATCAAAAAGCAAGGATGGCATCCATCTTAGATTCATTCTGAAGCTGCAGTGTTAGTAGTTGTAATCGCAATGCGATTAATATAACCTGTATTAATCGCATTGGGATTACAACTTAGAGCTGGGTTCCTAATGGTTGTATTGCTAGAATATAACGAAAATTGCGAATATAGCGCTATATTCTCAATCTTCGTTATATTCTAGCAATACAACCATTAGGAACTCAGCTCTAAATTGTAATCGCAATGCGATTAATACAGGTTATATTAATCGCATTGTGAATTAAACTTAGAGCTGAGTTCCTAATGGTTGTTGTATTGCTAGAATATAACGAAGATTGAGAATATAGTGCTATATTCTCAATCTTCATTATATTCTAGCAATACAACCATTAGGAACCCAGCTCTAAGTTTAATTCGCAATGCGATTAATATAACCTGTATTAATCGCATTGGGATTACAATTTAGAGCTGGGTTCCTAATGGTTGTATTGCTAGAATATAACGAAGATTAAGAATATAGCGCTATATTCTCAATCTTCGTTATATTCTAGCAATACAACCATTAGGAACAGATCTAAGTTGTAATCCCAATGCGATTAATACAGGTTATATTAATCGCATTGCGAATTCAACTTAGAGCTGGGTTCCTAATGGTTGTATTGCTAGAATTTCTAGCAATACAACCATTAGGAACCCAGCTCTAAGTTGAATTCGCAATGCGATTAATATAACCTGTATTAATCGCATTGCGATTACAACTACCACACTCTGCGTCAACTAGGTATTTTTCCTTTGGGGTTTTGCCATGGATCCCCCTCCGGCATGTCACAGTCCAGGTGTAAGTCCCCTTGAAACAACTTTCCATCACTATTGTGGCTAGAAGGAGTCCCTTTGGTTTTTAAAATTCGCCTGTCTATTGAAGTCTATGGCGGTTCGCACTGTTCGCACGTTCGCGAACATTTGCGGAAGTTCGCGTTCGCTGTTCGCGAACGGAAAATTTTATGTTCGTGACTTCACTAATGTGTACTAACCAATGTCATTTCTGATACTTGATTCTGGACTTGTACTGTAATTAAAACCTTACTTCCAGTTTCTAAATGCATGCAGATAATTAACACAATTTATACAATATCACATAGGGATATTTCGAATGAAACATTTACTTTCAAAAATACTTGTAAGACAAGTCTATTTTTCTTATAACAGCATTGTCAACCACAAATTGTACTTTAACCAATTTATTTATTTTGTCACGGTAATGTTGCAGATTCAATAGTCCTAGTATTTGCTACTAGAAAGACTCTTGACAACATTAATTTGAATTTATATCCCTGGGCAATTTGGATTCAAGTAACATCAAATTAAATCACCACCTCCCCTTCAATTTCACAAGAACGTTCCTGTGAAATGAAATGTAGGAGATAAGATTGCCAGCTTATATATTTTTTTATTTTGTTTAGAAGTTGACAAAAATAAGACCAAACCTCTTCTGGTGTAATTTACACAATTAGTTATTGCTACATTCACACACATTGTTTTGAGCTTTGTGTGTACTTATTTTTCTCAACATTTAAAGGGGTTTTCTAAAATTTTAACATTGATGACCTATCCTTTGGAAAGTGGTGTAAGGAGGGCAGGGGGCCCTGGGTACCAAAATGCATGGGTTGCCAGGTAGCAGAGCCGATTCTAGTAAAGCAGTTTACTGCTAAGCACAGGAGCCTATGGCTTCCATCCCCGCTGTTCATCTTCATAGGCCTTAGGCTACTAGGCCTGAAAACTATGAAGCAGTTGAACGGCGCAGGAAACCTCGTGTGAGGGCCTGATGCAAGATGTCGGAACTGAAGCCATAGGAAGCAACAGAGAGAGTGTGTATTTTTTTATTTTTATTTATGAATCCTAATGTAGGCAGTACTGGGGGCATAACTGGGCGGGTAGAGCATTTTAGATACTACGGAGGGGGAATCATATAAACTAATATTACAGAGGGAGCCATTATATACTATTAATACATTAGGGGACTTATATAGATATAAAAAAATAAAAGGGGGGCCATTAACTACTAATAATACAGAGGCGGAATTATATGTATTAATAATACGGAAGGGGTCATATATATTAATAATATGGAGGGGGCTATTATATGTTCTAATAATACAGAGGGGTCCAATATATATTCTAATAGTACAGAGGGGGCTTTTATATATTATAACTAGCAGAAGGACCCGGCTTTGCATGGGTATATTTCATCTATTTCATTTAATGTTTGTGTGTGTCATTAAGATATCGACAATATCCACTATAACAGTGACATCTACAGGACCCCACCCCTTTTACAGTGACCTCCACAGCAGCCGGCCCCCTTAACAGTAACATCCACAGTGCCCTCTCTTTTAACAGCAACCACCCTACACATCACAAAATACTGTCACAGCAGCACAAAATGCCGCCCCAAAAACTGCCCCTCTGTGGTGGCGAGGGCTAGCCGCCACGTTATGTCCTTCTACTCCAGTTACCTTAGGATGGCAATACAGTTAAATCCAAGAGTCAGGACGGGAGTGTCAGATCATTATTTGCCATGGCTGGCAGCTGAGAGGAGGGCTCTGGCAGCCCCCTAAGCATTGAGCCACCGGGAAGTTTCCCTGTAGGGTCTATGGCCAGTCCATCCCAGACTCCTGGTCCTCGGATGGCCAGAAGTCCTCCTTTTTAGTGGCTACAAGACAGGGTCCCTTTAAGCATCCACAGGTCAGCACGTCCGACACATCATGGTCCAGACGTTGTCTTCAGGGGAGAAGGCGGGACCGGAGAGTAGGAGCGGAGCGTGGGAGCTGCAAGCAGTGCAGCAATATAGATGGGTGGCTTGAGCGTCCAGCCTCTGCCAGAGTTGCTTCTGCTCTAGAGGCTGTGATTGGTGAATGTGGACTGGTGAGTACAGCCTAGGTACTTGTCTTCTGCTTTGTCTGCCCTAATGTATTAATATGTTGGTACTAATCTGCTGCAGGCAGCCTGCAGGTGCAGTAGACTAGTACTAGTGACACTGGTCCAGTGTTCACATTGATATTGGGACTCAGTATGTCTAGTATACAAAGGTCTTAAATAATATACATATTTGGGTATATATACTGTCTGCTGGAGAGCATGGGACATTATTTATACCAATATTTAAGTAAGGATCTAGTATACATCTTTTCTGTGGCATCACGCTCAGCCAGCAGCAGTGCACTGTCTGAGTGTGGTCTGCAGGCACAACGTGACTGAGACTTCTATCATCCCAAGTCACTAAAGCTGGTGAACATATCACTCTGTGATTGACTGGGGGTGAGAGAAGCACTCAGGGCCCACAGGTCACCTTAAGGTCTTCCCCTCCATTCTTGTTCGGCACCGTTACTAGAGGGAAGATGTGGCTTAGCAAAGTTGGGGCTTGGCTTAGTGGAGTAAGCCAAATGGTATCGGGTGTCCTCCTTTTTGGGGTTAAGCAAGTGGCAACCCTACCTGAGAGTTGAGGGACGCGCTCATGCAAGTACTGCTTCCTCTTTAAAGTTTACCTGCACGTCATCTCCTTTGCAGCGGCGGTGCAGCGTAATGACAACTGCTCATCCCATACTTGTAACTATGCTGCATCGAGAAGGAGACCACTTTGCCTTTGAGAAGAAGAAATCTTGAGTATTAAGATAAAGGAAGAGTGAATGTTTTAATGGTCTGTCCAAGACAATAAAATACATGTTAGTTTCATGCCCTTGTTGAAATTCAATGACATGACCTGACACCGTGTCACAATCATATTCTCAAGAACTTCACAGGGCACAATGGCAGTACCTGGGACATTTTTGTCTTGTTTAAAGGATTATTAATCTTGCTTTCATGGCAGGCAGCTTTAATTTGTAACTTAGTTGTGACTTCTCAGTACATTGTATTTACTTGATGGATGACCATGCATACCTCCACAGAAACAGATATGATTTATCCTGTTGTACGGTTCTTCTAAATCTTTTTACCGCAAAGCAGTACAGTGCTGTTATATTTAATATAATATGTGCTAATACATTAAACATTTGTTCAGGTTCATCTTTTTAAAACAGAACAAAAATCTCTTGACTGATCCTTCTACAGCAAGGGTGGGGAATTTCCGGCCCGGGATCAATTCATTTAGCCCCCTGCTAGAACATATAGTGAAAATGCTAATGACCACTGCCATTGTGGAAGTGGTCATTACCATGTGGGATGCAAGGGAGGTGCGAACAGCACTGCACTGGCTGTACTCAAGTACACACCCACTATGACCTGACTCTGTGCCCTGTCAGGTCACAGTACATCGCGGCGAGAAGAAGACCGGGGGGGTAAGTGAATCTGCCAAGTGGCAGCGCTGTCCGGAGCTGGAGAGGTAAGTTTATTTATTTATTTATTTTAATCGTCTGATCTGAGGTCTGATTGGATGCTGGGGGGTCTGATTTGAGGGTGGGGAAGGTCTGATGGGGCTGATCGTAGGCTTGGGGACAGGGGCGGATTAAGTGCATGATAGGCCCGGGGCTGTCTACCCAACTTGGGCCCCCCCCCCCCCCACTCCATTTTAGGTTTCAGGTTTTTTTTCTGTATAAAGAGGCTGCGGTGCTTTGTAAGCGTCACAGTCTCTTCCTCGGCCATATGACATCACATTCATCGTTCACATGGCCTATCTGCAGCTCTGTCCTATCTGAGTGATTGGGGCTGAGCTGCAATACCAAGCGCAGTGCTATCACATGGACAGCGCCGTGCTTTGTAAGGAGCAAAGAGGCTGCGGCGCTCACTGGAACATCGCGGTCTCCTCTAACAGCTGATTGGCGGGGGTGCCAGGAGTCAGACCCCACCATCTCATAACTCTCTGAGTACAGATGTCATAGATGTTTCCTGCAGTCCTATGTAACACCCCACATAACACAGTGAATTATTGTGTTATGTGGGGTGTTACCTAGGACTGCAGGGAACATGTACATTATCTGCACACAGAAAGTTATCACTGTTATCTGGGCTGTTACATAGGACTGCAGGTGAAAAATTTAAATTTGAGGTGCCAAATTTAAAATACATATGATTATGATAAAGACTTGGAGGAGAAGATGAGACGCAGGTCACAGCAGTGAGGATACAGCACCACATACCTCTTACATCCAGGGACTTCTCCTGTCATGTAGCTCTTCTCTTTCCTCTTCTCCTCCGTTTGACCCAGACCGCCATGACTAATTCCTCCCGCCGCATCTCGTCCCTACAGAGTTTGTTACACAGACACGTTAGATTTCTCACAATTGGGGTCATTTATCAAACTGGTGTAAATTAGAACTGGCTTAGTTGCCCATAGCAACCAATCAGATTCCACCTTTCATTTTCCAGAGGAGCTGTCAAAAATGAAAGGTGGAACCTGTTTCTATGGACAACTAAGCCAGTTCTACTACAACAGTTTGATAAATGACCCTAAAGATCCCTATAGTGTCTACAGCAGTTATAATGTCCCATAGAGTGCCCCCAGTAATACTAACATCCTATATTGTGCTCCAGGTAACAATACCTGTATAGTGTCCCCCAATACCCCACACTACCCCCATATAGTATTTTCCCTTCACACTGCCCCCATACAGTAATTTCCCCACACTGCCCCCATACAGTAATTTCCCCACACTGCCCCCATACAGTAATTTCCCCACACTGCCCCCATACAGTAATTTCCCCACACTGTCCCCATATAGTAATTTCCCCACACTGTCCCCATATAGTAATTTCCCCACACTGCCATCTATTAATTAATTTGCCCCCACACTGTCATCCATTAATTAATTTGCACCCACACTGCCATCTATTAATTAATTTGCCCCCACACTGTCATCTATTAATTAATTTGCCCCCACACTGTCATCCATTAATTTGCCCCCACACTGTCATCCATTAATTTGCCCCCACACTGTCATCCATTAATTTGCCCCCACACGGTCATCCATTAATTTGCCCCCACCCTGTCATCCATTAATTTGCCCCCACCCTGTCATCCATTAATTTTCCCCACACTGCCATCCATTAATTAGTTTGCCCCCACAACTGCCATTCATTAATTTGCCCCCACACTGCCATCCATTAATTTTCCCCCACAACTGCCATCTATTAATTTGCCCCC
Organism: Bufotes viridis; assembly: GCA_033119425.1. Taxonomy (NCBI): domain Eukaryota; kingdom Metazoa; phylum Chordata; class Amphibia; order Anura; family Bufonidae; genus Bufotes; species Bufotes viridis. The sequence goes on along the minus strand of CM065592.1, from coordinate 363,221,782 downwards.
ACAACTGCCATCCATTAATTAATTTTCCCCACACTGCCATCCATTAATTAGTTTGCCCCCACAACTACCATTCATTAATTTGCCCCCACACTGCCATCCATTAATTTTCCCCCACAACTGCCATTCATTAATTTGCCCCCACAACTGCCATCCATTATTTTGCCCCCACAACTGCCATCCATTATTTTGCCCCCACAACTGGCTGCCATCCATTATTTTGCCCCCACAACTGTCATCCATTAACTAATGTGCCCCCATGGAAACATGCCCCACTGTCCCTTAATATCTCCCCCCCAAGTTAGCACACACACACAAAAAAATAAAAAGCTAATACTTACCTGTATGCTGAATGGTGTGGCAGGCGCGCGTACATCAGAGCGTGCGTGCGCCACTATACAGGCGCACGATGATGTCATCACGCGCGCCGCGCGATGATGTCATCGCGCACGCCGGGCTTATACCACCACATAGGCCTCAGGCCTGAAGCCTATGGCGGTGATAGGCGGCGGGGCAGGGAACTATACACTCCCATGCCCCGCCGCAGTATGTGGGCGCTCGGGTCGGCATTGGGCCCCCCAGTGATGCCGGGCCCGGGGCTGCCGACCCGAACGCCCCTATGTTAATCCGCCACTGCTTGGGGATCTGATGGGGGTCTGATCTGAGGCTGGGGGGTATGATGGGGGTCTGATCTGAGGCTGGGGGGTCTGATCTGAGGCTAGGGAGGGTCTGATCTGAGGCTGGGAGGTCTAATGGGAATCTGAGCTGAGGCTGATGTTATATAGAAGGATAAATCAATAACTTTTAAGTCAAGGTAGCAGAAGCTACTTTTAATGTTTACTCATTATTATTTATAATTAATATCCATCTTGCTATATGTAAATTCCCCTAACAGTGCTTGTATCACATATGCAACTTACTGCACAGGACCTGGATAACTACAGTTATGGTGAAAGGTTTTCAGACTGACATACATTTTGATTTTCATAAAGTTTGATGCTTTTCTATACTGAAGTAAAATTATAAGCATTATATAAGTTTTGTAACTTTTATTGACAAATACTTCAAGTTTATACAAATAATATTTTAGTACTAACTCTTCTTTTTCAAGAATGTAGAATATAAGAAAAAGAACTGGATCGCACATCCTCAATACTATGCTTTTATCTATTAACTGCTTCTCAGCATAATTTACATCGCTTCTCAGCGCAAGTTATCGTATACGTACCCCTATGCTGCATGCTGTACATGAGGCATTAGTATACAATTTGATCAAAAAGCATAGGCCCACTCACCACGACAAGGTTGCCTCTTTGAATGGGACCCTAGTCTAAATTTGGTGCAGCACTGCACGGCAACCACCGACGCCGCAACACCTTACCAGCAGGCAGAGGGACCCAGCAGTCAAACAGCACCCCCGCTGTATGGCAAAGCCACCCTTGCACTGGGCCCCACAAACCCACCAGCACAGCACAGAAGCAACAATGGCCGCGTGCAGTACTGCACCATGTGAACAGGTGTGGAACTCACCTTATCACATACTCTCAGGAACTCCAACTGAGAGGTAAGAATCTATACCCTTATGCAGACTCCTGCTAATTAAAAGCACCTGGGCCGAATGGGGAGGAGTACTGATACCGGGAGAGAAAAAAGCATAGATTCTTGATGGGCACAACTTGAGTAAGGGGCACCTAATCTACCATAACTAATTTGAGGGGGCACCAGGGCACCTAATCTGGTATAACTATACTGTGAGGGGGGCACATATAAAGGCATAACTATGAGGGGGCGCATAATCTGGCATAACTACTGTGAGGGGCACATAATCTGGCATTTCTACTGTGAGGGGCACATAATCTGGCATTACTACTCTGAGCGAGGCACATATCTGGGCATAACTACTGTAAGGGGACACATAACTGAGCATAACTACTGTGACAGGAACAAAGGTGGGCATAATTACTGTGACACAATGTGGGGATAAGTACTGTGTGGTAGCACTTAGGGGAAATGTCCTAGATTACCCTGCTATACATTGGCATGGCTCAGTCTTACAGGCCAACACAGCGCCCCCTGCTGGTGATTTCTCAGGGGCAGTCACCATCCCTTCCTTATGTGATTATTCTTTTTTTTTCTCTATCATCACAGGGACCTTGTTCTGGATCCAGTGGACATCACGCCGACACCAGTGACACCAGTGACACCCTGGATGAGGTAGGACCAGATTTTATTAGGACTGGGTGAGTGTAGCCGTGCATTGGGGTTAGGGCTCGTTAACACGAGCGGATCTTGTGCGGCTAATCTGCTGCGTGAATGAGTGCCAAGCCCCACTTCGGACAGCAGAGACACAGAGCACTTACATGGTTGATAATGCTCCGTGCCTCTCTGTGATCTTTTTACTGGAAAATCACAGTGAGGTAAAGTTGTCCCCGTGATTTTGTAGTAAAAAGATCACAGTCAATCATGTTACTGCTCCATGTCTCTGCTGTCCGGAATGGGGCTTGGCACTCATTCACGCAGCGGATTAGCCGCACGGCAAAGAGCCCTTAGTAAGAAAATCTGGTGAGCTGATTCGGTGGTGCAATGGGCCACTTGACTGGATTTTCCCCCCAGGACTAAGGCTGCCAGCCCTTCCCTGCATCATACAGTACATGACAATCTCTTTCTAACAAAGCTACCTCACATGGATCCAGAGGTCTCCCCATTTATTGCTCTGCTAGATTTATATTCAGGGGATTGTCTTCTCTGCTGCAGCTCAGGAGGCCTGTCCATTCTGCTGGAGCTCTCCCCCCTATCACAGCTCAGGAGGCAACTGAATGATGAAACTGAGCATGTGCCGCCATCTCACTGAGGCAGACAAAGAAATAAGAAAAAGAACAAAGAGCAGGTGACGCTTTACAGGTACATTTTATTGAATAACTCAGGGCCATACAAAATTTTTAATTACATGCAATTATAAAAGTATTTAGATCCAGGTGCTGGTTTGAAAACTGTAGAATATTTTTAATGGGACAACCTCTTTAAGTTAATTCTCATGGCAAGGAGTGACCGCAATTAATATCAATTTATCTGATCGCTCAACATAACATTCTATTTTTTACATCAGATCTTTTTTTTATTGAGTTTTTAAAACATACAAAAATGACAGTAACAACCCTGTGCCAAAGTACGGTATTCCTGAATACAAAAGAATATCGAAAGTACAATATTTCACATTGATATCCCCCTAAACCCGCAACACTTAAACCGGCCCTCCCCCCGTGCAGCAACCACCAGCAAAAAAAAATAGGGAACAGGATAGGGAATAGGTCATAAAGCTGTCAATAGTCCCTATTATACTATAAAGGGTCAACTCTCTTTAGTCATTTCTAATACATTAAGATTGTGTGACTCCAATTCTAAGGACAGACAATGCATAATATTTTATCTATGTCTGCCATATTGATCAATATATAGAGGGTCTTAGCTAGCCCTCATTCACCCTACTCTTAGTCATGGGACAAGAGGCTGGCTGATTATATGCAAAACTGTAACTTGTACGGCATAATTCTAATTTGTGATCAAACTCCTTGTCAGTATCTCCTAGCGGGTTAATATGACTGGCAAGCTTTACCATATATATTTTTGCCAACTGAAGCATACCAAACACAAATATGACATATTAATCATTTCTACCGAAATGTAAGTTAGTGGCAGGATCCTCAACTTATATTAAGGTACCCATACGGGATTATGATCATCCGTGTGGGTCTCTTCCTGAAGCCATTTTGGCGGGAAATTTTCCACTAAAAGATGTGTTGATGCCTGAAAATAGACTGGTTAGTGCCAGGTTAGGGTCAAGTGCACCTGTCAGGTATTGGGTCCAGAATTGACCAATTATGTTGTGGTTGCTGGGGCTCGTCAGATTTGAGGTCTAAGCAACAGGTGGTTCTTTGGATACTGAATATCCATGTGACCCTATTGGATGTTTATAAATGTGAGGTGGCTTTCAGACAAATCTTCTGTGAAGAGGACCTGCTGCCCCCCACCCTCCTCCTTCCTGTATTTCTATCTATCATGGCTTCTTTATTAGAAAGAGGGATAAGTCGCTCACTGTAAGCAAGGGTACTGGCAACATTAAGCTAGTTTACACCAAGCTTACAGCTGCTTCAGTCACTGTTTTATGCTGAGTTATTCTGATTTATAATTTTGGTTATCTCAGCGTTGCTGTTCTTTAATAAAGCTGGCCATGGCCTGAATTTATCCACCCAAATATTCGGTGTTTACATGTTTTATTCATAGATAACTTATGGATGTTTAGCATTTATGAACAATAAGGCCCCTTTCACACGGGTGAGTTTTCCACGCGGGTGCAATGCGTGAGGAGGACGCATTGCACCCGCACTGAATCCTGACCCATTCATTTCTATGGGGCTGTGCACATGAGCGGTGATTTTCACGCATCACTTCTGCGTTGCGTGAAAATCGCAGCATGTTCTATATTCTGCGTTTTTCACGCAACGCAGGCCCCATAGAAGTGAATGGGGCTGCGGGAAAATCGCAAGCATCCGCAAGCAAGTGCGGATGCGTTGCGATTTTCCCGCATTGTTGCTTAGCAACGGGACCCAATCTCTATTATTTTCCCTTATAACATGGTTATAAGGGAAATAATAGCATTCTTAATAAAGAATGCATTGTTAAATGAAGAGGAAGGGTTAAAAATAATAAAGTTAACTTACCTTAGCCACTTGATCGCGTAGTCGCGATCTCTCCTCTCTTTCATGCAGCATCTAAGATCTAAAGGACCTGTGATGACGTCACATCACATGGTCCAGTCACATGGTCCATCACCATGGTAAGATGGACCATGTGATTGGACCATGTGATGTGACATCATCACAGGTCCTGTAGATCTTAGATGCTGCAGGAAAGAGAGGACAGATCGCAACTACGCGATCAAGTGGCTAAGGTAAGTTAACTTTTATTATTTTTAACCCTCCACTTCATTTAACAATGCATTCTATATTAAGAATGCTATTATTTCCCCTTATAACCATGTTATAAGGGAAAATAATCAATTCTCCAGAAGACCCGAAACCGGACTTTAGTGATGAAGTCCGGCTTCGGGTCTGGGTACCAAACATGGCGTTTTTTCTCACGCGCGTGCAAAACGCTGCGTACAAACGCTTGCACCCGCAAGAGGAAAATGCGCATATTCCCGCAACGCACCCGCCTCTTATCCGGGCGTCAAACATGACACCCGTGTGAAAGAGGCCTAATCCTATGGGTTTTGTATGTCCAAAAATAATAACGATTCAGACAAAAGAAGCATCTAAGTTTCTCAAACATAAAAACATAAATTGGTTATTGACCATTTCATTACCAGAGTGTTTATCCCCCTTCCTTACCAGGCCATTTTTTAGTTTTTGCAATAGTCTTATCTAACGGCAAATAATTATTTATTTTTCTGAGCCAACCTACATTTATTTGATATTATTTTTCACAGGACACCTTAGACCTTTCTTTTATGTCACTAGATGACAAATACATTTTTTTTATTAAAAAGGAAAAACTGGGAAAATTATGAAAAAAAGGTAGATTTTTTTACATTCGAAGCAATATTGTTTAACTGTTGAAAAATATTTCAAGAAAATTAATGTCTAAAACCATTACCTTATGTGTGTACTATAAAAATTGATGCTATTTGTTAAGTTTACCTACTTTTTGGACTCACCACGAGACCTAAAATGAGTGAAGATCATTATAGATGTAAGTATTGATTTGCCATATCTTTTGTACACCCTGGGGTGTCGTCCATGTGCTATGACATGGCAACCGGCGTGCCACCCTATATTGCATGGCCAGTGATGATTATTTATTTTTTAATAACTGATTATTTAATATTTAATCACACTTAGTAAATATATTCATTCACTTAGCCTGCGTAAGTTTATTCATCCTCAAATCTTTTGAATTCACATTACGTTAAACTTGGGAATATCACAGGAATATCACCTGTTGGGTACAGTAGTGATATTATAACTTCCTCTTGAAAATTGAGATAAGAACCCTGATTTCCAGATTCTTTGTATATCACATATGAATGGTATACTGCTAACTGCAGCAGATACAGAGAAGCCTTTTTGTGCCAGTGCTTGGATTTTCGTATGGTATGGTTTCATCATTTGGTCGCTGAAATCTACTGCCACATATACTTATTATATTAAAGACTCAGATGGCTTTTCATTATCCCTGGGTTCACACCTGAGCGTTTTACAGCGCGTTCAAACGCGCTGTAAAACGCTCAACAGATTGAAACCAATGCATCCCTATGGGAGTGGTTCACACTTGAGCGTTTTACAGCGCGTTTGAACGCGCTGTAAAACGCCCAACGCATAAACAAGTACTTGAGCTTCTTTTGGGGCGTTTGACGCGCGTTTTGTGATTGACACCACAGTAGTCAATCACAAGAACGCGCGTTTTACACGCGTTTCCTATTTGCAAAAACGCGCTGAAATACGCGCGACAAAAACGCGCGTAAAACGCGCGTTTTTAGAACGCTCAGGTCTGAACCCAGGGTATGTGTGTGTCTTCGACTAAGATGTACTGGGACTATGGAATTGTCATAGATTGTGCTGAGTAAGAAAACATTTTTCTTATGTCTGTATTTCACCGCCAGCAATTTTGAGCTGGACAAAGACACTGATTCTCCTCTCTTTTGATTTTTATTGACAAGTGACTGTTGGAAGCCTCTTTTTTTTTTTTTTTAAATGTCCCACAGGACATGGTACCCCTCTCATACAAGTGTTTGAACAGTGGAATACTTGTATAGTAGTTGTCCACATACAGATTATAGTCTTGTTTTAGTAGTGGATTCATTAAATCTAAGACAATTTTACCATTTGTGCCCATACAGGATGGGCAATCAGGGGGATCCAACTGGCTGTTGTTTTCTAAATGTATAAGTGTAACTGGTACCACTTTCGCACAACTTATACATCTTGACACTGTATCTAGCCCATTTACTTGGGTTGTACTGTTTGAATAACAGTCTGCCAGTAAAGTGGATCAGGGATTTATCAACTGTGACATTTTTCTTGGGGGTATAAATTTCTCTAAATTTCTCATTAAGATATGATTCAAAAGGCCTCTGTTTGTAAAGTCTGTCGTGCCCAGCTGAATTGTCACTGCGAAAAAGGGAGTTATTGTTGAAATGTCAACAAAAATATCATCAAAATTTGCAAACGTGACCTGGCCATCACAAATGTAAAAATTGGCATATGATGTATAGGATTTGTGAACCAGTAGGATGTCAGCTTAGATTTTTTGGTGATTCCCATGATGAATGTTAGGGCAAGAATTTTTTTTTAATTTCTGCCACATTAGTTGGCTTCCAAAATTTGGGTTTTGCGTATGATGAATTAGGAGATTTTTTTTTGTTTGCTCATTAATGCCAGCTTGTGCTGAAAATGGTGGAATGTTTGGCATATTATTTGAGGGGGACAATATTAGATTTATGTCAGACCGGGCAGATTGTGTTTGAGGCTGACAATGGACCTCAGTACTGGCAGTTTCATGCACAGATTCACCACTCTGTGGCTTGTAGATGGCCTTGGCACATCACTGCTGGTACTCACCAAGCATTCCTCATCACTGGCAACTAAATTCTGCTGCCTTCTCTATATTTTTTGTGCAATGTGGGTGTCACAATTAGAGCCACCAGAGCTTTTAGTTAATGTGTCGCTGCATTCAATGGGTTCATTCTCAGAACTGGACTGCTCCACACAACTTTCCTCACTGGAGGAAACGCATAAGCCTCTTCAGCGCTGAAATATCTGCACGCCATTTTATTTTATATGAATGACTAAAAATATATTCAAGTAAAGATGTGTTCAAATATACGTATGTGTGCTGATGTGTGTTTTTTTTATGAAAAAAAACACCTATCTGTATATAGCAAACACACCGCTATTCTAATTATTAGTAAAAGTAATAAAACCTGTGTTTTTTTCTTTTACTCTGAAAAGAACACTTTTTTTTATGAAAAAAAGAAAAGATGTATGTGTATATACAAAAAAACATAAAGCCGGTTATATATAATTTACATAAGACCTCTATACACTAATGATACCAAGAAAATACCTTTCACGCACAAAAAACTTATACTATAGACCAGGAGTGCACAACCCGCGGCCCCCAGAGCCAGGGCTTGTGACCCCTGTCCTGCGGGACAGAAACACAGCTGATCGTGTGATCAGCGATGTTTCTTCATGGAGCGCCGCACAGGGAAGGATGACAGCTTCTGTCCCTGCACTGTAGAAGGAGTCTGGAGCAGGATGGGTCCCTGGCTATTGATGAGAGTGGGGGAGCCGAGGAGAAAGCCGGTGCAGTTTATCAGCGCTTCTGCCGTCTCCTCAAGGAGCGCTCTGCAGTTTAAACCCAGTGATCACGTGACCGACAGGTGTCTTGGGGGCAGAGGAGCGCAGAGCTGCAGGATCAGTTAAAAAAGTTAAAACATTAGAAAAATTGAAAACACAATAAAATAAAAAAAATACAAATAAAACGGAAAAAAAGGGAAAATGCAAAAAAAAGTCATTGTCCCCCAGAGGTCTTTTTAACATACTTACAGTGTTAAAATAATACATACAGTGTTAAAAAACTATATTAAAAGAATTTTAACAAATAATGTAAAGAAAATAAAAGGAAACTAAAAACTAAAAAAGTCAGTGTCCCCCAAAGGTGTTTTTGTAGCAGAAATCTATTTAAAAATAAGTTAAAAAAAGAAAAATAATAAAATACATAAAAGAGAAAAAATGGCCACATCAACCAAAACCATCACTATTATACCCCATTCACATGAAACTATATATATTATATAATAAAACGATCCAAAGCAAAATAGGGAACTAATTATGCTAATTTGCATATTTAATGAATGAGCTATAGTTTCAATAAAAATGACTTAAAAAAATTTGTACAGTTTCCTGTGCAAAAAATATATAATAAACTAATATAAAACAAAAAATATATATTAAACAGCCCTGTGTCATATAATAAAAGTTATTTTGGTAGTCCAACAGCTAAAAAAGTTACAAGTGTTTGAACCCCGTACGCTAAACCACAAAGTGACTGGTCATAAAGGCCTTTTCAGGCCTGGTCATTAAAGGGTTAACCAATAAGTGCTTTCACCACTAGTAAGGCCTCATGCACATGACCATACTTTGTTTTGTGGTTCGAAAAACACGGATACCAGCCTTGTGTGTTCTGCAGAACTGTTTTACGGAACGGAGCAAAGGATGTGGGCAGCACATGGAGTGCTGTCTACATCTTTTGCGGCCACATTGAAATAAATGGGTCCGCATGTGAGCCGTAAAAAATGCGGTTCGGATGCAGACCAAAACAACAGTCATTTGCATGAGCCCTCAGGGAAAGTGCTTACTTGTTATTGTAGGGTACCTACAGTATATCTAGGGGTGCAGGAGGTGGTAATAACCAGTGAGCGCCGTCCTCTGCAGTGAAGGGAAGTTCTTACTGGTTATTGTAGGGCCCCTATAACTGGGGGCAGGAGGCGGTAATAACCAGTGAGAGCCGTCCTCTGCAGTGAAGGGAAGCACTTACTGGTTATTGTAGGACCCCTATAACTGGGGGCAGGAGGCGGTAATAACCAGTGAGCGCTATCCTCTGCAGTGAAGGAAAGTGCTTACTGGTTATTGTCTCGCTGTCTCCATCTTTCGGTCCTGGAGCAGCTCTCTAGTAAATGGCTGACTTCAGTGGTGAAACACTGCTTGTGGCCACATCACCACTGAAGCCAGTCATTGGCTGGAGCGGAGCATGTGACTATACCCATAGCCAGCCGCATGTGAACAGCACGGGGACTGTAAGATGGAGACAGCAGCAGGAGCAGGTAAGTATGAATCTTCTGTTTCAAGGCCATGCTGCAGGAATGTGTCAAAAATCATTACACTGCACAATATTCGGGACAATTACTGGGAATAAGTCTTCATAGGAGCGCTCATTCCTGATATCTGGCCAGTATAATCGTGCCGCTGATCAGCTGATAAACAAGCGATCACTCGTTTGTCGGCTGATTCGCATCTTTTATCAGGATGAAATGTCAGCACATCTCACTCTGTGATCAGGGATGTGCTGCCAATAATCAACAGAACTGAATGAGGGAGCAGTGACTTTGGTAGCGAACATTCCTCCCCATTCACTTTGCATCGGCCTGTGTAATAAGCTGAAGCAAACAAGTGCTGGGGGGCGCGAGGCTCCGTAAAGGGGGGCTCCAGGTGACAGGAGATGAACGCTTCCACTGTGGAAGCGTTCATCTCCATAGTGATCTGTATCGCCGTCCTCTGGACAGCGATACAGATCGCTGTGCTGTGCGGCAGTGGAGGGAGAGGCGTCTCCCTCCCCTGCTCCTCTGATAGGCTGCCGGCACAAGGACCGCAGCCTATCAGAGCGGTTCAGGCGGCGCGATGACGTCATCGCGCCGCCTGAGCAGAGTGCAGAGCGGGACACAGGCCGGAAGAGGCCTGCATCCAGCACTTCCAGGGAGGTAAGTATTGGGTAGGTGGGGGACCCTGGACCCTATTGGGGGAGAGCCTGGACCCTGCACATGATTTGGGGGAGGGTTAATGTAGTTTGCACATGATTGGGGAGGGGGTTAATGTAGCCTGCACATGATTGGGGAGGGGTTAATGGAGCCTGCATATGGTTGGGGGTTAATGGAGCCTGCACATGATTTGGGGGGTTAATGGAGCCTGCACATGATTTGGGGGGTTTAATGGAGCCTGCACATGATTTGGGGGAGGGGGTTAATGGAGCCTGCACATGATTGGGGGAGGGTTAATGGAGCCTGCACATGATTGGGGAGGGGGGTTAATGTAGCCTGCACATGATTGGCGAGGGGGGTTAATGTAGCCTGCACATGATAGGGAAGGGGGGTTAATGTAGCCTGCACATGATTGGGGAGGGGGGTTAATGGAGCCTGCATATGATTGGGGGGGGGGGGTTAATGGAGCCTGCACATGATTTGGGGGGAGGGGGGGTTAATGGAGCCTGCACATGATTTGTAGGGGGGGGGGTTAATGGCCCTCACCTGTGGGGAGATTGGTGTACTTATAACAATTTTATAGAGAAATGATACTATTTACAGTCGCGCGGGGGGCGCGGAATGTTTTCTTCTTCCTAGGGGGGGCATGACAGAAAATAATTGAGAAGCACTGACATAGAGCAATGTGACAATGCGGCCCCCGGACCAAAAAAGGTTGTGCACCCCTGCTATAGACTCATACTAACTACGATAAAACTAATAACTATAACTATGCGATATGACAAATGAGTGCGCGTTTGTATATTTTATGCACACACACAAAAGACCGGCTACACTAACTACAGCTAAAAGTAATTACTTTTTTTTAAATATTTTTATTTTATTTATATATTTTTCATTAAAGAAAAAAAGGGGGTGCGTTAAGTGACAAAAATGTGCGCGTTTGTATATTTTATGCACGCACACACCAAATACCAACTACCCTAACTATAGCTAAAACTAATAACTTTAAAAAATATATTTTGATATTATTTTATTTTATTTTTTAATGAAAGAAAAAAAGGGGGAATGTGTTTTTTTTAGTCAGGGCAGAAAGGGGGTTAAATGGCTGTTACAGCAGGGACAGTGTATCAGCTGTGTCCTGAGGTAACTTTGTAAGGCCTCTTGCACACGGCGGTTGTGGTTCCCTTCCGTGCATTGGGGACCCCAATTTGCGGTCCCCAATGCACGGGCAATGTCCGTGCGGCGGCTGGGACGGATCCAAACCCATTCAACTTGAATGGGTTCATGATCCGTCCGTTCCGCAAAAACATAGAACAATTGAACTCCGCAGTGTTCCCGTGGGGTTCCGCTCCATGCTTTCGTTCCGCATCTTTGGTTTTGCGGACCCATTCAAGTGAATGGGTCTGCATCCATGATGCAGAGTGCACACGGCCAGTGCCCCGTGTATTGCAGAACCACCAAATGCGGCCCGCAATATGGCCACGGGAGCACAATGGCCGTGTGCAAGAGGCCTAAGGGTGCTGGCACACAGTGCAGTTCTGACGTGCATTCAGGATGCAGTTTTCAATTTAGCTTCCTCGTTAAACCCTGGTGTCCTGCATTGTGGGAATGATTTAATTCATTTCGCCTAGCTACAATAAAAAAAACTGTATCCTAACTGCATGTCAGAACTGCACTGTGTGCCAGCACCCTAACTCAGTAGGGTCTCTCTTTCCAAGCACCAAAACCAACTAAGCAGAGACAGGGACCCTTAAATTAATCTTGTGACATGATGATACAGTAGTGACTACTGTCCAGTAAGATCTATATTGTGTAATACAAGCATAAGCTGGTAACTATTACCACCCTTACTGCAGACACTCAAGCTGCCCATTACAAGAAGACCGCTTGAAGCGGGGGATCCAGGACAACAAGTGAAGAACTTATAACCACGTGGGACGCCAGGCAAACTGAGTTGAAACAAGTGATCGGCTGCAGCACAAACTACAACCACAAACATAAAAGAACTGGGGAGACACGGAGAGAGACACAGCTCGTTTACATCAGAAGGATATCGTTCTGGGTGGTAATGTAGTACCGTATTTAACATGATCTATTAACAAAAGATAAATTACTGATATAGAAAGACATTGGCACATTATCATTGCAAAGTAACATTGGTATACTATCATTGGAGAGACACTTGATTAATTGTTAATTTATTCATCAATTTATCAACATGGAGTGAATGCATTGATTATATACAAAAAGGACGTATCTCTCTTTTTTCATTAATTTTTATTTCTATATTTTTATTTTTTAATCATTATTTTTGTACTTTTATTATCATAAGAAGGATAATTATACTACAAACAGACTGGTGATTTAAATAGTGGTTTATATTTATCAAAAAATAGGGAACAATAAATTTGCGGCACTCACCAAAATCATTCTTGCAGTGCTTTATTCAAAGCATAAAAAACAAGGTTGCGGATGCAAATTATTCCCCATAATGCATTATGAAATCATGATTCTTAGGTCAATTGTATAAATAAAAATAAACCACTCATGTCCACAAAAGAAAACAAAGGTCCAGTGTCGGCACTGCTGCTATTTCTAGGGTGGACAGGAGTTTGTCAGCGTAGGCATGTAATACTTCAGGTGGTGCTCTGCACTTGGACAGAATCATGCAACTTATGAAAAAATAGAGAACAATAAATTTGCAGCACTCGCCAAAATCATTCTTGCAGTGCTTTATTCAAAGCATAAAAAACAAGGTTGAGGATGCGGGCGGATACTCAGTCACAGGCGGCCTGGCCACTCACGTGATGGCGTCAGTGCGCTCCCTTCTCTTTAACTTCGCCGGACGTCATCACGTTCACAATGACATCTTACTTCTAAAAACAAAACTTTATTCATATAAAAGAATTAGATAAATACAGCTAGATTGTTTTTATCATTTTATCAAGTTTAACTGTAGTAGTCAGAGCACGCAGCTGGACAACAAGGGTAAAGAAAACATTTTTTACTCAGTGCAATGACAAAGACAGCTTAAAAGTCATGAGTACTCGCATTTTAGAAACAAGAATTTTGCAGCTGGCAGAAAAGAGGTTTGTTTATTCTGGACAATCAATTAATTGCAATCGTATGAGACCAGTAACAGAATCCCGAGAGGCGTGAAACTAATATCACAATATCAGGATGATGTATTTTTCTCTGAAGAATGGAAGAACCTACATGTGGAGTTTTCTTTTAGACCTCTTTCACATGACCGTGTTTTTTTTCCGTTTTGCGGGCCGTTTTAAGCGTTCCTTATATGGTCCGTATATGGAACCATTCATTTCAATGGTTCCGCAAAAACAACGGAAGTGTTTCAGTGTGCATTCCGTTTCCGTATTTCCGTTTTTCTGTTCTGTGCAAAGATAGAACATGTCCTTTTATTGCCCGCAAATCACGATCCATGGCTCCATTCAAGTCAATGGGTCCGCAAAAAAAACGGAACGCATACGGAAATGCATCGCATGTCTTCCGTATCCGTTCAGTTTTTTGCGGAACCATCTATTGAAAATTTTAAGCCCAGCCCAATTATTTCTATGTAATTACTGTATACTGTATATTCCATACGGAAAAACAGAACGGAAACGGAAACAAAAAACGGAAAAACGGACCCGATAAAAACGTCCCGCAAAACACTGAAAAGGCCATACGGTCGACGGTCGTTTGAAAGAGGCCTTAGACTGATGAAATTGGTCCTACAGAGGAACGTAAAGGAATATGAAACATTAACACATGAACTGGAACTCGCAAAGTATGAATTGAGAGCAAGACTTTCTAATAACCAACAACAAGTGTTTTTCAAGAGACTGGAAAAGAAAATAATACCTATGCAATCAAAGATTGGAGGAAGAGAGGAAGAAAGATAAATTCTTGAGAGACAAAGAAGATTACGATAGAGAGAGTGTTTGATCGGAAAGAAAGAAAAAAGAATAAATAGGAAGAAAAAACAAGTGAGAAGGAGAAACATGGAAGGATGGACCACAAAATCTGATTCAAGTGCCTCGGAGGATTTAAATGGTGCACAACTAAATAATAACATAGAAGAAGAAATGGCAGTGGGAGAAAATACTCCCCCTTTAGGAGAAAGATCAGAAGGGGGTGTTTGAAGGGGAAGAAGTTGGAAAGGAAGCTACAAAAGGAAAAAGTGTCCTGGAAGTAATAAGCCTAAAAGGAGAAGATACTGTAAGAGCACATATAGGGAGTAATGTGATTAATCTGACAGACACACAATTGGATGAGGACTGTTTATTAGTGTTATCAAAAGGTTTAAATTTTGGTATAGTGGGAGATTTTGACCCAGTTGAGTTTAAAGTAGATTTGTTCAAGGCTATTAGAAAGTTACATTTATATAAGATTCATAGGAATGATAAGAGATCTAGGGGGGAGAGGAGAGAAGGGGAATATCCAAGTGTTGTCAGTGAATTTGGATTGAATATGAGCAAAAAACATGATCAAGTAGACGGGACAGTGGTGAACACATTGCTTGACCTACAGCGGGAGACAGATTTAAAGGAAACCTGTCACCAGGAAATTCACTGATAAACCAGGCATACTGCCTTGCAGGGCTCATTCTGCTGAATATAATGATACCAGTCACTTGGTGATATGTTGCTTTATTGTGGAGAAAAAGTACTTTGAATCCATATGCTAATGAGCTGATTTGAGTCCAGTAGTTGATTTGAGTCCAGCATTTTTTCTATTCAGAGCTGTAGCCACTCCCCTATTCACTTCTTTAGATGTAAAAGGGGCGTGGTTTACTACATCATTCATTCATTTTAATAATTGGCGGGAAAATGAATAACAGGGAATGCTAAGGTATTATATTACTTAGGTAAAAAAAAGGGGCGGAAAATACTATTGAAGTTTATTTAAGCTTATTATAATAAGGGCTAGTTTGTTCATGGGGTGATAAACACATGATGGCTGATAAGGGAGATGTCACCGTGGGTATGGCAGTTAGGCTTTATAGTGAAAGGCAGCAAGGCTTGTATCGGCTATAATGCAGGTCATTTTTTTAAACCACGCCCCTTTTACATCTGAAGAAGTGAATAGGGGAGTGGCTACAGCTCTGAATAGAAAAAACGCTGGACTCATATCAACTACTGAACTCAAATCCGCTCATTAGCATATGGATTAAAAATACTTTTTCTCCACAATAAAGTAACAGATCACCAAGTGAAAGGTATCATTATATTCAGCATGGTGAGCCCTACAAGGCAGCATGCCTGGTTTATCAGTGAATTTCCTGGTGACAGGTTCCCTTTAAGTCAAACTGGAGAAAAGGAAGAGATTGATGTCAAATGTCTAATATATCCAAGAAACCAGATAAATATAAGTAGAGAAGAAGAACGAGCCTTAGTTTGGCTTATGAAACAAGAAGACATAGTAGTGAAACCAGCCGACAAGGGAGGGAATATGGTGTTGATGAAAAAAGATTATTACATCAAAGAGGACATGAGACAACTGAGAGATGAGAGAGTATATGTACAATTGAAGAATTACCCTATTCCACAATACCAGAAGCAGCTGAAGTTGTTACTACAGAAGTATATGGAGAGAGGAGTTATAACAGAGAGAACAGTGGAAAAACTTTACCCCAAATTTCCCACAAAACCCAAGTGGTATTTTGTACCCAATGTACATAAATAAGTGAGGGACCCACCTGGGCGGCCCACAGTGTCAGAATTAGGGTCAATTACAGAACCCATGTTACAATAGATAGATTGGTTATTATGAATAACTGGCACCTCTTAGAATATGATGAAGAATTGAAGGAGAGAACAAAGAATCCACCTATAATAAGTTTTAGAAGAAGCCAGAATAAAAAGTGCATAGTACCTTTGAGAGCAGAAAAGAAAATTCGTTAGAAAAGGGAATCCACAGGGAAATTATAAATGTGGCCAATGTACAGCTTGTAAGTCTATGGTAAGGACAAGAAATTTGAATATAGGAGGAGTCAGGCATGTAGTAAGACAATTTATCTTATGTAAAACATAATTTTTGGTATATGTGATTTTTTGCCCATGTGGAAGGTTCTGTATAGGGAAGACTATTAGATGCCTTTATATTAGATTTAGGGAACACAGGAAATCCATCAAAACAGGAATAGGTTCACCAAGATTAATTATGTGAAAAAAGCGCATGGGGGACAGCAATGTCCTCACATGTGCAGGTATAGAAGTGGTAGGGATCCTAAAAAATGGAGGTGATAGACACCGGTATCTTCTTCAGAGAGAAGCCTCTTGGATAATCAGAACAAATGCTATGGGCTCCTTGGGTCTAAATGATAAAAACGATCTAGCTGTATTTATTTAATTCTTTAATTATTGTTTTATTTGAATAAAGTTTTGTTTTTAGAAGTAAGATGTCGTTGTGAACGTGATGATGTCAGTCGCAGCTGAAGAGAAGGGAGCACACTGACGCCATCACGTGAGTGGCCAGGCCGCCTGTGACTGAGTATCCACCGGCATCTGCAACCTTGTTTTTTATGCTTTGAATAAAGCACTGCAAGAATGATTTTGGCGACTGACGCAAATTTATTGCTCTCTATTTTTTCATAAGTTGTATGATTCTGTCCAAGTGCAGAGCACTACCTGAAGTATTACATGCCTACGCTAACAAACTCCTGTCCACCCTAGAAATTACAGCAGTGCCGACACGGGAACTTTGTTTTCTTTTGTGGACATGAGTGATTTATTTTAAATTATACAATTGACCTAAGAATTATGATTTCATAATGCATTATGGAGAATAATTTAGATAGGTATATATATTGTGCGTTGATTCTTTATTCAGTGTTTTATCTAGTGTTTTTATATATTTTTTATAAACATTATGTATCAAATATTAAAATGTCATAATGATTAACATAATATAGTTTATTGTTTTCATGCAGAACTAGATGATTGAGTGCATGTCATTATAACTTTTTTGATACCAGAGACAGGGACCCTGCCTTCATTTTTTATTTACACTTTTTTTTTTTTTTTTACTTTTCACTAAAATCCCCGAAACCACTTTCATTGGTTCCTGGGATCTTCACTGAGGTCGCTGCTGTATGTTAACAGCGTGGCCACAGAGATCTTTACCAATAGGTGGTGCCACCACTTTGTTCTATAATCTTAAAAGAAAATACATCAGGTTACAGATACAAGCCTACCGCCATGACGTAAAAAGTCGTGCAGCGGTAGGAAAGAGGTTAAAACATGCAGATAATGACAATGCTAGCTTTGTAAGGTATATTTTTCTTTGACATTGTAACTACTGACTGCCAATATTCCCCTACTTACTGCCGCAGTCCCGGGCTCCGTATTTGGTGGTTATCAGCTTCCGGTGTTTCCCCATTCACCTCCGCAGTCCTGGGCTCTGTCCTTGCAGGCTTCATCCTTCCTGGAATTGGTTTCCAGCCTGTTCCCTGTAGCACTACCTTAAAGAGGACCTGTCACCACTACTGACATACTAGTTTTAATTGATACATGCGTTCTCTAGTAGAAGTAATAAAAGAATGGCACTACATAGAGCCAGAAGAATAGATGCTCCAGAATTGTTATTACTTGGGTAATGCAAGTAGTTATTAAAACATGTCAGGAGTAGTGACAGGTCCTCTTTAAGGGCCAGTGCGAGTCACTTCCTGTGATCTATAGGTTTAGCACATGTGACTGCTGACCAATCATAGCCACCTTGCCCCCATATAAGTGGTCCAGCCCCCTTCCCAGGCACCTGAGCGTCAAAGGTCCTTGTGTCCGGCAAAAGTTGTGATGTCTTTGCTGGTGTTTAGTGTTGAGCGAACCCAAACTGCAAAGCTGTGGGCACTTAGAAGCCATCACAGCCATGTCTAGTAATGGCATGGCTGTGATTGGCCGGTGCATCATGTGACCCAGTCTCTATACAAGCTTGATCACGTGTAGCACCGCCCCTCAGCTCTGAGTATTGCAGGGACAGGAAGCAGGCAGCTGAAGTGAGGGAGAGTGTTAGGAATCTCATCTGGCTATTTATTCCGTGGGTGACCTATAGCGATCCTTTGTGGAGCAATGCACTATCTTTGTACCCCTGACACAAAAATATAATAGTTCATCTGTCTGTTAGTACAGTGGGCGACATATGCCCATTTTTGGTGTGAGGTACACCTGCACTGCATTCGTGACAGGGAAATTAATATAGTTAATCCGTCTGTTAGTTCAGCCAGTGACATATACCCATTTTTTGTGTGAGGTACACCTGCACTGCATCCATGACAGTGAAATTATTATAGTTAGACTGTCTGTTAGATCGGTGGGTGACATATACCCATTTTTGCTGTGAGGTACACCTGCACTGCATACGTGACAGGAAAATTAATATAGTTAATCTGTCTGTTAGTTCAGTGGGTGACCTCAAAGAATGAGTAGAGCTTAAAATAAGGGACGTGACCCTGGTTGTGGTGCTGCTGGTGTTGGTTGAGCTCCTGTTGCAGGGAGAGGATGTGGTCGATCCGTGACAGTTACACGCCCAAATGAAACACCTTCCTTAGGTGCACGTAGGCCAGTGTTTCCCAACCAGTGTGCCTCCAGCTGTTGCAAAACTACAACTCCCAGCATGCCCGCACAGCCAAATGCTGTCTGGGCATGCTGGGAGTTGTAGTTTTGCAACAGCTAGAGGCACGCTGGTTGGGAAACACTGACGTAAGCGACAGAACGTTTAGCATTATTTTGTAGGCCTAAATAACAGTGTACGAATGGTGAGGCCAGAACAAGTAGAGGCGGTAGTAGATTGGGTGGCTGCCAGTGCCTCCAGTTCCTTCACATTGTTTCCCACCCAGTCCCCCGCTGAAAGCGCAGAGTTGGCACCTGCAGCCCATGGGCATCGGTCTTTCACCTCACCCCCTTGCAAATCAGACAAGCAGTCTGAGACCCAAGTCATGCAGCAGTCTCTAATGCTTTTTGATGACTCTGCTTGCAGGGTTTCTGTGGGCCATCCACCTAGCCCTGCCCCAGAAGTGGAAGAGATTCAGTGCACTGATGCCCACCCACTTATGTTTCAGGATGTGGACATGGGAGGACCACCGTAGCACGTCTCTGATGATGACGAAACATAGGTGACAACTTCTGCGGCTTTCTGCAGTGTACAGACCGTCAAGGAGGGCAGGGATGAGGAGTGGGTGGAGGTTGATGTGGACAAGGACGAGGTCCTAGACCCCACATGGAATCAAGGTCATGCGAGTGACGTGTGCAGTTCGGAGGAAGAGGTGGTGGTCACACACCGCCAGCCGCACAGCAAAAGAGGGAGCAGGGTGGAAAATCATAGTGGCAGTCCCCTAGCCAGTACGCCTGCTACTGCCCACTGCCCCCAGGGACTGAGCACACCAACTCCAAGGAGTTCCCTGGCGTGGCAGTTCTTCAAACAATGTGCTGACGACAAGACGCAAGTGACTTGCATGCTGTGCAATCAGAGCCTGAAGCAAGGCATAAATGTTCTAAACCTGAGCACCACCTGCATGACCAGGCATCTAAACGCAAAGCACGAGCTGCAGTGTAGTACACACCTCAAAAACCACAAAAGGTCTCAGGCTCCTCCTGCTCCCTCTTCTGCTGCAGTCTAGGCCTCTTTCTCCCCCTCTGCAGTGACAACTGTCACCCCACAAACAGAGGATGTGGCAGCAACACCACCACCTCCACCACCATCACCAAGCATCTCCACACTGTTCCATGGAAGCGTTCAGCTGTCCATCCCCCAAACACTGGAGAGAAAGAGGAAGTACCCCCTACCCACCAGAAATTCCTGGCCCTGAATGCCAGCATTTCAAAATTCCTGGCCTTTGAAATGCTGTCATTCCGTCTGGTGGAGACGGACTTTTTAAAAAACCTTAGGGCGGTGGCTGTCCCACAGTATGTGGTTCCCAGCCGCCACTATTTTTCCAGGTGAGCCCTCCCTGCCCTGCACAACCATGTGACGGACAAAATCAGGTGTGCACTGCGCATCTGTGGCAAGGTCCACATAACCACCGATACGTGGACCAGTAAGCACGGGTAGGGACCACCAACTTTAGCACAGCCGGGGGAAACGACAGCAGGCTGTTTTGAAACTCATCTGTTTGGGGGGAAAAACCCACATCACGCAGGAGCTGTGGACAGGTGTGACAGGCGTAGCACTATGAAGTATCTTTTGCGCTCTGGCATTAAAAGAATTTGATATCTCTAACTTTTTAGTGCAACCAGACTGTCTATTACTTTGCTTCAGTCTTGTTTCTTTTGAGCAAATTCTCCTAGCGCCATTCTATTGAAACAGTAGGCTTAAAGAGCACACCAAATACTTGAAATAGCGTCTTTATTAGCCTTAACTTTTCTTCATATATAACACTGCCACCTCTGCAGCAGATAGTCCATGTACAAACACGTGTTGCATAAAGTATCACAAAATGGCAGTGTGCATAAAATGGTGGTTTAACTGTTCAATCTTGTCATTCAACATAAGTGGTGGATATATTTCTCTCTTCAGTATCTGTACTTTCACTCTAAGTTTTTTAAGCAATTTATAATCACTCTGAGGGGTATATCTGAGGCTTAACCAATAGTTCTATTTTCACAGTTTGTGCGTAGTTTGGTCACAGTTTGGTGGAACTGTGAACAAACATATACAGCTGGTCTCAGTATATAGTTCTGATCACAGTATTAACAATATGAACATTATATAACCGTCCTAAATATTTAGGCTGCTTGTTCCCATAAAACACAGCTCTGACTGGATGTGTCTATTTAGCTCCTCTTCTCTGGTCTATATTAACTCCAGAAGATTCTTCTATGCCGCAGGGGTAGGCAACCTTTGGCTCCCAGCTGTTATGAAACTACAACTGGGATTTGTAGCTTTACAACAGCTGGGAGCCGAAGGTTGCTGATGCCTGTTAGGGGATTTTCCACACATACTCAGTGTGAAGTTGGCTGTGATTGGTTAAGACTCCTGGGCAGTAACCACAGTTTAACCCTATGCTTTCTGTTGTTAATTCTGCTGTGTCCTTGAGCTTACCTTACATTTATTTACTAAATCTTAAAGGCATATTATCTTTTCTGCTTCTGTGAACACAATATATAACTGTTATATGACATCCAGAAACATGAAGTCACTGTAAATAACTCTTTATATCTCTAATATATGAACATAGGAACTGTATTACATTTATTGGCAAGTCTAGCTATATAAACATGTAAGTCATATTGGCAACATAGGATAGGTCTTAGCTGGCCAGCTATAACGGGCATGAAACAACAGTTTGGGCGGGGCCCTGGGGCCCAGGTATAGGAAGCATCATTCGCAAATTCAAGGCAAAGGGCACTGTTGAAACGCTACCTGGTCGTGGCAGAAAGAAGATGCTGACTTCGACTGCTGTGCGCTACCTGAAGCGCAAAGTGGAGAAAAGTCCCCGTGTGACTGCTGAGGAACTGAAAAAAGATTTGTCAGATGCGGGTACTGAAGTTTCGGCTCAGACAATAAGGCGCACACTGCGTAATGAAGGCCTCCATGCCAGAACTTCCAGGCGCACCCCCTTGCTGTCTCCAAAGAATAAGAAGAGTCGACTGCAGTATGCCAAAAGTCATGTGGACAAACCACAAAAGTTTTGGGATAGTGTTCTGTGGACTGATGAAACAAAATTAGAACTATTTGGGCCCATGGATCAACGCTATGTTTGGAGGAGGAAGAACAAGGCCTATAAAGAAAAGAACACCTTGCCTACTGTGAAGCATGGCGGGGGGTCAATCATGCTTTGGGGATGTTTTGCTTCTACAGGTACAGGGAAGCTTCAGCGTGTGCAAGGTGCCATGAATTCTCTTCAGTACCAGGAGATATTGGATGAAAATGTGATGCAGTCCGTCACAAACCTGAGGCTTGGGAGACGTTGGACCTTTCAACAGGACAATGATCCCAAGCATACCTCCAAGTCCACTAGAGCATGGTTGCAGATTAACCCTAGGTTCACACCTGAGCGTTTTTCAGCGCGTTCAAACGCGCTGTTAAACGCTCAACAGATGAAAACCAATGCATCCCTATGGTAGTGGTTCACACTTGAGCGTTTTACAGCGCGTAAAAATGCGCTGTAAAACGCCCGATGCATAAGCTCGTTCAGGAGCGTTTTTTTGGGCGTTTGTCGCGCTTTTCCTCCCATAGACTTCAATGGGAACGCACATAAAACGTTGGGAATGGGAACGCGCATTAAAGTGTAGATATGCCTTTTTCTATTGGTCTCCAGAATCACGAATGCGCGTATGACGCGCGTTTCCTATTTGCAAGAACTTTCTAAAACGCTCAGGTCTGAACCCAGGGTAAAGGCTGGAACATTTTGAAGTGGCCATCACAGTCACCAGACTTAAATCCAATTAAGAACCTCTGGTGGGACTTACCCTCAGTTCACACTTGCGGGTTTTACAGCGCGTTCCTACGCACTGTAAAACGCTCAACAGGAGAAAACTCATGTTTCCCTATGGGCATGGTTCTCACCTGAGCGTTTTACAGCGCGTTTGAACGCACTGTAAACCTGGGTTCAGACCTGAGCGTTCTTGAAACGCACGTTTTACGCGCGTTTGTGTCGCGCGTATTACAGCGCGTTTTTGCAAATAGGAAACGCGCGTCGTACGCGCGTTCTTGTGATTGACTACTGTGGTGTCAATCACAATACGCGTGACAAACGCCCCCAAAAAAGCTCAAGTACTTGTTTATGCGTAGGGCATTTACAGCGCGTTCGAACGCGCTGTAAAACGCGAAAATGTGAACCAGTCCCATAGGGAAGAATTGGTTTGCATGTGTTGAGCGTTTTACAGCGCGTTCTAACGCGCTGTAAAACGCGCAAGTGTGAACTTAGGGCAAAACACCCTACGCTCAAAGAAGTTCTTGAGCTTCTTTGGGGCGTTTTGTCGCGCGTTTGCACCCATAGACTTCAATGGGAACGCGCGTAAAACGCGCGTTTAACACGCGTTAAAGTGTAGATATGCCTTTTTCAATTGGTCTCCGGAGTCACGAACGCGCGTATGACGCGCGTTTCCTATTTGCAAAACCGCGCTGTAATACGCGCGACAAGAACGCGCGTAAAACGCGCGTCTCAGAAACGCTCAGGTGTGAACCCAGGGTTAAAGAAAGCAATTGCAGCGCGCAAGCCTAAGAATGTGACTGAACTGGAGGCTTTTGCCCATGAACAATGGGCGAAGATACCAGTAGATTACTGCAAGACACTTGTGTCAAGCTATGCTTCACGTTTAAAAGCTGTTATAACTGGAAAAGGATGTTGTATTAAGTACTAAGATTGAATGTCACTTGGGGGTTGAATAAAACTGATAATGATGTGAGCACAGAAAAGACATTTGTGGTTATTTCATTATAAATGTTATGTTATATTTGTCTGACTTACAAGTGCCTCTTGTATTTAATTGTGAACAAGATGACTGAAATGATCAAAATCAATGGCCAAAACACTCAATTTCAGTGGGGGTTGAATCATTTTGAACACAACTGTATATGCCTTCTCATTCGCTGTTAAGGGATACTCATGTTTAATGGGATAGGACAATCTGTCTGTCATACAAAAATTGGGCTATATATACCCCCATATTGGCTGCTATCCTCAACTCTGCCCAAAACCCCTGAAGAAGCCAGTTTCCTGGCGAAACATGTCGGGGGGCAGTTGCAGTTTTTAGCTCTTGTTGATCAACGAAATGCAGCACAGTAGTTAAGTCGTACTCAAGCAGGACACCTTATCCTAATACAGCAGCGTTGGTTGTAGCCAGTTAGCCTTCACAGCCAGTCAGTCCAGTCAGATTGCTACCCCAGCATGTGTGTTGTGTGAGTGTGTCTTGACAGCTATATAAACCATAAAAAAATGTGGTGATAAGAAAGCAGGATGCGCTCATACCCATATGCAGTTGTGCATTTCTATAGGGGAGCACATCCTGCACTTGTAGTCCGTTGCTAATGGCAATCACCAGCAAAAAATGCATACAATGGATGATGCCAGCAACGGACTACAAGTACCACAATGGACATCCTACATAAGATGAAATTTATGTGGATGTGGCAAGAATTCAGAACAAACACAGAACCAGAGATAGGTGCACACTGCCGTCACACTAAACCCTCACACTGATGTTAAAAATTGAGAGTTAGTTCGACATATCCTACTAGGAGGACATGTCTTAAGCCTCGGGCACCAGCGTCAAGGTCTCTCAAGTAGCCCGAGGGCCCTAACACTCACCTACCTGCGCCATATGGGCGATATCAGGGGCCAGTGGGCAATTACAGGAGCATTAGGACGACTCACAAACATCTCCTCTGTTACCTCCAGCATGTAGCCATGCTTGCAATGGGAGGTGGGAGGTGTACGGAGTACGGAGGTGTATAAACTCCAATTTAAATGTGCCTGTTTTTCATCTTCAGGTCACATTTGGGTGCACCTGCTAGGCCTTGGGCTATATCAGTCAGTCTTGGGTAGGGCTCATAGACAGACACCTCCCACCTCCCATTGCAAGCATGGCTACATGCTGGAGGTAACAGAGGAGATGTTTGTGAGTCGTCCTAATGCTCCTGTAATTGCCCACTGGCCCCTGATATCGCCCATATGGCGCAGGTAGGTGAGTGTTAGGGCCCTCGGGCTACTTGAGAGACCTTGACGCTGGTGCCCGAGGCTTAAGACATGTCCTCCTAGTAGGATATGTCGAACTAACTCTCAATTTTTAACATCAGTGTGAGGGTTTAGTGTGACGGCAGTGTGCACCTATCTCTGGTTCTGTGTTTGTTCTGAATTCTTGCCACATCCACATAAATTTCATCTTATGTAGGATGTCCATTGTAGTACTTGTAGTCCGTTGCTGGCATCATCCATTGTATGCATTTTTGCTGGTGATTGCCATTAGCAACGGACTACAAGTGCAGGATGTGCTCCCTATAGAAATGCACAACTGCATATGGGTATGAGCGCATCCTGCTTTCTTATCACCACATTTTTGATGGTTTATATATATATATGTACGGAGGTGTATAAACTCCAATTTAAATGTGCCTGTTTTTCATCTTCAGGTCACATTTGGGTGCACCTGCTAGGCCTTGGGCTATATCAGTCAGTCTTGGGTAGGGCTCATAGACACCTCCCACCTCCCATTGCAAGCATGGCTACATGCTGGAGGTAACAGAGGAGATGTTTGTGAGTCGTCCTAATGCTCCTGTAATTGCCCACTGGCCCCTGATATCGCCCATATGGCGCAGGTAGGTGAGTGTTAGGGCCCTCGGGCTACTTGAGAGACCTTGACGCTGGTGCCCGAGGCTTAAGACATGTCCTCCTAGTAGGATATGTCGAACTAACTCTCAATTTTTAACATCAGTGTGAGGGTTTAGTGTGACGGCAGTGTGCACCTATCTCTGGTTCTGTGTTTGTTCTGAATTCTTGCCACATCCACATAAATTTCATCTTATGTAGGATGTCCATTGTGGTACTTGTAGTCCGTTGCTGGCATCATCCATTGTATGCATTTTTTGCTGGTGATTGCCATTAGCAACGGACTACAAGTGCAGGATGTGCTCCCCTATAGAAATGCACAACTGCATATGGGTATGAGCGCATCCTGCTTTCTTATCACCACATTTTTTGATGGTTTATATATATATATGTACGGAGGTGTATAAACTCCAATTTAGGGTCCATTCACACGTCCGCAATTCCATTCCGCATTTTGCGGAACGGAATTGCGGACCCATTAGTTTCAATGGGGACAGACGATGTCCCGGCCGGGTCCGCAATTGCGGATCCGCACTTCCGGGTCCGCAATTGCGTTCCCGAAAAAAATAGAACATGTCCTATTCTTGTCCGCAATTGCGGACAAGAAAAGGCATTTTCTATGAGAGTGCCGGCGATGTGCGGTCCGCAAATTGCGGAACGCACATCGCCGATGTCCGTGTTTTGCGGATCCGCGGATCCGTGGATCCGCAAAACACACACGGACGTGTGAATGGACCCTTAAATGTGCCTGTTTTTCATCTTCAGGTCACATTTGGGTGCACCTGCTAGGCCTTGGGCTATATCAGTCAGTCTTGGGTAGGGCTTATAGACACCTCCCACCTCCCATTGCAAGCATGGCTACATGCTGGAGGTAACAGAGGAGATGTTTGTGAGTCGTCCTAATGCTCCTGTAATTGCCCACTGGCCCCTGATATTGCCCATATGGCGCAGGTAGGTGAGTGTTAGGGCCCTCGGGCTACTTGAGAGACCTTGACGCTGGTGCCCGAGGCTTAAGACATGTCCTCCTAGTAGGATATGTCGAACTAACTCTCAATTTTTAACATCAGTGTGAGGGTTTAGTGTGACGGCAGTGTGCAACTATCTCTGGTTCTGTGTTTGTTCTGAATTCTTGCCACATCCACATAAATTTCATCTTATGTAGGATGTCCATTGTGGTACTTGTAGTCCGTTGCTGGCATCATCCATTGTATGCATTTTTGCTGGTGATTGCCATTAGCAACGGACTACAAGTGCAGGATGTGCTCCCTATAGAAATGCACAACTGCATATGGGTATGAGCGCATCCTGCTTTCTTATCACCACATTTTTGATGGTTTATATATATATATGTACGGAGGTGTATAAACTCCAATTTAAATGTGCCTGTTTTTCATCTTCAGGTCACATTTGGGTGCACCTGCTAGGCCTTGGGCTATATCAGTCAGTCTTGGGTAGGGCTCATAGACACCTCCCACCTCCCATTGCAAGCATGGCTACATGCTGGAGGTAACAGAGGAGATGTTTGTGAGTCGTCCTAATGCTCCTGTAATTGCCCACTGGCCCCTGATATCGCCCATATGGCGCAGGTAGGTGAGTGTTAGGGCCCTCGGGCTACTTGAGAGACCTTGACGCTGGTGCCCGAGGCTTAAGACATGTCCTCCTAGTAGGATATGTCGAACTAACTCTCAATTTTTAACATCAGTGTGAGGGTTTAGTGTGACGGCAGTGTGCACCTATCTCTGGTTCTGTGTTTGTTCTGAATTCTTGCCACATCCACATAAATTTCATCTTATGTAGGATGTCCATTGTAGTACTTGTAGTCCGTTGCTGGCATCATCCATTGTATGCATTTTTGCTGGTGATTGCCATTAGCAACGGACTACAAGTGCAGAGATGTGCTCCCTATAGAAATGCACAACTGCATATGGGTATGAGCGCATCCTGCTTTCTTATCACCACATTTTTTGATGGTTTATATATATATATGTACGGAGGTGTATAAACTCCAATTTAGGGTCCATTCACACGTCCGCAATTCCATTCCGCATTTTGCGGAACGGAATTGCGGACCCATTAGTTTCAATGGGGACAGACGATGTCCCGGCCGGGTCCGCAATTGCGGATCCGCACTTCCGAGTCGCAATTGCGTTCCCGAAAAAATAGAACATGTCCTATTCTTGTCCGCAATTGCGGACAAGAAAAGGCATTTTCTATGAGTGCCGGCGATGTGCGGTCCGCAAATTGCGGACGCACATCGCCGATGTCCGTGTTTTGCGGATCCGCGGATCCGTGGATCCGCAAAACACACACGGACGTGTGAATGGACCCTTAAATGTGCCTGTTTTTCATCTTCAGGTCACATTTGGGTGCACCTGCTAGGCCTTGGGCTATATCAGTCAGTCTTGGGTAGGGCTTATAGACACCTCCCACCTCCCATTGCAAGCATGGCTACATGCTGGAGGTAACAGAGGAGATGTTTGTGAGTCATCCTAATGCTCCTGTAATTGCCCACTGGCCCCTGATATCGCCCATATGGCGCAGGTAGGTGAGTGTTAGGGCCCTCGGGCTACTTGAGAGACCTTGACGCTGGTGCCCGAGGCTTAAGACATGTCCTCCTAGTAGGATATGTCGAACTAACTCTCAATTTTTAACATCAGTGTGAGGGTTTAGTGTGACGGCAGTGTGCACCTATCTCTGGTTCTGTGTTTGTCTTGACAGCTATTGACATAGTATCAGACAAGTGTGCTGTGCAGTGAGATAGTCTGCAAGCAGCATAGCTAATCATTTAGAACCATCAACCATCAATATTTAGTATCAGGCTGGGAACACACCTAGGCGTTTCTGAATCGCGCGTATGACGCGCGTTTTACGCGCGTTTTTGGATGCGCGTATTTGTAACTAAGAAACGCGCGTCATACGCGCGATTCAGTGATTCTCCCCTATGGTAACATTGTCTATAGGCGCGTTAAAATGCCCAAAAGAAGCTTATGTACTTGTTTGGGCGTTGGGCGTTTTACAGCGCGTTCAAACGCGCTGTAAAACGCCCAAATGTGAACCATGCCTATAGGGAAGCATGGCTTTTCACATGTAGGGCGTATTACAGCGCGTACAAACGCGCTGAAAAACGCCCAGGTGTGTTTCCAGGGTCAAACCATAGGCGGCCCTCCACATTTGGCTCCTTCACACACCACATTTCTGTGCTAGTGGGGCGCCGGCATCTGTAGCTGACGCCTCACTATCATTTGCGGTAGCCTCCTATATTGAGTCAATAACGCTGGCTGTCAGTTATTTAGTGGCCGTTATACTGGCTTTCAACCCACGCTGGTACCCTTTGGCAGCATAGGATATGTGATAGTGCACATCTCAGTTTCCTTGCAAAAAAGCAGAGCTCTAAGTATTTTAACTATTTGTATGGCTCACAGACATTTTTTTTCTATTTACAATTAAAAGTAAAGTTTTAATCTTTACTTCATACCTGGGTCAAGATAGGGTTAGGTCTTTCTTTGGCATTGGTGCATGTGTATAAGTATACCTTTACCCAGGTTAGGTCCATTTTGTTAAATTAAAGGGGCAGAAAAGAGACATTGAAGCACCTTGGGGCAGGGAGTAGTATCAAGGGCAGCGAGGCACCTTTGGGTAGGAATGAGTATCAGGGGCAGCAAGGCACCTGGGGGCAGGGTGAACAAAAGGGGCAGCAAGACAACTGAGGGAAAGAGGGGGCAGCGAGGCACGTGAGGGCAGGAGAGAGCAGAGAGGAGCAGTGAAGCACCTGGGAGCAGAGGGGAGCAGTGAGGCACCGGGGAGCAGAGGGGAGCAGTGAGGCACCGGGGAGCAGAGGGGAGCAGTGAGGCACCGGGGAGCAGAGGGGAGCAGTGAGGCACCGGGGAGCAGAGGGGAGCAGTGAAGCACCTGGGAGCAGAGGGGAGCAGTGAGGCACCAGGGAGCAGAGGGGAGCAGTGAGACACCGGGGAGAAGAGGGGAGCAGTGAGGCACCGGGGAGCAGAGGGGAGCAGTGAGGCACCGGGGAGCAGTGAGGCACCGGGGAGCAGAGGGGAGCAGTGAGGCCCCGGGGAGAAGAGGGGAGCAGTGAGGCACTGGGGAGCAGAGGGGAGCAGTGAGGCACCGGGGAGCAGAGGGGAGCAGTGAAGCACCTGGGAGCAGAGGGGGCAGTTAGGAACCCAAGGGGCAGAGAGGCACCTGGGGGCAGGAGGGAGCAGAGGGTAGCAATGAGGCACCTGGGAGCAGAGGCGAGCAGTGAGGGATCAGGCAGCAGAGAGAGTATAAAGGGCATGAGGAAACAACTAGTGAAGGGGGAGGAAGGACTCCTACAAGAATCTGTTTAGGACTTGGAGTGCACAAGACTCTTCCCCTTGGATCACACCAGCCAATCAGCGCGCCCCTTTTTATCCTGATGCTCATTGGTTAGCCTGCTCCTTGCTAAGGGGGCGGTCCCTTACACTGCTCAGATGTTCAGGGTGCTGCCACCTGCTTCTGGCTGATTCCATGTGCAGTGCCCTTGATCCTCTCAACAATAATGGGGAATAGATCTGCTAGAAGCACAGCTGGGGTTGCGGTCGCCACACAGACCAGGGATACGAGGCAGCCTTGCAAAATAAACTTAATACTGCTGCCATCATTTGCCTACTGTTTGTCCCCAGCCCTGTTCTCCCAGGCCCCTTCTGAGCTGGGGCCCCGAAGCCGCCACTTTCCCTGCTTCCCTGGTAGCTACGCCACTGTTGTACTGAATAGACAAGTACACTTTCGCTTTCCCAATTTTCCAATGCTTTGGGGCCTTCCCAAATTTATAAAAAACAAATAAAAGAAGAAAAAACAGAACAAAAACATTCTTGGCTATCTCCTCCTCCTGGCACATTATGCAAGGCACTATGGGAATGGGGGAGGAGCACTATGGGGACATCTACTGGGGACCCTATATAGGAGTATTTTATACTGGCACACATTATGGGGGCACTGTAGAGAGGTATTTTTTACTGCCACACAATAGGGCATTTTTCACACTGGGGTAGATTATAAGGAGTCTTTTTTGCACTGACACACATTATAAGGGGGGCATTTTCCTACTGTCACCCATTATAATGAGAATAAGTACAGGGTGGGCCATTTATATGGATACACCTTAATAAAATGGGAATGGTTGGTGATATTAACTTTCTGTTTGTGGCCATTTTGAATCCAACTTTTGTTTTTTTAATAGGAAGAGGGTCATGTGACACATCAAACTTATTGGGAATTTCAGAAGAAAAACAATGGTGTGCTTGGTTCTAACGTAACTTTATTCTTTCATGAGTTATTTACAAGTTTCTCTTTGTTTATAGCCATTGACATGTCGCCGAGGTTAACACGTGAGGAGCTGATAGAAATTGTGTTGATGTCTGGTGAACGCAGTAACCGGGTCATTGCAGCAGATTTCAATGCAAGACACCCTATGAGACCACCCATTTTCCATGCTACAGTTAGCAAACTGCTTGCTAAGTTTCGTGGAACTGGTTCAGTGTTGGATTTGCCAAAATGTGGACGCATGAAATCTGTCACTAATGAAGAAACATCAGTGGCTGTCCTAGCTTCAAAGAGCCCACAGCGTAGCACTTGCCGCATGTCACTGGAGAGTGGCATTAGTCGAACATCCCTTCGGCGGATATTAGCTACTCACAAATGGCACCCTTACAAACTCCAGCTACTGCAGCATCTCAACGAGGATGACCCAGATCAGCGCACTGAATTTTCAGAATGGGCAAAACAAAAATTGGAACAGGACCCTCAGTTTATGCAGAAGATTTTGTTCAGTGATGAGGAAAACTTTTATGTGAATGGTGAAGTTAACAAACAAAACCACCGCTATTGGTCTGACACTAACCCACATTGGATACATCCCTCCAAGACTGTTAGACCATAAAAATTGATGGTATGGTGTGGATATGGGGTAAAAAGTGGGGCCATTCTTCATCAATGGAAACCTCAAGGCCACTGGACATGCGAAATTGCTACATGATGATGTGTTTCCCTCTTTATGCACTGAAGCTGGCACGTTCCCTGAGTTTTTCCAGCAAGATGGTGCACCACCACATTATGGGTGTCAGGTCCGAGCATTCCTAGATGAACAGTTTCCTGGAAAGTGGATTGGTCGTCGTGGGCTAGTTGAATGGCCCCCAAGGTCTCCCAATCTGACCCCCTTAGACTTTTATCTTTGGGGTCATCTGAAGGCAATTGTCTATGCTATGAAGATACGAGATGTGCAGCACCTGAAACTACGGATATTGGAAGCCTGCGCTAGCAATTTATTTCCGCTCCTCACGTGTTAACCTCGGCGACATGTCAATGGCTGTAAACAAAGAGAAACTTGTAAATAACTCATGAAAGAATAAAGTTACGTTAAAACCAAGCACACCATTGTTTTTCTTGTGAAATTCCTAATAAGTTTGATGTGTCACATGACACTCTTCCTATTGAAAAAAAAAAAAAGTTTGATTCAAAATGGCCGCCATGGTCACCACCCACCACCAGATGTAATAATGCTGCCATACTGCTCATACTAGTATTCATATTCCCAATGGCCCCCATTGGGGATATAAATACTAGTATGAGCAGTATGGCAGCATTATTACATCTGGGGCACAGTGGGGACATTATTACTGTAGGGGCACTATTACTAATAAGTGCACTCTCACATAATTCATACTATTGGTTAGACTTTGAAGAGCGAGCACTATTACTGTGGGGGGCACACTGGCACAGTATCAGCTTATGCAAACCATTGTGGTGTTTAACAAGCAGGATATGCTCAACCCATATGCAGTTGTGCATGTATATAGGGGAGCACATCCTGCACTTGTAGTCCATTGCTAGGAGCAATCAACAGCAAAAAATGCATACAATGGAAGATGCCAGCAACAGACTACAAGTACCACAATAACCATCCTACATACGATAACGATAATGTGGATGTGGAGAACAATCAAAAACATAACCATAGCAAAGGCAGGTGCACTTTGCGGCAATACTAAACATGTCCTCCTAGTAGGATGTGTCGAATTAACCTCTCAATTTTAACATCAGTGTGAGGGTTTAGTATTGCCGCAGAGTGCACCTGCCTTTGCTATGGTTATGTTTTTGACAGTATCAGCTTAGCACAATTATTTTGGGGGACATTATGTTTACACTATTAGTATCAGGGACACTATTTACTGAGCGCAGTTATTTTTTACGGCACTGTGTGCCAATAATTATTGAAGTGGGCACTATCTGTGTGGTACTAGTATTTTCAGGGGGTTTATCTGTTTCTGCAGTATAGTGTTGGGTGTAGCACGTTGGGATGTTGAGAAGGTGGGAGGATGATGGAATAGTAGGGAACTAAGATGTCTGTTTGTCAAACTCTGCAGAGATGAGAGATGGCTGAAAGAAATCATTATGGTGGTGTGATCTAAAAGGAGAAGATGAGGAAAGAGGACATCTACATCAAAGGTTAATGTCACTGGATGTAAGAGGTGTGTGACGCTGTATTAGGCTACTTTCAAATCTGCATTAGTAATTCCAGAAGGCTGTTCCAGCCAGGGGCTTATTAAGTGCATGATAGGCCCAGGGCTGTCTACCCAACTTGGTCCCCTCCCTCGATTTTAGTTTAGTTGTTTGTTTGTTTTTTGTATGAAGAGGCTGCGGTACTTTGATAAATTACCTCAAATGTCCCTATAGTGTCCACAACAATTATATTGCCCCCTAGAGTGCCCTCAGTAATAATAATAACACCCTATATTCTGCTCCAGGTAATAATCCCTGTATAGTGTCCCCAAATATAATGTCCCCTTATATGTCCCTGTAATAGAATTGCTCCTAAAGTGCCTTCCCAATAGCAACACACCACATTGCCTAAAATAGAAATTTGCCCCCACATAGTAATTTCCCCCACACTGCCCCTGCATAGTAATCCATCCCATAGTAATTTCCCCCACACTGTCCCCACATAGTAATCCGCCCCATAGTAATTTGCCCCCACACAGTAATTCGATCACACTGCCCCCATATATTAACTTGCCCCCACACAGTAATTACCCCCACACTGCCCCCACATAGTGATCCCCACATAGTAATTTGACCTCACACAGTAATTTCTATCATACTGCCCCCATATAGTAATTTGCCCCCATACAGTAATTTCCCCCACACTGCCCCCACATAATAATTCCCACCACACTGCCCCCACACAGTTATTTCCCCCACACTGCCCCCACATAATAATTTGCCCCCACACAACCCTCACATAGTAGTTTCCCCATAATAATTTGCCCCCACATAATAATCCATCCCATAGTAATTTGCCCACACACAATAATTTCCCCCACACTGCCCAAACATAGTAATTTCCCCCACACTGCCCCCACATAGTAATCCCTCCTATAATAATTTGCCCCCAAACAGTAATTTGCCCCACACAACCCTCACATAGTTATTTCCCCTATAATAATTTGCCCCCACATAATAATCCACCGACAGTAATTTTCCCCCACACAGTAATTTCCCACACACTGCTCCATATAGTAATTTTCTCCCACATAGTAATCCCCCCCATAGTAATATGTCCCCCTCACAGTAATTTCCCCCACACTGCCCCATATAATAATTTGCCCCCACACTGCCCCTACATAGTAATCCCCCATAGTAATTTGCCCCCCACACAGTGAAGTCCCCCACACTGCCCCCACAAAGTAATTTCCCCACACTGCCTCCACATAGTAACTTTTACCACCCTGCCCCCACACAGTAATTTCCACCACACTGCCCCACATAGTAATTTCCACCACACTGCCCCCACACAGTAATTTCCCCCACACTGCCCCCACATAGTAATTTCCCCCAAACAGTAATCCCTCCCATAATAATTTGTCCCCATACAGCCCTCACATAGTAATTTCCCCCATAATAATTTGCCCCCACATAGTAATCTCCCCATAATAATTTTCCCCCACACTGCCCCCACAGAGTAATTTCTCCTCATGCTTCCCTCACATAGTAATTTCCCCCCACACAGTAATTTGCCCCCACACAGCCGCTAAATAGTAATTTGCCCCCACACAGCCGCTAAATAGTAATTTGCCCCCACACAGCCGCCATATGGTAATTTGTCCCCACACAGCCCCAATATTGTAATTTGCCCCCACACAGCCCTTATATAGTAATGTGCCCCCGATGTAGTAATTTGCCCTTAGTGCCCCTTTACTAATATGTCCTCCAGTCCCCCTCCTCAGTAATGTCCCCCAAAGTTGGCACGTAAAATAAAAAAATAAAAAACCCTAAAAGCTAAATACTCACCTATGTCCAGGCGCTCAGTCGCTGCTGGTACGTCCCGGCACAGGAACACGATGATGTAATCACGCCCACCTGTGCCAGGATTCTACTACCACATAGGCCTCAGGCCTACTAGGCCTGAAGCCTATGGTGGTGACCGGCGGCAGGGCAGGGAACTCTGCGCTCCCATGCCCCGCCGCAGTATGTGGGCGTTTTGAGTCAGCGTTGGGCCTCCCAGAGATGCTGGGCCCGGGCCAGCTGACCCAAACACCCTTATTCTAATCTGCCATTGGTTCCAGCAGAGAAAAGCCTGCTGGAATTCACCGGATCTAGCACTGCTGGATTCAGACGGAATGCCCGCCAGGACCATTACCTATAATGGGGTCTGGCAGACATCAGGCCACAATCTGGCAAAAATGTAGAGAATTGGCGGGACACAAACCACAGCATGCTGTGGTTTGTGCCCGGCTGATTCCTTGCATTCTCTGCCGGATCATAGTGTCGCAGGTGTTAAAGTAGTGGAGAGTTTGTGGTAGGGCATCCCTTCCATTAACACCTCTGTGTTATCTGGAAAGCAGTACAGTTACGTCATTTTGTCTGCAAACAAATTTAATTACATCTGTCTAGGAACGTTTCTTGATACAGTCATAAATCATAACAGTCTGTTTACCCGAATTGACTGCATTACATGCACTTATCATTTGCAATTTTTATAAAGTACTTTCTAAGTAACAGAATCATTGAAACCCACAGGATTTCTTATTTTCATGCTCAAGAAAGTACGGAGTAAAAAAAATTGTAATACAATATAATATTTATGTTCCCAAAAAAACCCTCAGTTTGTGTTCTTCTACTTTTTTCCAACGTCCCACACACAGTATGTTCATGTGTTATGGTATTCTGTTTGGCTATTAGTACTTCTCTGATGGCTTTGATTTTTACAGACAAGATAAGAAATCACTCAGTACTAGTTTTATCATATCTGAACCTCAGTTTAAATGGGTTGGCCACTTTTTGGCTACTTGTGTATGTAAGATAACTATATGGCACTTAGTAATATAGCCTTTGTTGATATTCTGTGACGTTTGTTATATTTCATACAGCATGTCATGTCTCCTTGGGCAAATCTTCTGTGCTGTTAACAATGAGGCTGGGTTCAGACTTGCGCGTTTTACAGCACGTTCAAACGCGCTGTAAAACGCTCAACACATGAAAACCAATGCTTCCCTATGGCCCTGGTTCTCCCTTGAACGTTTTACAGCGCGTTTGAACGCGCTGAAAAACGTCCTACGCTCAAAAAAGTTTTTGAGCTTCTTTGGGGCGTTTTGTCGCGCGTATTGTGATTGACGCCACAGTGGTCAATCACACAAACGCGCATTAGACGCGCGTTTCCTATTTAAAAAAACGCGCTGTAATACGCACGACAGAAGCGTGCGTAAAACGCGTGTATCAAATACGCGCAAGTCTGAACCCAGCCTGAGTGTACTGTCCATAAGATGGTCACTGATGGAGCGTCATTTGACCTGACACATCAATCAGTCTCCTCCATTCAAACACATTGCACCTGTACTAAACTCACAACAGTGCAAATGCAGATTGCAGGGGCAGTGTTTTTGAATGGAGGAGACATTACATGGAGGCGATTTGCCTCCATCAGTAGCTATTTTATAGACAAGACCAGTGTGTGGACAGCACAAAAGACTATAGAGGCTTACCCTATGAAATATATGGCACGGGATTTAAACAAAGGCTATATTAGTAAGTGACAACCCTGTTAAGTACTGTTAGGCCCCTTTCACACGGGCGAGTTTTCCGCGCGGGTGCAATGCGTGAGGAGGACGCATTCCACCCGCACTGAATCCGGACCCATTCATTTCTATGGGGCTGTGCACATGAGCGGTGATTTTCACGCATCACTTCTGCGTTGCGTGAAAATCGCAGCATGTTCTATATTCTGCGTTTTTCACGCAACGCAGGCCCCATAGAAGTGAATGGGGCTGCGGGAAAATCGCAAGCATCCGCAACCAAGTGTGGATGCGTTGCGATTTTCCCGCATTGTTGCTTAGCAACGGGACCCAATCTCTATTATTTCCCCTTATAACATGGTTATAAGGGGAAATAATAGCATTCTTAATAAAGAATGCATTGTTAAATGAAGAGGAAGGGGTTAAAAATAATAAAAGTTAACTTACCTAAGCCACTTGATCGCGTAGTCGCGATCTGTCCTCTCTTTCCCTGCAGCATCTATGATCTAAAGGACCTGTGATGACGTCACATCACATGGCCCAATCACATGCTCCATCACTATGGTGATGGAGCATGTGATTGGGCCATGTGATGCTGTGACATCATCAAAGGTCCTTTTCCTACCAGCAAGCTAACGGAGAGGATGCCGGGCTTCGCGAACAAATGGACCAGGTAAGTTATTATTAGTTTATTATTTTTAACCCATTCAGCACCGGGTTCAACATTAGGAAGATGGCCAAGGGTATTCTTTCACATTATAACTATGTTATAATGTGAAAAAATACCAGTGGGACAATTTCTGACCCAAACATGCACTTCTGTGAAGAAGTGCAGGTTCGGGTCTGGGTACCAAAAGTGCCGATTTTTCTCCCGTGCGTGCAAAACGCATGACAGCGCTTTGCACTTGCAGGGAAAAATCGCGGCGATTCCTGCAACGCACCCGCACTGATTGACGGAGTGCACCCGCAACGCCCGTGTGAAAGAGGCCTTAGGATACAGCGATACGGTCAGGTTTCCTCATGCAGTTTTGGAAGCCAAAATCAGTAGTGGATCGTAAAAGGAAGTAAAAAAAAAAGATACAACTTTTCTTTTGTTGAACTATATCCTGGTTTTGGCTTCCAAATGTTCATCAGGAAATCTGACCATATATCCCTACTCTTAGGAACCAAAAATCTATTAGCGGAAGGCATGCAAGTGCCCAGGGGTAGACTTGGCATTTCTAGAGCCCCAAGCAAAGTTATGTTTGGGTGCCCTAATCTGGGCAGTCACCTAGGAATTGCTATTCCAGGCAGCAGTTTCCTGTATGTCACATCTGTGTATGAGTCCATGGGACGCAGACACAGTTGAAAGTTGTGGCCAGTGACAATTCCACCTTTGGTACCTGCTACCTGAGGTGAAATTTAAAATGGAAACCTGCCTATCTTCTGAGGGCCAAATTCTTAAATCAACTCCTTCCCCCAAGCCCTACTTCTAAAGACATATTTGAATTGGACATTGCATGTAGGACTACATACCTCCTGGATGCAGTGAAATCTCCTCTGATGTAGACGTACTGTTTCCTCATCTTCTCCATTTGGCTCAGACAATACATGAGGAATTATTTTGTCCACTTCTCGTCTCTGTAGAGTTTGCCACACAGATATCTTAGATTCCTCACTTTTCCATAAACCTCGCCCTCCT
Organism: Bufotes viridis; assembly: GCA_033119425.1. Taxonomy (NCBI): domain Eukaryota; kingdom Metazoa; phylum Chordata; class Amphibia; order Anura; family Bufonidae; genus Bufotes; species Bufotes viridis. The sequence continues at coordinate 363,183,263 of CM065592.1, read as the reverse complement.
GATGCCCTAATAGTGTTATCCTGCTGCCAACTACTATACTTTGTCCATTGTGTTCTGAAATACCCTCAAATACTATACTTATGAAATAACATTGCCATACAGTCCCCAAAATTCTCCTTAAAGTCAATCTCTTTCAGAGTGCTCTCATTAGTAATAATGCCTCCTGGTGACCTCAATAGTAATAATGCTCCCCAAGAGTGCCTCATTAGTAGCAATGCCCTCCATATTGTGCCCAACAATAATATTAATACACTTACAGTACCCCGGTTTTAAAAATGCAGTAATAATGCCTCTTTGTGGTGCCCCCAGTATTTATAATGGCCCATGTAGTACCGCCATTGTTTGATGCCCCCAGTATTTATAATTGCCTTCCTGTAGTAACCATAGATGCAGGGCTGCACCGCCAATTAGGCGAGGTGAGGCGTTCGCCTCAGGCAGCGCGGCCTTGGTGACAAGTTGGGGGCGGCGGCAGGGCACAGGGAGAGGAGTGCATCCATTGTGGAAGCGCTCATCTGCATAGTCATCAGTATCGCCGTCCTCAGGACAGTGATACAGATGGATGCTGCGGGGCAGGGGAGAGGCGTCTCTTTTCCCCGTTCCTCTAATAGGCTGCAGGCACTAGGCCTGCAGCCTATCAGAGGCCGATGCATGCGGCGCGATGACGTCATCTCGCCACCTGAGCCGTACACACGGGACGCAGGCAGAAAGAGGCCTGCATCACATCGCTGCCAGCCTCTTGGAGGTAAGTATGTGAGTTTATTTTTTTTATATGGTACAATACAGGAGAGGAGCGCTGTGGGGGTACTTGTTACTGGCACATGATTAGGGAGGCGCTTGTTACTGGCAAATGATTAGGGGGGCACTCCTTACTGGCACATGATTGGGGGGCACTTCTTACTGGCACATGATTTGGGGGCACTGTGGGGGCATCTATGGGGGCACTTCTTATTGGCACATTATTGGGGGCACTTCTTACTAGCACATTATTGGGTGGCACTATGGGGGCATCTATGGGGGCACTTCTTACCGGCACATTATTGGTGGACACTATGGGGGCATCTACTGAGGCCACAAAGAAGGGGTATTTTATATGGGGGGCTCTGTATAGGGGCATTTTATACTGGGACACATTAAGGTAAGTACTATGGTGAAGGCGGGAGAGGAGTATTATGGGGTAATCTACGGGGGCAGTAAAAAGGGGTATTTTATACTTGCAAATTATGGGGACACTATGTATTGGGGCACTATATATGGGGCATTTTATACTGGTACATTATGGGGGCACTAGGAGGAAGGGGGGAGAGGAGCACTAAGGGGGCATTTACTGGGGGCACTTTATAGGGGTATTTTATACTGGCACATTATGAGGGCACTATGGGGACATTAGCTCAACTGGGGGCATTAAAGGGGGTATTTTTTGCACTGTCACATTATAATGAGAATTATTACTACTGGGGGGCATTATGGTGGGCTTTATAACTACTCGGGGTCTATTGGGAACATGATTACTAGTATGGGCACTATGGGAGCATTATTACTTCTGGGGCACAGTGGGCATATGTTGGGGGCACAGTAGGAGAACTATTACTACCATGTGTGCTCTAGCAGAGAACTATTACTATTGGTGGAACTTTTGGGACCACTATTACTGTGAGGGCACCTTGGCACAGTATCAGCTTAGCACAATTATTTTTGGAGGACGTTATGTTTACACTATGAGTGTCAGGGGCACTATTTGCTGGGCGCAGTTATTTTAGGGAACTGTATGCCAATAATTTTTGAAGCGGGCATTATCTGTGTGGTACTAGTATTATCAGGGGGTTTATCTGTTTTTGCAGTATAATATTGGGGAGCACAGCAGCACAGTATTGGGGATGGTGGGATGATTTGTCCAGAAAATGGGAGGATGATGGCAAAGTAGGAAACTAAGATTTTTTTTTGTAAACTGCAGAGACAAGAAATGGCTGAAAAATGGTGGTCTGGTCTGAAAGGAGAACATGAGGAAAGAGAACATCTACATCACAGGAGACATCACTAGATGTAAGAGGTATGTGGTGCTGAATTACCTTGTATGTTCTGTAGTGATATACGTAATGTTAGGAGGGAAGGGGTTAGGTTGAGAATTTGGTGTGTGTGTGTGGGGGAAGTGGTTGGGGGCGCTTTTTCAATTTGTAACAATTTAGAATTTTTAATTGTTTAACGTCCCCCAGCAGTGCATCCTGTATTTATAATTCCCTGCTCTGTACTACCCCCAGTAGTACCCTCTATGTTATTATAATGTCCTCCAGCATTGCCCCCTGTAATTATCTCTCCTTCTGTAATGCCCCCAGTAGTCCTTTCTGCATTAATATAATGTCCCCCAGCAGTGCCCCCTGTAGTTATAATGTGTATTATTCTGGACTGTTACTAACTGATGCAGAAGGAGAGAGGACCCTGCCCGCAAGGGCTTACAATCTACAGGACTGACTGCAGTAGTGCCCCTGTATTATTATTATGTCCTCCAGCAATTCCCCCAGTATTTATAATGCTCCCTATATGCTGCTCCCAGTAGTGCACCTTGTATTATTATAATGTACCCCAGAAGTGCCCCTGCATTTATAATTCCCCTGGTTCTGTTCTGTCAGCAATGCCCCCTGTATTCATAATGACCCCCTATTCTGTACTGACCCCAGTAGTGCCCCCTGTATTATTATAATGTCCCCCAACAGTGACCCCAGTATTTATAATGTCTCCCACTCTATACTGACCCCAGGAGTACCCCTCTAGTATTACAATTTTCCCCAGAAGTGCCCCCTGTATTATTATAATGTCCTGTCCCCAAGCAAGGTCCCCTGTATTATTGGTCACGCTAGTGCCGGGTAAGTGGGGAAAAAAACAAAGTATTTACCTCACTTACGTTCCATGCCACATAATTCCTGCAGGTCTAAGTTTCCTGGTTTCAACGATGACACCATCACATTTGTCGAGACACAGGCGGATGTGCGGATATCATCGAGCTGCCTAAGACTTGGACATAGGAGGTCATGACACATGACCGCTTGCACTGTTATATGCCTTCATTGGCTTCAGGCCTATGGGGTCTTGTGCCTGGTAGTCATTCGGGAAGTCCTTTGTGTTGGATGGTGTTGGGGGTGCCAGACAGGGTCTCAGAGTGCAGCGTGATACAAGACAATTCTGTACTGAGGCAATGTAGATGTTGGTTCATGCAATGATGAAGCCAGTTTTGCAACAAACAGTTCTTTACTGAAGGTGACTGCATTATGCACATACACGTACTCACAATAGTTGTCACAGTTCAGATGATGCATGGACTGGTAGGTAGATCTTACACAGGTTGAAATTTCCACAGTTCTCAAAGTTCTTTATGCTGCAAAAGTGGTAGACGGGCCAGTTCTCTCTCTGGGTCAACCTTCTAGTATTTGTCTTTTCTCTCTCTGATTCAGCCACAAGGATGCAATATCTCTTTTCTCTTTCACTCTTTCTGTCTCTCTCGTCAGAATGTGCAGTGAGGCACTACAATGCCAAGCAAAGTCCTTTAGCAGATGGCCAATCTGTCTCTCAATGTATGCCTGGGCTCCTGAAGCCTCATATCTCTCATTACACTCACATTATCTCCTTATTTTTTAATCATCTTTAGAGGAAGCGCTGGACGAAGGTCTTTTTTTAATTTCCTGTATTCCATTTATTTTCCATCTTTTTGACTGTGACCAGATCCGTCCTGACGTGGGTGGCAGTGTCCAGCTGGCAAGCATCCCACCTTATGCTAATGAGTATATATAATATCTGGTTGTTGTGACTTCTCACATCACTAACATGTGAGCAACCTAACACAGAGTCCAACTATTCTCCTTGTTGGGTATCACCCTATGTCTGCGCTCTTATTTCTCTCTAGTTCAATCCTAGTTTAGAAATTAATAACTAATCTATAAAACTAACTAAACGGTTCATATGATGTCAAAGTCACTTCCCGATGGATAAGAACACACCATATTTTTAGGTATTTTTCACTCTACTGGTGAAATCAAGTATAGTGTCTAATTGTCTATATTGTCTAATAGGCTAATGCCGTTTTCCGTTTGTAAGGTTGCAAAGCATTCTGTCTGGCCCAACATACTCTAAACTGTATGCAAAATTATACTAATATTTCAGCAATCATCTTGTTTGCAAACCCAATATCTCAGGAACACTGTGTTAATAAAACATGAATCATATTCCTGAATTTTTCTAGTAACCTGATATACTTTACAATAAGAAATGCAGAATTACAAAGTCTTTACTAATGAAGAATGAAGCACAAAACGTCTAAAAGGCATGAGGATAAAATATCTAATGCAAAGACAAGACTGCAGTGCGGTGGCGTAAAGAACGCAGATGGAAGATGAATTATAATATTATCATTCCCATTGATTGAATTAGGTTAAGCGACTGTAAGCCTCATCAGCGTGTAATTAATTTTTGTCAGAGAACTTGGAATGAGTACATTACTCAGCAGTTTATTCGATTACATTTTATTATTGCTCAGTGCCTAGCAGACGAACGAATTTATTTAGTTTAGATCATCATAGTACATACATACTAATAACTTCATTGTGCTTTCCATTGATTAAAGTTCTATTAATTAAACTGCAGTACTTTTTCTGAAATGCAGCCTAGACTATGAGGTAAAGAGGAAAAGTTTGGCAGGGCACAAAGCACAGACAAGTCATTAAGATAAGTAATAATATAGCAGCAAACGCATGACAGAGCCTGATCCACATTTCCACCGCATGAAAACTGCTGCAGTATTTAATTTTAACGCCGTTCCTTCAAATTCCTGCTATAAATCAGAGAACTAACATTTAATCATCCCAGACACTTTCTCATTAATTCTCCAAAATGGGACAGGGCTCCATTAACAGCACAAAATAAATAAAATGTCACTTTATAGCACATAAACAAGATGGAAAGAAGACTAATGAACTGGCCTTCTATTATTCACATTTGCATCAAGGCTTAAATAAAATATTGAAACCGGAGCTCGGTTGATCCCACTGAATTCACTCTTCTGGCCGCCAAAAGCAACATAAACCTGGCTGAAGGAAGGCTCACTGAAGCCAACTGTAGAAAATGCCAAATAGTATCCATTAAGGCCCTATTCACACGTCCGCAATGTTCGTCCGCACCCGTTCCGCAAATATGTGGAACGGGTGCAGACCCATTCATTTTGAATGGGGACGTGATGGATGCGGAGAGCACACACTGTGCTCTCCGCATTTGTGGAGCGTGCCGCCGATCTTCCAGCCAGCGGCTCCGCAATAATATAGAGCATGTCCTATTCTTGCCCACAATTGTGGACAAGTATAGGCATCTCTATAGGGCTGGTGGAAAGATGTGTTGCGGATCCGCAACCTGCGAATCCGCAACACACTACGGACGCGTGAATTAGGCCTTAAAGTGTTCATACTGTGCCTCACTGTGCCCTGTGCGCACGCGTGGACTTCTTGGATCGGCTTCTTCAAGCGAAGTGCGCATGTGCCCTGTGCTCACGCGCCAGATCTTACAGCAGGAGGAGGGGGAGGGAGAGAGAGGCGGCACAGAAGAGTAGGAGGCGGCGCTGGGCACGACCAGCGATAGGTGCGGCCGGGCACTCTGCATCCCTGGACCTCCCCTTGGGCACCTTATTTCTTTGATTGACAGGTTAGTAAAACCTGTTTTTTGCCAAAATAAAGCTACTGATCGCATTGATGAGCCCACATTAGGAATCCTGATGAGACCCTGAGCGTCAGCTTATGTTTAGCTGACAGGGGTCAAACCTGGTGACAGAATCCCTTTAACCCCTCGCCAACATTTGACGTACTAGTACATCACAACGGGAAGTGACTTCCCACAAATTGACATACTAGTACGTCATGATGATCGGACGGGCAGCGGATCTGTACCTGCCAGATCAATTTAGGGGCCAGGACTCTGCTATATCTACTGGCAGCACAGTAAGCGCCGATGACGGTGGATTAATCCAACATATGCCACAATCAATGCTGACCATGGAATATATGAGGCTCCCTCTACTTCTCCATCGGCCCCCCGTGCTGCAGTGACAGGGGGCCGATGGCTGCCATTGCAACCCCAGGCGATATAAAGGCCTCAGAGTCTGCCATGTATGGAAGCCTGTGAGGTCCAGCCCCAGACTGAGTCTCACAGGCACAATGTCAATGTAGTACAATGACAGTTATGGGTCTTGGGAAGCGGCAATGCAAAAACATTTTTTCTTTTAAAAAAAAGGGGTTGTATTGCAAAAAAGTAGTACACGGAAAACAAACTATATGTGTTTGGTATCACTGTAATCGTAGTGACCCAGAGAATAAAGATATTATGTTATTTATACCGAAAAATTAACGCTGTAAAATTTATAACGTAAAAACGCAGTGGCAGTATTGCTGTTTTTCCCATCTCCCTCCCAGAAAGAGTTAATAAAAGTTAATCAGAAAGTTATGTGTAACCCAAAATGGCGCCATTAAAAACTACAACTTGTCCCGCAAAAAACAAGCCCTCATAAAGCTATATAGACAGAAAAATTAAAAAGTTATAGCTCTTGGAATACGACGGTGGAAAAAGGAAGAAAAACGCTTGTTCAGTAAGGCCCAAAACAGGCTGATCACTAAGGGGTTAACTGAGGCCCAATTTACCAGAGATGGAGAATCCCTAGCAGGTATTGTACATTAAATGCAAACAACCGGTAAAACAAAGAAGTCATACTCATAAATTTGTGTTGTGGCAATACCAAACATATGGGGAAGATTTCTTTTTTTTTGCAATTTTTTTCATTGAAAAGTATATTTTCAATGGGAAAAAAAGCGTAAATTTTTTTTATGGGATTTTTTTTGCACCCAGCTCACACAGCTTGTTTTGAACATCCTGTTTGCGGGTGATTCCCACAATACTTTGATCCCACTCTTCCTCACTGTTAGGTACCCTGCCAGTCCACTTCTTTGGTCTCTGCACTGCCTGCCTACTACAAGTACATAAGATGATAAACTAGGTATCCCAAGAGCGAATGTAGTCCCAATTTTTCAGCGCATACGCAGTCAAGTTGCAGTATTAGGCCTGACCAATGTACATGACATCATTAGAAATGACACTTACATTGGAGGTGGAAACAGGCCGAGGTACATCATGTGTTTGATGTACAACACATGATTTGCAATGAAAATGGAAACAAAGCGTATGAGACCTACCAGTAACACCAATATGGTATGGTTTTTAATGGGGTTATGTTATGAAGCACTAATACCTTTGTCAATATTAGCACAAAAATCCTTGTAAAGACTTGTAACATCTCATTGTGTTGAATAGTAGTGAATAACACTTCTGCAACTTTATAGTATAATACATCAAATTAAATATTGCAGGACTTCATATGTCCCACCAGATATATAAAATATAATACAACATAGAGACAATTATGGCTAACTCAGTGCTCCTAAAAGGGCAATTTATTTTATACATGCATTAAAGGACAGAACAAGGGTAATTTAGATTTTTCAAACATTGCAAATTCTATCTAAAAGAGTGATAAAATTAATTTGCAAACATCTGGTAGTTGCATCTGCCTATATCAGCTGCAATTTACATAGCACAAAGTGATTTTCTTCTCTTGTCCCATATGCACTGCACTTTATTGCAAGTCCTAATGAATCTCATTTATATTCAATAGAAAATTAATTTCTTATGGTCACTTTTACTTGTATTTTTTATTTAATGTGGAACAAATTATAAGTTTACTTTAAAAAGCATACTTTCACTTTATCTTTAGAAATGTTCTGAATTTTTGCTTGTCCCTGTTAAACGCTATTGTACAGTAAAGCCCCGCCAGATTGTAGCAGGCACTTTGCAATCATGAGATGCAATAACATGATCACACCATGCATGGTATCTCTATTTTTCAGGGCTCTCATCTCGCTGAAATAAAAAGTACAAGGGCTATAGTGTCTGAGGCCCAGCTTGGCGGAGCTAGCAGCGAAGGCCAGTGGCAGACCAGGGAACTTAAATTGGCCCGGGAAAAAACGAAAAGTAGCCCCATTTTGTAGTCGGGTCCAAATTAACAGAAAGCAGGGCCAACAAAAGTAGGTGGGGCCAGCAATAACATATTGCGGCACATTATACCACCCCAGCAGAGCTAAATACCACAGTGCATCACAAAATACTGCCCCAGCAGCACAAAATTCCTCTCCAAAAACTGCCACAATGTGGTAGCCAGTGCCAGCTGCCAGGTAGAGGAGTGTCTTATCATTACTTACCATGGCTGATGGCTTGGAGGAGGACTCAGGCGACCACCTGGGCATCGGCCCGCCAGGAGGTTTCCCTGTGGGGTCTATGGCCAGTTTGCCATGGTGAAGGCAAGGCTATTCAGTGCTATTGGTGCCTTATGTTTGTGCATGCTAATGAAAATAAAATATTATGCGACTGTGTTAATTATATCACCATACAATCACACAGTGACCATATAAGTTGGTAGATACATCCTTCACATTATGCAAACCATATAAGTAAACAGAGTACAGGTAAATCCAATAACTCACATGCGCATGGCTCGGCAGTTTTTGGTTGCATCACAGTTGGCTCCCGACCACGTACCCAGCATTGCATACTGCAGATTTGGAATTTGCCCTAAATTTCACACAGATTCTTTTTGCAGTAAATTATTAGTGTTTGAACAACCCCAATTCTTATGCATTGCACTGTTTTGTTTTTCAGAGATTTTTGTTGCAGAATCCACACTGAAAATGTAAAAACTAATTTATCACATGTGAGGGCGCAAAGTACCTGCAAAACCATGCGGCCATTAATGATAGCCAAGCAATTACCAATCAATGTTCATGATAATACCAAACAGCTGCAGGTCACATGGCTGCGTGGTTTTCATAATGGCCGCATCTTAACCTTACAAATATCTTCACTTTAGGATTCAAATCTAAGAAAAAATCCTGCATCAAAACCACTGTGTGATCAAGGGATATACATTTATTAAACTTCAGAAGCCATCTCCTTCTTAAGCCTCATGCACACGGCCGTTGTTTTAGTCTGCGTCCGAGCTTCATATTTTGCGGCTCGGGCGCGGACCCATTCACTTAAATGGGGCTGCAAAAGATACGGACAGCACTCCGTGTGCGCATCCGTTGCTCCGTTCCGTGGCCCCGCAAGAAAAAAAATAGAGCATGTCCTATTCTTGTCCGTTTTGCGGACAAGAATAGACATTTCTACAATGGGCCGCGTTCTGTTCCGCAAATTGCGGAACGGAACGTGGAGCAGCTTCCGTGTTTTGCGGATCCACGGTTTGCAGACCGCAAAACACATACGGTCGTGTGCATGAGGCCATAAGAAAACATATTCCTCAGCACACCAATGTTTTCCAGCTATTGAGTAACATATGAATACATTTCTAAATGCAGGTGTATATCAAAATGAAAGGAAGTTAATGTACTGTTTTCTAAGAGAAGATAAATTAAATATCACTGAATGTCAATGCCCAGTGGAGAAATTATAGGGGTAATTTCTTTTAGCAAAAACAGATGTGTTCTGCCGTGATTTAATCAGAATGTCAAATAATGAGGTGTCTCAAGGTACCTATAACTGCTGACATTTTCATAATCAAGTAATCTCCGTCATACCAACCTGGACAAAGATTCCAGTATTTAAATGTGAAGGGTCTGTGTACTCAAGAAACTGTAGTTATCTAATTCAGTTAAATCTTCCAAATTGAAGACAAAGTGTAAAGCAGAAATGCAAGAAACATCGAGGGTCATTTATTAACACCAACATTCTAGATCTTCCACTGGTCAAAATGTCCAGATCCACCACTGGTCTAAATATAGGACATCTTTCTATAGACCATTTTCTATGCCTAAAACAGGCATAAAAAATGATAAATGAGGATTGGCCATCAATGTCCCTTTCGTCCGAATGGAGCTTGGTGAAATCCAGGCACCTAGCACAGAATCAATCCTATTCAGGTGTACCAAACGTTCTGCAACAATCTGCTTACCCTTACCCTGGGTTCAGACCTGAGCGTTTTTGAAACGCGCGTTTTACGCGCGTTCGTGATTCTGGAGACCAATAGAAAAAGGCCTATCTACACCTTAACGCGCGTTTTACGCGCGTTCCCATTGAAGTCTATGGGAGGAAAAGCGCGACAAACGCCCAAAAAAACGCTCCTGAACGAGCTTATGCGTCACTCAAGTGTGAACCACTCCCATAGGGATGCATTGGTTTTCATGTGTTGAGCGTTTTACAGCGCGTTTGAACGCGCTGTAAAACGCTCAGGTGTGAACCTAGGGTTAGGCCCCTTTCACAAGAGCGAGTATTCCGTGCGGGTGCAATGCATGATGCGAGCGCATTGTGCCCGCAAGGAATCCAGACCCATTCATTTTAATGGGTCTGTGTACATGACCGTTGGTTTTCACGCATCACTTGTGCGTTGCGTGAAAAACGCAGCACGTTCTATATTCTGCGATTTTCACGCAACACTGGCCCCATAGAAGTGAATGGGGCTGCGTGAAAATCGCATCGCATCCGCAAGCAAGTGCGGATGCGATACGTTTTTTACGGATGGTTGCTAAGAGATGTTTGTAAAGATTCAGTTTTTTATCACACGCATTAAATCGCATTGCACCTGCGCAATAAATACTGAACTGAACAACTGAACGTGATCGCGAACAAAACTGAATGTACTTGCTTGCGAAATCGCACAGTTTTCCCTGAACGCATCCGCAACACATCTGGACCTAATCTGCTCACGCTCGTCTGCAAGGGGCCTTAGACTAGGGCCACACAATGCTAAAGATCATACTCACATTGTAACCTGTTAAGTTACCACAAAATGCAATATGAAAGAAATCTAGTAGATTTCAATTTCTGGCAACCTGTGTTTCACAGTCATGGCAACTTTCTCAATGCGACCACATTCAGTTTTATTACCCATTCTGCAACCTTTGACCACACAACAAAGTCATTGTTTAGCCTTAGGAATCAGGAGGGTGTGTGTGTGATATTGATGATTAACCCCTCACTCCATACGCGGTGGGTGCCGGCTTCATAATGCCAGGTATTGTAGACAACACCGATCTCAGCTGTTTAACCCCTCAGATGCCATCGACAATAATGACCGCAGCATCTGATCAGTTAGACAAAGAAAGGAGGCTCTGTCTGTTACTTAATCAAAGCCCCTGCTGTAAAATCGCAGGGCTCCAAAAGGTTGCTATGACAGCCTGGGTCCTTGGCCCAGCTTGACAGACAGCCTGTAACAATCTGATAGACTGCAATAGTATTCTACTTAAAAAAGTAGTAAAACATCATTTAAAAAAAACTTTGGTATCACTATAATTGTACAGACCCACAGAATAAGGTTGTTATGTCATTTTTAGCCCATAGTGAACACCATAATAACAAAACCCCAAAAACTTTAGCAGAATTGTGTTTGTCTTTTCAATTTCACCCAACAACTTGTCCCACAAAAAAAAAAAAAACAGTATATATATAATTTTTATAGGTAACCAATAAAAAATTTTATCACAAAAGTATTTAACATCATGGCAGTAGTAAATATAAGTGTTGTTAATTACCAGTCCCTTACCTCCCAATGATGCGCAGTGATGTTCTTGCCTTGAATTAGGTACATCGCCACTACAGGGGAAAAGGAGTATTACATGCCAGTTACTAAAGGCATAGCTATCAAATTTGGGACTCTCCTCTAGTACATCCATATTGCACTAGATGGGCATTTCCTGGATGGGCTTGATGGATCCAGAAAACTTGTGTCAAACTGTAAACAACCAATGTCTGAAAAGCAACGATGTCAATTTACATTGCAGAAAAACTAATCCCAAATTGGTGACCTTTTATGAAATATTTCCCAGAGCCTGTAGCATATAAATGTTTCAAAATTCTCAGTCCAAATGTTTTGCCAGGAAAAATATTTGCTTTTGCTAATATGCATGACCTACATTTACCCTTTACATTGATTCCATCTGCGGAGAAATATAGTACATTGTTTTGTTTTTATGTAAAACAAGAATGTTATTTTTAAAATTCATATCGCAAAGCATAAAATCATAATGCAACTGCTTTGTATTCATTTTATTATTCATTTCTACCTTCATAAGGATATATAGCAAAAATAGCATGGTACTTTGTAAGGCTGAGCTCACATAACCATTTTTTAATCGATTATTTTGAGCATCATGATTAGGATTAAGTGAATTGAGCTTCGGATAACAGATCCAAAGTCGATTCATTCAAACATTTTGGTGTTAATACTGTTACATGGGTCAGTAAAATGTATTGGCTCCGTGGAGCTAAACTTTGTCTCTCCCGAAGTTACGTGAGACTCCAGTGAATCACCACTGTATTTATATCTGTGTATTTAAAAACATTTTAAAATAGGATTTCGAAGTGGGCATTGGTACCAGCCAGTACCAAAGCCAACTTCGGATTCTTACTTTAAAATGTTTTTTAATATGCAGATAAGAATACAGTAGTAATTCAAGTCTCTCTCAACTTCGGGCAAGAAGAAGTTTGGTTTCACGGAGCCAATACATTTTAATGCTGTATGGAAACAGCATTAACCACAATGTTTTTGAACGATTGACTTCAGATCTATGATCCGAAGCTCGATTTGATCAAGCCTAGTTATGATCAATTTACATCAGTCTGTGTCACTTCCCGAAAAAGCACTGCATGCAAAAATAACTGATCTCTGACACAAAGTGATCATGACACATGCAAACTCTAACTAACCGAGTAAAACTAATGCTCAAAATAAAGGATCTGTTTTTTAACATTTCCTGTTCTTCTGCTGGATCAGAAGAAAGGAAAGCTAAACAGTGATGTGAACCTGGCCTTAGACAGAACAATTTAGGTGATGTTAAATAGTTTTGGATTTAAAAAAAGACAAAAGTATTATAGCAGTGATACCTTTATTAGTGAGATCGAGAGAGAGGAGAGATGTGTTGTCTGCATTGTCTTTCTCATTATGGAAAGCGCCTAGTAGGCAGAGTACGTGTGCACAGTGTTGTAGGCCAGGCAATGAGGTTTTAGGGAAAGATATTCAAATTAGCTTTCCTAGGACTATCTGATGCCAGAAGATGTTTGACATGACAATTTAAGTATATATTTTTCCCAGAAACCAAGAGGAGCATTGCCTAGCCCAGTGTTTCCCAACCAGTGTGCCTCCAGCTGTTGCAAAACTACAACTCCCACGCCTTTGGCTGTGCGGGCATGCTGGGAGTTGTAGTTTTGCAACAGCTGGAGGCACACTGGTTGGGAAACACTGGCCTAGCCTACAATAGTCATCATTGGTCTCAACAATAGAAATAGTACAAACCCAGAGGTCCCCCAAGGCCTTTCAACTATTAAAGCTTTGCTCTGGTAAAAGGATTTTGTTCTGAAAAAGCTGGTTGTAGATGTGAGGCTGGTTAACTTATTTCCTAGTTTTGCTACCTAAGTATATTTAAAAAGCCAAACAATGACTAGAAGGATAGGTTGTAGCTGTGAAACACTTCATTTTTTTAACTTCTTTCAGAAAGAAAGACAAATGTTACATGTATCACTGCTCAAAACAGTAGAAAAAATCCAATGTCTTTATTATTTCATTACAAAATCCATAGGCTGACCAGACAGGCAAGTTCTACGTGTTTCGACTGTATGTCATACTCATGACCACATTGTGTTATCACATACTCTGTGCCATGATATACGCCCCCAGCCAGGTGCCGAATAATAATCAGCTCCAAGCAAGAGCTGCCGCCAATGGCTTTCTTAAAATGCATGCAAAATGCTACTCAATTATAACACAACAAAAAACAAAACAGGAACGAGTCAGTACATATAAATCAAATCATATCGATTACTCATACCTTTTGGATTTCTAGTGTTCAGACTCCTCTTCGTGCGGATTTAAATACCCTTTCTATACCCATGACACTCAGGCTTGTCAGGTCACCCTGATGAACATTTCTGAAATTTCTAGATAGCATACAGATGTTCAGCAGTTTGAGATTGTAGTAGACATCCAACAAATGTTTTCTTATTCTCACTTTCAGGCTGTTTGAGGTGCATCCCACGTATTGAATGCTGCAGGTTTTGCAGGTTGACAAATAAATGACTTTATTCGTGTGACAGTTGATATACAGTCTAATCTTTAAAACCTCATTGGTTACACTTGATTGGAATGTTTTACCCACTGTAATAAATCGATATGTTTTACAAATACTATGGCCACATTTGTAACTGCCCAAAACATTCAACCATGTGGGTTTGTCAGTATCCGACATTTCTATGAACAAGCTAGGGGACAAAGTAGGTGCTCGTCTGCTTACCACTTGAAAGCCTGGCTCAAAAATTTGTTGCAAGCTATCATCTTGAAATAAAATAGATAGATATTTCCTGATAATACCTTGTATGTCCGGGAACTGGCAACTGTAGGAGGTGACAACCCACAATTGCCAGCAGCTGAGCCAGCAGGGTGGCAGCATGGCTGTAAGTCAGCGGGATGGCAGCAGTGGGAGGTCGGGAGCCAAATGTGCCCGGGGTAGACCACCAGATTCACAGGAACCTACCGGCCCGGAAAGTAGCGGTACAGGGGTTCACTGAGGCAGCGGTAGCAGGCAGTCAGTGCAGGGTGTTGGTGGGAAAATGCCATAATCGGCGGTGTGGACATTTTTTGTTAGAGGAGGTTAACATGGCCATTTGTCCGATTTGTGGGCAGAAGGTGAAGCGTGGCCAGGGTCCCACGCTTAACACATGCAGCATCAACACATGCAGCGTCACCATAAAGTGGCCTGGGAGAACCGTGGCTCTGATGTGGTGGTCTAGCCTGCCGCAGCAACCGCTGCATTACCCAGTGGCACACACCCAATTTCATGCAGTCAAGGCTCCACCACCTCAGGCGAAGAGAGCTGTTTGTCCTTTCCATCATCTGCTGATCCTGATGCTCCTGCTCTTCCTCCTCTTACTCCTCGTCAGTCATTCTGTCAGCAATCGATCACTGAAGCGTTTGTTAGGAGACAACAGTATGCGTGCACTAATCCAATGGCGCAGAAGTTGAACGTGCTCCTGGACAAGTTGCTGGTGCTGCAGTCCCTCCCTTTCCAAGTGGTGGACTCTGCACCTTTCAGAGAACTGATGGCTTGTGCCGAGCCGAGGTGGAGAGTCCCAAGCCATCATTTCTTTGACAAAAAGGCAGTACCAGCCCTGCACACATATGCAGAACATAAGGTGGGCCAGTCCTTGAGCCTGTCGGTGTCTGCCAAAGTGCACGGCAGCGCCGACGTGTGGAGCTGTAACTACGGTCAAGGACAATATATGTCCTTTACGGCCCACTGGGTAAATGTGGTTCCTGCCCAGCCACACAAGCAACTTGACCAGGTGACGCCGATTCCGCCTCCACGTTCTAACGCCGTTGGTTCTGCGACAATGCCCGCCTCTGCCTCTTCATCCTCCACCATGTACTCAGCCTCCACTGTAGAGACAATTCACAGTGCCCCACCAGCATATCACACGGCGGTGCTACGCTGTTCTGCACCTAGTTTGCCTGAAAGAACAAAGTCACACAGGGGAGGAACTGCTCCGCGTCCTTTATCAAGAAATCGACTCCTGGCTTTCGCCTCAAAAACTCAAAATCAGAACCATGGTGACTGACAACAGGAAGAACATGGTGTCGGCACTGGGTCAAGGCGGGCTGAGCCATGCGTCCTGCATGGAGCACATGTTCAATCTACTTGTAAAGCGGTTCCTGCAGTCTTCTGCCTATCTGCAAGACATCCTGAAAATGGCCAGGAAACTTTGCATGCACTTCAGCCACTCGTACACAGCTGCAGCGGCAGAACGGCATAGGCTGATGTGCGACGTTTCCACCCATTGGAATTCCACCCTCCATATGTTGGACCGACTATATGAACAGAGAAAGGTCATAAACGATTTCTTGATGATAAAGGTGGACAGAGGTACACCCCTGTGTAATTTTGATGTTAGCCAGTGGCAGCTCATCCATTTGATCAGGCCCTTTGAGAAGGCCACTTTATTTATCAGTCGCCAGGACTACGGGATGAACAACGTCATTCCACTGATTCATGTCCTGGAACAGATGCTGCTAAATCTGGCTGGCCAGGGGACAGGAGCCATGGCGACTACATCTCATAGCCACATGAGCCCTGTGGGGGCTGAACTAGAGGAGGAGGACATTCGAGCACAAGCAATGTGTAGAGAAATGGGTGGTTTTTCTACACAGGTGACAGGAGAGGAGGAGCAGGAGCAGCCAGAGGAGCTACAGGGTGATGAGGAAGACGAGGCAGAGGATCCAGACACACCGTGGCAGTATGCAGTGGAGATGGAGGCAGGGAGCTCCTCAGAGTCACTTGTGCAAATGGCCCGATACATGCTCACTTGCTTGCGTAGTGACAGCCAAATTGTCACCATTCGCCAGAGGGATGACTACAGACCCTCCACCATGTTAGACCCTCGCTACCGATCCAAAATGGGGGCCTTTTTCACACCCACTGAGAGGAAGGACAAACTGAACTACTATCGAGACATCCTATGTGTTTTATGTATTTACAGTAGTTAGCCTCAACCAATGTGCGCCATCGTCCATCCTCACGCAGTTCTGACCTGGGGGGGGGCCCTCTGCGCTCATGTTCCACTGCAATGGCTGCTGGGGGGGGGGCAGAGTAGTACCAGTTTCATCAGCAGCAACTTAAATCTAGAGTCGCTGATAAGCAGTTTTCTTCACCCGCCCACTGAAGAAACTACTCACCAGCAGCAGCAGGTAGACATAGAGCAGAACCTGAACCAGCAGAGCCGAGTTTTCCCTGGACAAGCTTTCCTGCCCGGCCAGCAGTGTGGCATCAGAACGGGTGTTCAGTGCGGCGGGGGCCATGGTTACTCCAAGGAGAACTCGCCCGTCCACCCAAATTGTAGAGAAACTGACACTTGTGAAAGTGAATCAGGCGTGGATCAGCCAGGATTTTCAAACACCAATGCCTGATGCATTAGACTAAATCATCAATAGTGCCACACCAACACGTTGACAAAAGAGACCCGTTTCTCTGATGCCAGGTGCTCCTATTGTCAGCAACCATCTTCATCTGGTACAGGTATTGCCCCCTACCTACCCACTCTGTCACTGTGCCACTCTGGGGTCTCCTCATGCTGCTGCCACCTCAACACTATGTCTCTGGGCAACTCTGTGGTCTCCTCATGCTGCTGCCACATCACCACTCTGTGGTCTCCTCATGCTGCTGCCACATCACCACTATGTCACTGGGCCACTCTTTGTTCTTCTCATGCTGCTGCCACATCCCCACTCTGTGGTCTTCTCATACTGCTGCCACATCACCACTCTGTGTTCTCCTCATGCTGCTGCCACATCATCACTATGTCACTAGGCCACTCTGTGGTCTCCTCATGCTGCTGCCACATCACCACTATGTCACTGGGCCACTCTTTGGTCTTCTCATACTGCTGCCACATCACCACTCTGTGTTCTCCTCATGCTGCTGCCACATCATCACTATGTCACTAGGCCACTCTGTGGTCTCCTCATGCTGCTGCCACATCACTACTCTGTGGTCTCCTCATGCTGCTGCCACCTCAAAACTATGTCTCTGGGCCACTCTGCGGTCTCCTAATGTTGCTCCCACCTCACCCATATGTCATTAAGCCACTCTGTGGACTTCTCATGCTATTCCCACCCACCCCACTTCATGACTGGGCCACTATTTTGCCTTTTTGGCCTGGTTGACATCATCATTTATGTGACCCTTCTTCTGATCTGTCAAATTAAAGTCAAAATGAGACGCAAAATGGATGCTGTCTATGTAGCAGCTGTAAGGCCTGTATGGTCCCATTAGAATTGGCTTATGATTTAGTAGCCAAAAGCAGGAGTGCCCTTAGGCTATACTTAGTATTGAAAGTAGTAGCAAAATGCAAGAGAAGCTGATTTTCTACTAGTCTGTCTATTCAATTTGGCAGCTCACAGGAGGAAGGAATCAGGGAATTCCTACACTAGAACATTACATATTCTATTCAAGTGTCATCTCTGTTTTGGATCCACTCCTGTTTTTTTGGCATTAGCAATAATGATGGATTACTGACAAAATGCTGACTGAGTGAAGGCTGATGCTCAACAGACAGGATCCGTGGGCAAAATAAATAGTGACATCAACACAAACTTACTGCTGACACTCTCTCCACGCTTTACTTGTATAAGCATTTAATAGAACAGGTTCTGTAGAAATCTTTGTGGAATTAGTTGACGAAGGTGTAAAAAGGAGTGCGCTTCTTCTTGACACACTCTTGTTCACACTTGAGTTATTTAGTCAGTTTTGGCACAGTAACTGCCCAAATAAGTGAAGCGTGCAGTGATTCTAAGAGCGATGCTTGCCATGTGCATGTCATACTGACTCACTGTCACAGTATTGTTTCACTACCACAGCAGACTCCCTATTTGTGTTACTGCAAGACACAGTGTTCTAATCTTCACCACTATACAGGCTCTCTGCAGCCAGGAAATGCGTTTTTAACGCGAATTGCCAGAAATAAATTCGGATCGAATCAAATCTTTTCGGAAAATTCGGCAAACCAACCGAATTTTTAAGAAATTCGCTTATCTCTATTAATGAGTACTGACTAGCTCCCGTTTGGTTTTTTGTTGTGTTATAATTGAGTAGCATTTTGCATGCATTTTAGGAAAGCCATTGGAGGCAACTCTAGCTTGGAGCTGATTATTATTCGGCACCTGGCTGGGGGGTGCCTCATGGCAAGACAGGATTTTTAAACCAGAGTATGTGATAATACAATGTGGTCATGATTAAGACATACAGTCGAAATGCGTAGACCTTGCCTGTCCGGTCAGCCTATAGATTTTATTATGAAGTAATAAAGACATTGGATTTTATCCTGAGCCTGCTGCTGGATTTATTCTACTGTTTTGATTGATTCCTGGTCCGGGATCCCTGCATGGCGAAGGAGGACTGTGGGTGAGCTGAAATTCCTTTTTTTTCTTATGTATCAGTGCTATAATACTTTTTGGAAATACTCAGTACTCTGGTATTCTTCACAGGGAAGGTAAAAGTAGCAAAGAAAGACTGGCACTCACCTAACTTACAAAACTGTAAGTTAGCAGGGCAGTGATGAACCTGATTTGTTAATTAAGAGACCTCTCTTTTAATGCAAAAGTATTTAACATCACAAAGACAATTGTTTCCCAGAAAAGAGTTCATATTTTTAATAAAGAGTTTTTATTCATTTTATCATTATAGATATTAATAGCTACTTCCAACTTTTCAAGGTCTGTGCGCTCCAAGATGTTGGGCCCATAAATGTGCCTGTAAGCTGTAACCTATGTGCATACTTTCACATTTCTTGTTAGGACTCATGCACATGACCGTTGGATGTTTTGCGATCCGTAAATTGCAGATCGGCAAAACACGGATACCAGCCATGTGAATTCTGCATTTTGCTGAACGGAATGGCCAGCCCCTAATAGAACATTCCTACCCTTGTCCATAATGCGGACAATAATAGGACATGTTCTATTTTTTTGCAGAACGGCCATGTGGACATACAGACACGGAATGCATACAGAGTAATTTCCTTTTTTTTTTTTTTTTTTGCGGCCACAAGTGAATGGTTCCACATACGGGCAGCAAAAAAAGAAACGTACATGGAAAACAAAATACGTTCAAGAGCATGAGCCCTTAAGCTATACTTAGTAATAGCAAAACGCAAGAGGAGCTGCTTTTCTCCTAGTCTGTCTATTCAATTAGGCAGCTCACAGGAGGGAGGAATCAGGGATTTCCTACACTAGAACATTACATATAAAATGATGGATGGCATTTATCAATGCAAATGGTGACAAAAGCCTCATTCACACGTCAGTGTTCCACATACGTGTGCTGTTTAATGTGTGTATTCACACATCAGTGTTTTAGCTCGGTCCGTGGGTCCGTGTTTTTAGCATGGATGCATGCTCTATTTTGTCCATGTTCACGGATTCATCACGCCCATTGTAGTCTATGGGTACGTGAAAACCACTGATTCAACACGGATGACATCTGTGTTTCATCCGTGTTTCACAGATCATTAGGAAGAGATGCTTTGAAAATTATTTGTCAGCTGGTCAGTGTCAGTGAAACACGGATGACACACGGACAGCAAAATATATCATATAAAGTAAGGTAACAGTCATTTAGCTATGGTCAGCTAGCCTTTCTGCTGCCTGAGGCGAAAACTGAAATGGGGACCGGCTGTGTTAAATTTTCAATTTAACTTCCCCCCCCAGCCCTACTGTTATACATATGTACTGTTATACCTACATACCTCTTACATCAAGTTGTGTCTCCTCTGATGTAGATAATATTTTTATTATTCTCCTCCCTTCAGACCCAACTTCCTTGACCTCACAACCTTCTACATTAGAGGCAAGAACCTTAACCACTGAGCTATGGAGCTCAATGCTAAACTGTGCTAGAAAAACCTCATTGTAGTTTCTCATGTATCAGGGATTCCTATACAGCAGAAGTATAATTTTATATTGTTTTGTGTAATTGTAAAAAAATGAGTGGCACAAAATTAATGTGTAATTTCTAACATAATCATACTTCTGATATATATGAATCCATAATATGTGGGAAACTACTACTGAGGTTTTTAGCCATAATATATGAACAGCAGGTTAACATGAAGCTCTATGCCCCAGTGGTTAAGGTTATTGACTTTAATGTAGAAGGCTATGAGTTCGAATCTCAGAAGAATAATTTCAAAAATAGAAGCTAAATAGACACACCAACCTTTTTAATTTGTGTAACTATAATTTTTTGTTGGGTAAAGTGGCACCCCTAACAGAACCCCTGCTCCCCGGAAACCCCCATAACTTTTTTTATAGTTATGTCTACAGAGATGTGTGGGGACTCATTTGAGGAAATCTGTCTTTTTTGACAATACCATTTGTGTATGACTTGATCACTTTTTATTACATTTTCTTGGGAGATAAAGTGATGAAAAAAGTTATATAGTGTTATTCTTTTTTTTTTTGTTAATTTTTATTTTGGGGAAAGTGGGGAGATTTTACGTTTTAAGTTTTTTAAAATATTTTCAAAACTTTTTTTGACTTTTTTTTATTACTTTTCATCAGATAGCAACTTGCTCCATTATTCTCTATAGAAATCACTATATCACAGTTTAGTGCTGCCACCTAGTGGCCTGAACTAAGATATACTAACAATGAGCCTGGAAGCCTAGTACAGGCTGCGGCTCATTTTTAGAACAGGGTGCTTTCCCTGATCTCAGCTGGGGGAAGGCGCATCTGAGCAGGAAGCTTGCGCTTATATTTTTCAACACTCTCGGATGCCGTGGTGACATTTGACAAATGCCACAAGGGGACCCACTGAGATTTATCGCCCAGGGGCCCACATGAACCTGGAGCTGGCCCTTGTTTCCACCCTTTTTCAGGGGCCATTTTCCCAGGGGTATATTTAAAAACAATCTGAAGAGAGACACATATAAACACATATTGTAAGCCCATAGATTTTGTACAGCCTTTTAAATTTTGTCACAATGACTGAGAATACATAGCTACAAATCTGTTAGTAGAAAGCAGATGGTGCCGGAAATAGTCAGTTCCTGTATTCAGAATACAAAAGCCCAAAGTGCCAAGTACAGTGTGTCTTCATTTTCTAATCAATATTCAATAAATATTTTAATCTTCAATATGCTATTTTAATCATATCTAGTTTACTGAAAAATCAATACAATTCTGCATATAAAAGTGAAATATCTATAAAATGTTCTAAAAGAACAATTAAAGGGGTTGTCCAAAACCTAAAAAAAAAGCCTACAAATGGTCTAAAAAAATTACACTGTACATACCTCTTTCCCCAGAACCGTCCTCTGCACCGCTGGTCCAGTTCTTCTGCCTCTGCTTGTTTGCAAATTCCAGTTGTGATGTGCTGGCAAAAGGCACATGACCAACGCCGCCAATCACTGTCCTCAGTGGCAGACCAGTGATTGGTTGCAGTGGTGAGATGCTATAAACATTGTTAACCCCTTCCCAACCGCCTAACGTAAATTTACATTGGCAGTCGGGTATTTAAAGATGTTGCCTGTTTGTGAGAGCAGCTGGCGCCATAGCCACCAGGTGCTTGCTGTTTTAAACAGTAGGCACCCAAGGTCAATGTATGCAATCGACGATAATGTCAAAAGCACACATTTAACCCCTCAGATGCCGAGGTCAAATGCAACCACAGTATCTTTGAGTTTAAAGACTGGGAACATGCACTCCGGGCCGGCTCCCCCTAGTGAGGATCGGTGGAGCCAAATGGTGTGTGCGGCAGCTATGATCCTCCTGAATGATCCAAGGCTGCCGAACATAGGTTCCTATGGAAAACCTGCCTGTGGCGTCTATGATAGAAGCAATCTAATGATTGCTTGTTCAAGTTCCCTAAGGGAACTATTAAAAACCGTAAAAAGGAAAAAAAAAAGTTTTTAAAATTATAAAAAAAATTAAAGTTCTAATCAACCACCCATTTTGCCAAAATAAAAATACATATAATATGTTTCGCCTTATAAGATGCACCTGCCCATAAGACACACCTAGGTTATAGAGGAGGACAATAAGAAAAAATATTTTTATTATACCTTAGATCAGACCCCTAATGTTAATAAGACCCCAATAAGACCTCAGATCAGACCCACAATCAGACCTCAGCTCAGAACCGAATGTGAATGACCCCCAATCAGACCTCAGATAAGAGGCCCAATTACTGTAAATAAGATCCCCCATTCAGACCTCAGATGCGATCCCCATGCCTCAGATGAAACCCCCATGCCTCAGATGAAACCCCCATGTCTCAGATCAGGCCCCCATGCCTCAGATCAGCCTTCCAGGCCTCAGATCAGCCTCCATGCCTCAGATCAGCCCCCCCATGCCACAGATCAGCCGCCTATGCTTCAGATCAGCCCCCATGCTTCAAATCAGCCCCCTATGCCTCAGATCAGCCCCCCATGCCTCAGATCAGAACCCCATGCCTTAGATCAGCCCCTATGCCTCAGATCAGCCCCAATGCTACAGATCAGCCCCCATGCCTCAGAGCACATAAAATAAAAAAATTAACTTATCTTTTCTGCTCCAGACACCGCCGCTCCTTACCTCTAGCTCTCTTCTTTTTCTTCCTGCCGTGGCTGTGCAGTGAGGCGACGCGCACAGTGTGAGGTCACAGAGCAGTCACAGCACAGCCGACGGCAGAGGACCGGGAAGCGCTGAGTACAGAGCTTCCTGGTCCTCCGATACTAATGAGCGCTTTCATATTGGAAGCACTCATTAGTATTCACCCCATAAGATGCAGCGACATTTTCCCCCAATTTTTTGGGGAAAGTGCGTCTTATGGGGGGTGAAAATATGGTCGCTTCACCTGCAATAAATACGGCAAATGGTGAAACAGCAAAAAAGGCAAAATGGCTAATTCACCGTTTTTTGATCGCTTCATCTGCAATAAAAAAAAATTGAATAAAAAGTGATCGAAAAGTCATACACACCTCAAAATTGTATCAATTCAAAGTACAGATCATCCTGTGAAAAATGAGTCCTCACACAGCTCTGTACATATACAATAAAAACGTTATGGGGGTCAGAATAGGTCCGTTTTACTGCATAGGAAATGCTGGAAAAACAAAACCCATAAAACTGTGGTGAATTTTTCATTTTATTTTTTTTCATTTTTCTTCCACTCCCCACTACATTGTTTGCAACTGTAAGTGGTACCATTGGAAAGTACAACTTCCCCCACAAAAAACACACCCTCATATGGCTGTGTGAAGGGAAAATAAAAAAGTTATGGCTTTAAGAAGGCTGGGAGTAAAAACCAAAACCGAAAATAATGGAAAATCGCCTGGTCCTGATCGGGTTAAACAAGCAGCAGCAGGAGAAACCATATCAGCAATGCATGTGACCTGACGTCAGATCATAGTTCCTACGTATGCTGTATGCTGATGACCACTTCCAGCGATCATTAGCATTCGGAGTATAAGGCCTATTGCACATGACCATATGGCTTTTTCAGTATTTTGCAGTCCGTTTTTCACGGATCTGTTGTTCCATTTTTTGTTTCAGTAGTGTTTCCGTATGGTTTCCATATGTGATCCAATTTTTGCGGAACGCAAACGGAAGCATGGCATATACAGTATACAGTAATTACATTGAAAAATTGGGCTAGTCAGAAAATTTTCAATAGATGGTTCCGCAAAAAACGGAACGGATACGGAAGACATATGGATGCATTGTGCATCTGCTCCGGTTTTTTTTACAGCCCAGTTTTTTTTACAGTTTTTTTTTAGCCACGGAACGTGATTTGAAGGCAATAATAGGACATGTTCTATCTTTGAGCAGAACGGAAAAACAGAAATACGGAAACGGAATGCATACAGAGTACATTCCGTTTTTTTGTGGACCCATTGAAATGAATGGTTCCGTATACGGATTGCAAAAAACGGAACGGAAACGGAAAAAAAAACATTTGTGTGCAATAGGCCTAAGATGCACTGCCACTTTTCTCCCACTTTTGTGGTGGAAAAAGTGTGTCTTATACCATACCCTTAAACGTAACCATACATTTTTTGAGGGAAAACCTGGTCCTCTAATCCTGAGAAATGCTTCTTTTTATTTTTATGTAAATAAGGTTTTTAGTGCTCCCTAGGCATGGCAGCTCCATTTGGTGCACCATCACTCCACTATAATGCCACCCCATCTTGTTTAATTAACAGTCCATGAGATTTCAGAGGTAGTAGTGTTGATGCATGAAAGGTATGGTAGGTACATCAAACAGAACAACTGTGCCCACAATGCACAGAAAACCTTATTTGGATACAAAAAAAAGGAGGATTAAAGGATTGGATTTTCACACAAAAGGTATGGTTACGTTTGGGGACACCTACCCTACATAGAGGTGTGCTTACTTTGAAACTAATTTTGAAGGTGAAAGACTCTCTTTAAAGGGGTTGTCCCGTTTCATGATAGGTCATTAATGTCAGATTGTTGAGCTGCTTAAAGGGGCCGCGGTGCTCAGAGGCTCAAGGCAAAAAAATATTGGGGCAGATTTATCAAAACTGGTGTAAGAAAAATTCCAGATTCCACCTTTCATTTTTCAGAGCTTCTTTGGAAAATGACTGGTTGCTATGGGCCTAAGCCAGTTTTGCTTTACACCAGTTTTGATAAATCTCCCCCACATTTGTTTTTTCTTGTACAGCTTCTATAGCATTAATCAAGGTCTGTGAACAGGTCAGACATTGATGTATACGGCAACAACCTCCAATTGATGGCGCAAAATAGTTTTCTTTCTTCTGAAAGAACTACTTAGCATATCTTTTTTCCCATCGCCTGGCCTATAAGACTCCCTATGCCAACTTGGCAATCTGAACAACGAGAAACCTAATTCCCCCAGAACATCAAAGAAAGAACCAGAGTGTTTCTTCGATATCACAGGGCACTGTGAAAACCTCACCAAAAAAAACAACTTACCTATCATATATCTAAATGGATGTGTTCTAGTTATTGGGGTTAATGGCAATCACAGCTGAATTTTATGCCTTTAGTTGAGTTCAAGGGATTGTCCCACAAAAAATATTCTATATATATTCTAATATAGAGTTTTCAAACCAGCACCTGGATCTGAATACTATTGTAATTGCATGTAATAAAAAATTTAGCATAGCCACTGAGTTATTCAATAAAATGTATCTCTATAGCGCCACCTGCTGTTTGTTATTTTTCTTATTTCTTTGTCCTGCTCACTAAGATGGCCGCATATGCTCAGTTTCATGCTTCAACTGCCTCCTGAGCTGTGATAGGAAGAGTATGATCATGCCCCCTTAGCTCCAGCAGATAAGACACTCCCCTTGAGCTGTCAGCCTGATATAAATCTAGCAGAGCAATGTATGGGGAGATCTCTGGATCCATGTGAGGTACAGGGCTGGTTCTAGCTTTGTTAGAAAGAGATTTTTTACGTAAGTGACGGGATATCCCCTTCAGACCTGCAGCTAGGGGTTCCGGGCGTGCAGCGGTTTTTGTCCAGCCAATTCTTGGCATATTTGCTAGGTAACAGCCAGGCCTCCGCAGGACCCCATTATAGTTAATGGGGCCAGCAGACATTCCAGTACCATCTGGCAATACCGGATCCAGAGAGCTCAGGCAGGCTGTTCTATGGATTTCAACTACTGAATCAGCAGTAAACAGTTTTCAACAGGTCCTCATTTAGAGGAATAAGGAATAATGCCATGAACCAAAAAATTCCCAGGGCTATTGATTTTTCAGCACAAGTCAACTAATACATTCAATATTTCAATTTACTGGTTTATTATTTTCATGTGACAATTGACTATATTTTAGCTGTAATAAGGAATATTAGTGCAAATAGTTTACTGCCTAGTAGAGTTATGTATGTCAGCTTTACGGTCAGCAACATGTTCAGGGATCTTCTAGTGAAGCCCTCAGGTAACTTATGCGCTGCCAAATTAACAGAAGGGGGTTAAATTGACAATTTTACCTTGCTTATAAATTTGGTGGTTTACTAGGGAGATATGCTGCTGGGAAAATGAATAGAACAGGAAGGTGATCAAGAATAGACATAAAATGTAGCTTCCAGTCACTGAGCTATCAAAATGACTTGCTTTTATGATTGTGGGTACCAGTGTAATGAAGGCAAAGTAGTAATATTTCTTAAACTGCCAAATGTGACATTCAGACAGTCTATACAATAAAATACATAAAATATAATAATAATAATAATGTATAATAATATAATAAAATCTAAATACCATGAGATCCAAAGTAGAACACATCAGTATATAAAATTAAAAAAAAGTCAAACAAAAGAATCATTAAAGAAGCACACCCACAATGTATTTTATTCTGTGGACAGGATTCAGACCGCGCGTAGGAATCGAAAGTCCCAAAAAGCAGTTCACTTATCCCTCCAGGAAATGCTGAGGTCTGCAGATATCCTGGATATAGATATCCTGCAACTTGTAAAAGATGTACAATAGTGAAGTTCCGTGAGGTTCCTCACCTCTTAATTGCTCAGTTTATACTCACAAAAGTAGCAGGTTTTTCAGGCACATCAAGCTGGAGTTGCCTTCCACCCTTCAGGATCGGGGCACACTCCACAGTAGCAGATAAAGGTGTAGTATACGCTCAGGAACCCACCGACTTCAGATGAGGCTTCCTTTCTTTTCAAACACTGCAAACCAGAAGCTCTCCAACCATAGTGAGGATCCGATGGTAATCTGATTAAAATCAGTGTTCACCTGACTAGTTTGTCTGCCCTAGAAGCTGATTTTAATCAGATTACCATCGGATCCTCACTATGGTTGGAGAGCTTCTGGTTTGCAGTGTTTGAAAAGAAAGGAAGCCTCATCTGAAGTCGGTGGGTTCCTGAGCGTATACTACACCTTTTATCTGCTACTGTGGGAGTGTGCCCCCGGATCCTGTGAAGGGTGGAAGTTGCAACTCCAGCTTGATGTGCCTGAAAAACCTGCTACTTTTGTGAGTATAAACTGAGCAATTAAGAGGTGAGGAACCTCACGGAACTTCACTATTGTACATCTTTTACAAGTTGCAGGATATCTATATCCAGGATATCTGCAGACCTCAGCATTTCCTGGAGGGATAAGTGAACTGCTTTTTGGGACTTTCGATTCCTACGCGCGGTCTGAATCCTGTCCTCAAAACTGTTTAGTGTTGAATACCCACAACACATTACGGAATCGCAGCGTCTCACATAGGACTGGTGATATTTTCTTTCTATTTGATATATTGTATTTTATTCTGTGGTCTATTAGAAAGGTACATAATGTAAATTGTAGCGAAGGTAATCTTACCGTTGCTTGTATTTGTCAGTTATCCCCTCCCTTCTGGCCCTCAGCTGTGTTATGTGAACAACTCTAACTCTTCAACTGACGCAGCATCTTATGTGTGGACAAGATGGTAGTTTCTATATTTATTTCTATAATAGCCTCGATGTTAGTCTCATAGGAATGAATAGAGAAACTGGGAGTGTCCGTCACGGCTGAGGACCAGAAGGGAGTGGATAACTCATACATACAGGCACCAGTAAGAACATTTTCTTCATTACAATTTGCATGTTTTACCTTTTAAAGGGCTAGAGAATAAAAAAAAAATCTGTTAAATAAACCTCAATGTTTAAGCCACAAAAGTGAAGCATATAAGGTATTTAGTGCAATGCATTTTCTTGTTCCTCAAATTATTCCACACAGATTTAAATGTGTTTATGCAAACAGTTTGATAGGGAGGTTACTAGTGACAGATGCCCTTTAACCCTTTCCTGGCGGGCCCAAAAAAGGCCTGAATGTCCAGGAAACTTTTTGTGATTTTGTGCAGGTCGTGGTTTAGTGACCGTAGCTTTTTTATTTGTTTGACTACCAAAAGAATTTTTGCATTTTAAATATTTTTTTTACATTTTTTATTTGTATTCTTTAGTATTATTTTTTTTACTTATATTTAACTTTTTTTTGGCACATAATATGTCCCCCAGGAGGTCATTAACAGACCTGCCTGCATGTGTATATACGTGCATTCTGCACGGGGCATGTGCGGATAGGACGTATATACACAGTGGGCAGTCCGGAAGGGGTTAAAGCAGTATTCCGGTTATATAAAGTTATTCCATGTCCACAGGATAGGAGATAAGGATTCCCACTGATGATGGGAACGGGGGACCCGTACCCCGTTGAGCCTCATGGCTGGTCAGGCATGCGTTTAGCAGCTCCAATTATTTCTATTTTCCATCACATTATACACTGCTCATTTCCATGCTTACAAGCACCCTTCAGTCCAGCAGAGGACGTTGTGCTTGCACAGTATAGCAAAATGCACTTGCCTATGTGCACAACCATGATCCTAGCCACTAGAGAGGACAGCGCCTTTCCCTATAGAGTATAAGTACGACCACCACTGATAGATTGCAGGGTGGTCATAACTATGGAAACAAGCAGTGTATAATGTGATGAAAAAATGAAGCAAGCCAGCAAAGGAAGCAATCTAGATAATAATACATTAGTAAGTGCCTTGTATTAACTTTCTCTACATTATAAATGCCACTTGCTGAAGTGAGACAACCTCTTTAAAGGGGTAATTTTAAGCTGATGATCTATCCATTCACTCGAATGAAGCTTAGCCCCACCCAGGCCAGTGATACAAGTCGTGATGTCACTGGGCCTGAGGTAAACAGCAAGAAGGCCGGGGCGCTACTGGCAGTGCCGCTGCCTTCTCAAACAGCTGATCGGCGGAGGTCCCAGGTGTCGGACCCCCGCCGATCAGATGCTGATGATCTATCTAGAGCCAGGGGTGCACAACCTGCGGCCCGGGGGCCACATGCGGCCCTCGATACCATTCTGTGCGGTTCCCAAACATCTGGTAAAAGACATCTAGGTCTATGTCTTATGGCTTCTTACATGTATCTTTCATGTATTCTCCTATTACATAGGAGTCATAGAACTGTAACTAGACATTTATAGTATATACTGTATGTTCAATATGCCAAAAATACAGTATTTCAGTTGGTAATACCCCTTTAAGTTTTATTTTCGGCACCTTGGAATTGGTTTAGGCTGACAATGTGGCCCCCGACCAGAAAAGGTTGTGCACCACTGATCTAGAGGATAGATCAACAGTTTAAGGGTACTTTCACACTAGCGTTTTGGATTCCGTTTGTGGGATCCGTTTCAGGGATCTCACAAACGGTCCAAAATGGATGAGTTAAGCCCCAATGCATTCTGAATGGATAAGGATCTGTTCAGAATGCATCAGTTAGGCTCCGTTCCGCCTGTATTCTGTTTTGGAGGCGGACACCAAAACGCAGCATGCAGCATTTTGGTGTCCGTCTGAAGAGACGGAGCCTAACGGATCAGTTTTTTTTTACAATGTACAGTAAGTCAATGGGGACGGATCCATTTTCAATGACACAATATGGTGCATTTGAAAACGGATCCGTTCCCCATTGACTTTCAATGTAATTCAAAACGGATCCATTTTGGACTTTGTCATTTATCTTTAAACCTAATGCAAACGGATCCGTTCTGAACGGATACAAACGTTTGCATTATAGGTGCAGATCCGTCTGTTCAAAAAAACAGACGGATCCGCACCAACGCAAGTGTGAAAGTACCCTAAAATTACTGCAGAACCCCTTTAAGGTGAAAAATGACAAGTGTCCTCAAGGGGTTAAACAAAAAATGCAAATCCTGTCATATCAATATTTACTCCACATCAGATGTCAGGAGGAGTATCTGGCAGAGATGTTACTAAAAAGGAACTAAAAAGACTAGTTGAAGGCCACAACATATTAAAACAGCATAGCTATAAAACAACTTTTAGAACACAATAGGCTGATACAGTATATACTGCCTCATAATGAAAATGAACAGTGTGAGGCCTGGAACTTGCATATATACATACATCAACACTACCCCCAAATACTGTAGTAAAAAGTGCATGGACATTTTTTCCAAAGATGCAATTTGAAAAATTCAATTCACTCCATAAGTACATAGAGGGTCGTTTACTATCCAGTATCCAGAAATACGCCTATATTAGGCGCATTTCTGGTGCAGATACCGGCGCTGCAATCTGCGACTTTTTCCTGCAGGTCTGAAAAAGTGGGCGGGGAAAGGGATGGGCCAGCAGGCCAATCTCATTCATCATTTTTTATGGCATCTAAAACAACATGTACAACTCCAACTCACATATTCCATATATACAATTCAAAATAATATCAATTGTGGTGAACAGGAACTCCGAGGGCTAGGCTTGGTCCAAAATTCACATGGATGTAGCTGGAAGTGGATAACCTGCGTGACAACGAGCACTACAATAAGAGGTTCATCCATTAAGATGTCCATTAAAGGTCAGTGTTAGGCTGTGTGTACTTTTTTGCCCTCTGTGTGTCATCCCTTTGTCAAAAGACCTATTTTAAAGACAGAATTCTGGAGGACAGGGCGTGATAAATTTCCTTCAAACTGTATAATGCAAATATCTAATATACCGTATTTTTCGCCCTATAAGATGCACTTTTTCCCCCAAAAAAGTGAGGGGGAAATGGCAGTGCGTCTTATAGGACGAATACTGCTATTTTTGCATTGCTAACGCTGATACATCGCCGGGTGCGATGCTGAACAGCGCGGCGATGTATCAGCGAGGAGGAGCTGGAGGCAACTCGCGGCGGGGCCGGTGCAGTCACTGTACTCTTACGCTGGCCCCGCCGCTCACAGCAGTGCACATTTCTAAACATTAATCCTTAACCTCCAGTAACCTTAACTTTAAAGCAGCTCTATCCTCTTTACTACCTTACATTCAAGCTCCACAAGCTCCAGTAGCAGGCAGTACAGGCGGCGTAACTTCACTCACTCATGTGACGCACCTGCTCCTCCCACATTATGAATAAAGCAGGCGGAGCGCCGCCCACACTGCATGTTACCGGAGCTTGATTGTAAAGTAGTAAAGAAAATAGCGCTGCTTCAAAGTTAAGGTTTCTGGAGGTTAAGGATTACTGTTTAGAAATGTACACTGCTGTGAGCGGCGGAGGACACTGTCATGGGGTGGATCTGTGGATGACACTTATGCTTCATGCACAGGTCAGTGTCAGTTTTGGATCAGTGGTAACACGAACAGTGTTCAATCCGTGTTTCCTCCTGTGACAGATCCATGTTGGGTCTGTGGGTCCGTTTTTTGCTGACCGTGTGCCATCCGTTTTTCACTGACACTGAGAAGCTGGAAAATAATTTTCAATCTCTTTTTAATCATCCGTGAAACACGGATGCGACACGGATTGCATCCGTGTTGTATCCGTGGTTTTCATGGACTCATTGACTATAACGGGCGTGAGGGATCCGGGAACACAGACAAGATAGGACATGCATCGTGCTAAAAACACGGACCCACGGACCGTGCTAAAACACTGATGTGGTAATACACCCATTCAAATGAATGGGGACGTGTGCTGTCGGTGGAGAACACGTACAGCACACATCCGGGAAACACTGATGTGTGCATGAGGCATTATGGGGGGATCTGTGGATGACACTACTATGGGGGATCTGTGGATGGCACTGTTATGGGGGGATCTGTGGATAGCACTGTTATGGGGAGGGGGATCTGTGGATGACACTGTTATGGGGAGGGGGATCTGTGGATGGCACTGTTATGGGATGGGGGATCTGTGGATGGCACTGTTATGGGGGGATCTGTGGATAGCACTGTTATGGGGAGGGGGATCTGTGGATGACACTGTTATGGGGAGGGGGATCTGTGGATGACACATACTGTATAGCATAAGATGCTATATACGGTATGTGTCATCCACAGATCACCCCATAGCAGTGTCATCCACAGACCCCCCCATAACAGTGTAATCCACAGATCCCCTCCATAACAGTGTCATCCACAGATTCCCCCATAACAGCGTCATCCACAGATTCCCCCATAAGTGTCATCCACAGACCACCATTAGTTCAAAACCCATAAAAAGCACACCTTTTGGTTCAAAATATTTTTTTTCTTATTTTCCTCCTCAAAAACCTAGGTGCATCTTATGGGCCGGTGCGTCTTATAGGGTGAAAAATGCTGCACCTGTCTTTGAAGTAATTGGGTCCCTACCTGTTACTCATTACTATGTGAGTTGGAGTTGCGCTTTATTATTTATTATGGTACCTTAAGTACTCATGGAGTGATCTGAACTTTCGATAAATGGCATATTTGATAAGTGGCCCATGTGTTGTTGGCTATGTGTGGCTAAGGGGGCTCTTTTGAATGTGCATATTAGCATGTTTCCCTCTTGGAAGATTGCTTGTATTTGGACCCAATTGATTTTCCCCATCATGTTTTTATAAGAGTGTAGCTCTCAATAATACAGTTATGCGCTTATTAAATAATACTTCCTCCAAGCCATGACCACATATACCTACCACAAATATTAATATAAGCAATAATATCACAATACAGTGACTCACATATAACGTCTTCTCTGATTGTAGTCCTGTTACTTTGGCTTTTCTTTTCTATCTGACCCAGACAACCATGATGAATTCTCCTGGTCACACTCATCTCTGCAGTGTTTTCTGCCTCCCTAGAGCACTTCATGGTAATAGTGCGCCCTTAGTGCCCACACAATAACCGTGTACCACACAGTATTGGCGCCCCTACAATTAAATGCTCCCTGTGTGACCCAAACAGGAATGGTGACCCTGTCTATCCTCCAAACAGTAACAGTGCCCACTTAGATCACCCCACAGTAGTAATGTGCCCTCACAGTGAAAGTGATCCTGATCCTGAAGTGATAATGCCCTCATAGTACTCCCACTAAGTGATGGTGCCACATACTGCAATCAGTAATGGTATACCTTAGTGCTCCTACTCTGTAATAGTGGTCTACTTAGTGCTCACCATTCAGAAATGGTGCCCCAGATAAATAGTGACCCAATAAATTAAACTGATTAATAAAATTTTTAATCATCTAGCCCATCTCCACAACCGATGGAGCTATTCATACTCTTTAAGCCTGTAGTCTATGGGATTCTGAGGTGGGATCCCTGCACAGGCTGACACAATGCAATTAAGTCATGGGTCAGCCTGTACCAAACTGACAGAGGCGCCAAAGTGAAGGGAGGACCAGGGAGCTGACATCAACCTGCCCTGCCATAATATTTCATTGTATCTGTATCTTGAGGACTCTGATGCAGATAAAAAATAATGCAAAGATCACGGTGCTTGAGACACCACTGCCCCACAGGCATTGGGTTTTTATCAAATCACTGCAATGCCTGTGAACTAATGACTAAAACGTAATAATGTCTATGGCCAACATAAGAAGCAATCTACGTCAGTGATGGCTAACCCCCGACACTCCAGCTGTGACAAAACTACGACTACCTAGTCATAGTTTCACCACAGCTGGAGATCCGTCTCAGTACAGCATTCAAATGTATGGCGTCTGGTGAGGTAAATTTTGTTATTACAGAAATATCACAAGACTTTGGTGAAAAACTTTGGCATTGGATTTTTAAACTTGAAAACCATTTTAAAAAAGGAATCCGAAGTCAGCTTTGGTACCGACAGGTACCTCGGTACCGAAGCCGACTTCGGATCCAAGTTCTAAAATCGAAGTCCAAAGTTATTCCCTTAAGTCCCGCAAGGCTTCGGTGATAATAAATTTCCTTCGCTGGAGCCCATACATTTGAATGCTGTACCGAGACGAATCTCTATACATCATTCAAATGAAGTTGTGAGTGAATCAACTTCAGATCTATGATCCGAAGCTCGATTCGCTCAACACTACTTTTGACACCAAAAGTGTTTCATAGGGTTTAGTAACCCTAGACTTTGAAAATGAAAGTTTTAAGTTGCTTTAACCCCAAATTTGGCATTTTAACAATGAATAAAAGAGGAAAAAAGCATATCACACCCTGTTATACAGTTCCTCCCAAGTATGGATATACCCAACATGTGTTCATATACTGCTGTTTGTGGACACAGCAGGGCTCAGAAGGGAAGGAGCTCTATTTGGATTTTGGAACAAGGATTTTGCTGAAATAAATATTTAAGAGCCATAATCTTTTTATTTTCTTGTTGTCTGAGCTGTGTTTATTCTTCCTCTCTCCATTGTCCTTTTTTGGTCTTTTTCTTCTGATTCTGCCATGATCATTTGCCTGGAAGAAAAATGTTGAAGAAACATCTCCCCATGTGGCGATTTTCATCTATGAAGGATCTCAAACTATAGTTATCAGATAAATAATTAATTATATTTGATACCATATGATTTTAACATATCGTAAATGTATGATTATTTTCATTCCATTGAAGTGTATGACCAATAGGGAAGTTCAGGCAACAATAATTTGGGCAATTGTAACGATTGTAACAAGGATAGTGAGCCCTAAGCCTAATACCCAGTCCACTTTCCCTACCTGCTGTCATTGGTATATGCGAACAACAGGAGTACAATCAGTGCACAAGCTACTGAGCGGACCCAAACTAGGGAGCATAAAAGGTAACCCCTGTCAGACCCTAAGAGCTCTACCTGCGCTGCTATGCACATGCCCAGACCCTGATGGTGGGTCGAGGCATGCCAGCATACCTAAGGCTGAGTGAGACCTAAAACCCCTATGATAAAGGGGGGGGGCATGGCCACCGGCTCCCTGCTCAGTATATGGACAGAACCAGGGTCGCCTCGGATCCAGTCAGCAAATAAACAAAACCAACAATGTCTGCAAACTTATCTGTAGGGGCTGCAGCAGCAGTGAAGACAGATCCAATCTCAGCAGACAATATCCGATGTTGCTTGCTTCAGCAAAACACACGTCCAGTGAAAAGAGACCACACAAGTGTAGATACTCCAGCGGCTGACACAACTCAAGATGAGAAATATAACCTGCAAGGTGAAACAGGAAGAGGGGTGATTTAAAGGAAGAGGAATCAATCAGAGAAGGAACAGCTGGGAAAAGGGAAAGGAGTGAAAATGAAAGTAAAGACCTCATCACAGGGGCGGAGAAACAGAGCTGTGAGAACTCCTCAAAACTCTTGTAGTGACACCTGCTTGTAGTACAAGCCCTAGATAGCTAGACCACAACTGGTTGACAGCCCCTATGCTATATAGGTGCAGATATGGACTAACAAACAAAGACAGACAAACACAATACCAGAGAAGTCAGAAATGGGTCAGAACCAGGTGGGCTATGCAGTACCAAAACTACAGAGAATGGTCAGAAGACAAGCTGGAGTCAGAGACACAGAGGAATCAATCATCGATGCAGGAACAGGGAACAAGGAACCTAGCTAGTGAGCCAAACAAAGACTATCACTGGCACAGGTTTATAGCCAGGAAGGGATTTAAATAGAGGGCTAAGTCCTTGGATCAGAACCTGAGAGGTCCATTACTTTGTACTCCATTAGTCAGAAACACTAGCACACAGTAATAGAGCAACTGAGCAATCAGCCCACTGCTTATCTCTCCTAGCACACGCCCACTGCCAGGAGAAACAGAGCATTGCATCCTGTTGCTAAGGATACGGTCGCTTCACCAGGAGGCGTGGCTCAGCAGCTCAGCGACTCTTTCCTGGTGCGGCCGTGCCAAGGCTGAGGATCGCGACACTGGGGCCTGGATAGGTAAGTTTGTTACAGTAATACATTACAATTCACAAAAAATTCACCCAAAACATATTAGTATTGTAATTATTTTATTATAGTATGTAATCACCTGCAGTGACAAATGATTTATTATTGATAATTGGATTTGAGATTCTAGAACACTTCTTATTAATTGTTCTATCTGTGGAGATCCAATCAAAGTTTTCTTTACTTCTGTTTAAGCTATATAAACCTTGAATCCTTTGGAGAGAGAGATATGGTACTGAAGAAAGAACCAAGATGGTTCTGAAACACATCTAGCAGTGATCTTAGCATTAATCCAGCAGATTTGGATGTCATTCAATATTTTTTGCATCCATATTATATCTCATAAGCACTAACAGCAATAAGGAGAAGAGGAGAGTGATCT
The DNA here is from genome assembly GCA_033119425.1 of Bufotes viridis. Lineage (NCBI taxonomy): Eukaryota > Metazoa > Chordata > Amphibia > Anura > Bufonidae > Bufotes > Bufotes viridis. The sequence goes on along the minus strand of CM065592.1, from coordinate 363,146,676 downwards.
AGTAACTTGCAACCATGGCCTACCTCTACACCGCTGGCAGTTCCCAGGACATTAGAGCAAGGAGGGAGAAAGCTGCGGGCACCCGGACGGAGTGCAACAACACACGTTGCAAAGCAACACAACTACAGGATGCCAAAAGACATGGAGGGGGGGCCACTGGTGCCTGGTTGGTAGACTTTACTATACGCAGGGGAGCGGTAAATAGCGTGATTCGTGTTTTTTGTCACCTTGTTTCCCAAAAAAATTGAATAAGAGTGGTCAAAAGTCATAGTCAAACGTGCCCAACAAATGGTACCAATAAAAAGTACAGATTGTTCTGCAAATTTTTTTTTTTATCCTTTGGTACTTTCATACTTGCGTTGTTTGATTCTGGCAGCCAGTTCCGTTGCCTGAACTGCCTGATCAGGCAAACTGTATGCAAACGCATGTCATTTTTTCTGACTGATCAGGCATTTTTCTGACTGATCAGGTCTGAAAAATGCCTGATCAGTCAGAAAAATGCATTGCAAACGCATCCGGTATTTATTTTTTTTCACATTTTTAAAGGCCTGCGCATGCGCAGACCGGAGTGCCGGATCCGTCATTGTGGTATATTTAATGCCAGATCCGGCACTAATGCATTGCAATGAAAATTAATGTCGGATCTGGCATTCCGGCATGTGCTGCGATATTATCTCCGGCCAAATCACTGTTCAGTGACTGAACTGAAGACATCCAGATGCATACTGAACTGATTTCTCTCCGTTCAGAATGCATTAGGATATAACTGAAGCGTTTTTTTCCGGTATTGAGCTCCGAGGACGGAATTCAATGCTGGAAAAGAAAAACGCTAGTGTGAAAGTACCCTTGGTCTAGTGTATCTGTGCAGTTTTCTTAAACCAAGGTCGAGGCCAAATCTAATAATGTCAAAGGGGAACTTGAAAGGAATTTATATATAATTCAGTTCACAGTTTTATAACTTTGTAATGTCTACAATAGATTAAATGATATAATAAAAACAATCAATACTCACTTCAACACATTTCCAAGCTCTCAGTTTGCATCAAAGGTGCTGTTAACATCACATGTTCATGGATAGTATTCTTGAAACTTAAAGGGGTCATCCAGCCTTGGGGTTGACAATCCTGGGGGTTCTAAAGCTTCTTTCATACTACTGGCAGGAGTTCCAGCAGAGAACAAAGATTCAGTATAACTTGTATTTTATTCATCCGGACGGATCTGTTATGCTGGCCATAGACTTCTATTATGACGGAATGAATAACGGAATGCCTCTAAAGGCATTCCCTTATGCATTCTGTCATGAAATTGCGTTATGGTCTGTGGTAACAGAATCCATAACGCAATTCAGCATATACCCCAACCTGAACACGAACTTCAAAATATGAAGTTCGCTCATCCCTAATCATAATGATTACTCATCAAAGTAAAATTAGAGCAACACCTAGATATCGACAGAAGAACAGTGACTCCAAGTGGCTAAGAAAATGTCAAAATAGTCAACTAATAGATTTGAGCATTAAAAAAAACATGAACTCTATTATGCTTATAAAAATGTTATGTTTTATTATTATTCCTGTTATCATTATTATGTATCATTGCCATTTCAGTTATTATTGTACCATATACAGCACCAAAAACAGATACACAAACTTATAGGTATATAATCAGATACAGGACTGAGAATGGAAAAGGTAAAAGCTGTTTTGTTCTCTAGCATTCAGATTTGCAGATACAACGTAAGGTACAGTAAAATATGGTATTTGTTATAGTTGTACATGTACATTTAAAGGGGTTATATGAGATTTTTAAACTGATGACCTATCCTCTGGATAGTTCATCAGTATCTAACCGGTGGGGGTCTGATACCAGGGGCGCCGCCAATCATCTGTTTGAGAAAGTAGCGCTGCAGCGTTATTGCAGCTCTTCAGTCCTTAAATCAATAGAGCTGCACCCCACTTGATTCTCTCTCAGCTGCAGTGTCCAATGGGGTTGCAACTCCCCCTCTGAATGCCAAAAGGTTACACAATATGTACTATGACACCGCGCTATTCTCGTCCCTAGCTCAAATGGTTAATGATATTAACCCTTATGCTGACATATACTAAGTACTATATTCTTGCACTGCGAATCTTAGCGTTATTAGGCACCTTCTATTGGTAATTTTTCTCAGTGCCGCTTATGTTATTGTAGTACCTGTAGTCCTCCGTTCACATGGGAGCTTTGTCGCTGAGTTGATGCTTTACACCGGCTGCGAGGCAATACTTTCCAGCGTCTTCACGAGACGCGCTCCGGCCGAATGCGCCTCTTGTTCGTAGTTATCTCGCTCACTCGGAGCGAAGGTGACGTCACCGCCGCGTTCTACAGGTAGTCGCGGTTACCACTTTTTCTTCAACGCGTTTCGGGTATAACGTTACCCTTCGTCAGGAAGATAGACTTGGTATGCCTTGCGCGTGTGCTCCTATTTAACTCAGCCGGCATTGCTTTAACCCCCTCGTTGCAGGTAGCTACATTAAGCGTTAATCGAACGCAAATACCTCAATTTCCATATTCAGCCCTACCGGAGCTAGTGTATCCATATTAAAAATCATTCTAAAATGTCGAGGGCTGAGACCAGAATGATTTTTAATATGGATACACTAGCTCGGTAGGCTGAATATGGAAATTGAGGTATTTGCGCTCGATTAACGCAATGTAGCTACCTGCAACGAGGGTAACGCAATGCCGGCTGAGTTAACTAGGAGCACGCGCAGGCATACCAAGTCTATCTTCCTGACGAAGGGTAACGTTACCCGAAACGCGTTGAAAAAAGTGGTAACCGCGACTACCTGTAGAACGCGCGGTGACGTCACCTTCGCTCCGAGTGAGCGAGATAACCACGAACAAGAGGCGCACTTCCGGCCGGAGCGCGTCTCGTGAAGACGCTGGAAAGTATTGCCTCGCAGCCGGTGTAAAGCATCAACTCAGCGACAAAGCTCCCATGTGAACGGAGGACTACAGGTACTACAATAACATAAGCGGCACTGAGAAAAATTACCAATAGAAGGTGCCTAATAACGCTAAGATTCGCAGTGCAAGAATATAGTACTTAGTATATGTCAGCATAAGGGTTAATATCATTAACCATTTGAGCTAGGGACGAGAATAGCGCGGTGTCATAGTACATATTGTGTAACCTTTTGTTATTGCAGCTCTGTCTACGCCATGTGATGTCAAGTTCATCGGTCACATGGCCTAGGCGCAGCTCAGCTCCATTGAAGTGAATAGGGCTGAGCAAAGCCTCTGTGGAATGTATGGCGCTGTGCTTGGTGAGCATAGAGAAGGCTGGGTTACCAATGCAAGCACCGGTGCCCTCTCAAACAGCTGATCGGCCAGGGTCCCGATGTTGGACCCTATCAATCAGATACTGATGACCTACCCAGAGGATAGGTCATCAGTTAAAAAAATCTCAGACAACCCCTTAAATAGCACATGTTCACAAAACTCAATAAATAGCTTGATTTCTATGAACTTTTCCATTTTACAAAAGTTCTGGGAGTGTCTGTATGATAAACAGCTTTAGAAAAATCGCTTTTTATATTCATATGCAAATGAGAAGTTCGAGCACCAAGAGGGGGGGCTGTAACACCCCCTGTGCTCTGCACACTCCCCCTCCCCTTGATTGTACTATAGCTTCAGCACACTGAGATCTGCTCAGAAAGTGTCACACGGGTGTCAGGAGCCACGTCTGACTCCATTATACCCAGGGTCAGGAAGTCGCAGCGGGTGGCTGCACGCTCTATGTCTAAAGATCATGCTGTTACTTAATGGTAGCTTTCTGTGTTTGCCTTGCAATCCTTTTTGTCTTACTCAGGGATCCATAGCTTCTTCTCCTCAGCTGTTTCTTGTCCATCACTCAGTGGCGTAGCGTGGGTTGCCAGCACCCGGGGCAAGACAAAAATTTGCGCCCCACCCCCACCCTGTGGGCACGCCCCTTTTAACAGATGATGTAGTAGATAACTTGCAGTCCTATGTTACACTACAGATAACACAGTGATAACTCCATGAGTACAGATAATGTAGTAGATGGGTGGGAGGCCCCAGAATTCAGAACACGCACAGTGTGACCTGAAGTCTGGGGCCGGGATGCAGCAGAGTGGGCAAAATTCTATATCCCCCTCAAACCTTACCGTGAAACAGATATGTGGATGGACATTACTATATACTGTAGAATACAGCAGCACATACCTCATACATCCAGTGACATCTCCTGTGATGTAGACTTTCCTCAGCGTCTTCATTGAGAGATAAGACCGCCATGACATCTTCTTTCAGTCCCTTTTCGTCTCTGCAGAGTTTCATAGAAAAAAATGTAGGTTCCTCACTTTTACCATCATCGTCCTCTTCCTCCTGGTGCCTCAACACTGTCATCTTGCTGCCCCCCAAAACTGAGCTAGAGCCATACAGATAGACCCCCCATTCCCCATAATATTATTCCCCCTGTATATTATAATGGCTACCCTCTTTATTATTAGTACAATGCCCCCTCTTTATTATTAATGTAATAGCCTCCTTTTTATTAGTAATGTAATGGCCCCCTCTATTAGTAATGTAATGGCCCCCTCTATTAGTAATGTAATGGCCCCCTCTATTAGTAATGTAATGGCCCCCTCTATTAGTCATATAATGGCCCCCTCTATTAGTAATATAATGGCCCCCTCTATTAATGTAATGGCCCCCCTCTATTAGTCATGTAATGGCCCCCCTCTATTAGTCATGTAATGGCCCCCCTCTATTAGTCATATAATGGAACCTCTATTAGTCATATAATGGCCCCCTCTATTAGTAATATAATGGCCCCCTCTATTAGTAATGTAATGGCCCCCTCTATTAGTCATATAATGGCCCCCTCTATTAGTCATATAATGGACCCTCTATTAGTCATATAATGACCCCCTCTATTAGTAATATAATGGCCCCCTCTATTAATGTAATGGCCCCCTCTATTAGTAATGTAATGGCCCCCATTTATTAGTAATATAATGGCCCCCCTCTATTAGTAATATAATGGCCCCCTCTATTAGTCATATAATGGACCCTCTATTAGTCATGTAATGGCCCCTCTACTAATGTAATGGCCCCCTCTATTAGTAATGTAATGGCCCCCCTCTATTAGTAATATAATGGCCCCCTTTATTAGTAATGTATGGCCCCCTCTATATTACTTATGTAATAGCCCCTCTTTGTTATTAATATAGTGGCCATTCTTGGTATGATGTCCTCAGCTAGGTGGTTCTCCCCTCTGCTGCCCCCCTCCCCCATAGTGCCCCCAGTACCTCTGCAATTATGGTTGGCCTTTCATTATTTATATACTGCGGCGCCTGCCCACCCCACCACACCTAACACTCAGGGTCAGGGAGCTGAGTGACACACACTAACCCTCAGTCACAGGCAGCACAGAAGTTTAGGGTAGGGCAGCTGCCTGTGGTGTCTGGCTCTGAACATCAATCTGAAGCGCGGCAATGATCTTCTCCTTCCTCTGCACTGTCTTTCCCACCTGGAAGGTGGGCGGAGCTAGCCTATGATTTAAGTGCCGTACTGCCGTGCGCCGCACGGTGCGCGCCCTGTTATCCCTGCTCTCGGCAGTGCGGCAGGGAGAAAAACAACAGCGATTTCAGATTTTTTTTCCCCCCAGTGGCTAGCGCCCCCCTGCAGTCTGGCGCCCGGGGCAACGCCCCCACGCTACGCCCTTGTCGTCACTCCCAACCTCCTTATATTCCCCCTTTCCACTTCTCTGGTTGCCAGATATAGAGCTTTCTGCCTGGACTTCTATACTGACCCACTGGAGCTGTGTAGCTGTTGTTCCTGGTTGTCATACCAGAGCGCTACCCTCCGGATCCCTGTTGGGCTTTTGTTGTCCGCTGTTGTCGCCCACCTGGGCTTATATGTTTTGTCTGTATTGTCTGTCCTTTCCCTGCTGTTTTCCTTTAGTGTTAGTGGTGAGGACTAGTGCTCTCACCGCCCTATTCACTACTTAGGGCACATCTTAAGGAAAGCCAGGGTTTAGGCAAGTGAACGGCGTACAGGTGAAAAACCCGTCTAGGGACGTCAGGGCAGTCAGGTGCCAGCTTCTAGGTAAGTTAGGGGTCACCACCTTTCCCTCTCCCTTGGACAGGGCTTTCCCTTTTCCCTCCCTTTGCGTCACGCGTCTGTGATCGGCACGCCGGTCGTGATAGTAAGCTAATATACATATAACTGCATTATTCACAGGCACGGAATATGGTTATAAAGACACCAGTAATGTGTGTTAGCTTATAAGCATAGAAAAAACACGTATCTCTATGTGGTAATGCTATAGCTTGGTGGTATGTCAATGGTTTTGTATGTAGAGATCCCAGGTAAGGTCCCTCTCTAAGATAGAGAAAGAGCTCCCACTATCTTGCTCCCATCTGAACATATATATAGGGTCTTGCCCCTGGCCCTTAATAAGATAAGTTCCCAATAAATAATAGTGATGCCACCTGTGGTAGAGTCTTCAGAACCTAACCAGTTACTTTATCTTAAATACCCTCTTAATAGATAACACCGACAATGAGCTTACTGAGAGTAATCAGGTTACATGCTGCCCATAGGGGTCTATGGAGAGTTGAAGGGTCAGAGAGAGACAGAGGCAAAAAACATATAGAGATGCTGTCTCTGTTAAGATTTGTATCTCACCCCAGTGCTGGATTCACAACTACACTGCTAAGTACTTTTGAATAATATCCTCCATGTTGCTTCTGAGGGGATGTTAATAAGAGCAGTGGTGTAGCTATAGGGGTCTCAGCGGTCGCAATTGCGACGGAGCCCCTAAGTCAGGGGGGCCCACAGGGCCCACCAGGATAGATGGAGTAAAGCGGGCCCCACAGTCCTCCCTATATTTTGTGTGGCTGTGCTTACTTGTCAGCGCGAGACCCGGGACCTCCCGCGGCGGGTCTTGTGGAATCAAACCAGCCAGGAATGACGAGCCCGCCAGCCGCCTCAGCAGCCTTCAAGTGAGGAGAGCGGAACAAACAAGATTAGGCCATATTTTTTTTTAATGTAAAAAATGGCACACACCAGCGTCCAGCTTCACACGGAGGGGGGACATGAATAATGATCAGTGGTGCTGTTAGGCAGTGTGTCTGAATACAGAAGGGCCCACGCCGGCCATAATAGGGCAAAATGAAATACTTTGTGGGTAAAAAATGAAATGTATAGAGGGAGTGGGCGGAATCAAAATAAAATGAAATGTAGTGAGAGTCTCACTATATTTCATTTTGCACCCACTCCCTCTATATATTGGCGATGGACCATGTGATTGGACCATGTGATGTGACGTCATCACAGGTCCTTTAGTTCTTAGCTGATGCTGGGAAGGAGAGGACAGATCGCAACTACGCGATCAAGTGGCTAAGGTAAGTTAACTTTTATTATTTTTAACCCCTTCCACTTCATTTTACTATGCATTCTTTATTAAAAATGCTATTATTTCCCCTTATAACCATGTTATAAGGGAAAATAATAAATTCTCCAGAAGAGCTTCGGGTCTGGGTACCAAACATGGCGATTTTTCTCACGCGCGTGCAAAACGCATTACAAACGTTTGCACCCGCGCGGGAAAATCGCGCATATTCCCGCAACGCACCCGCCTCTTATCCGGGGTGTGAAAGGGGCCTAAGTGTTCTTTCACACTCACGTTTTGGCTTTCCGTTTGTGAGATCCATTCAGGGCTCTCACAAGTGGTCCAAAACAGATCAGTTTTGCCCTAATGCATTCTGATTGGAAAAGGATCTGCTCAGAATGCATCAGTTCAGTCTCCATTCCGATTTGGAGACAGACACCAAAACGCTGCTTCCAGCGTTTTGGTGTCCGTCTGATGAAACTGAGCAAAACGCTTTCTCTGACACAATCTGGCGCAATAGAAAACAGATTCGTCCTCTATTGCCATTTATTGGTGTTCAAGACGGATCCGTCTTGGCTATGTTAAAGATAATACAAACAGATCAGTTCTAAACGGATGTAGACGGTTGTATTATTTAAACGGATCCGTCCATGACGGATCCACACAAAACTCGAGTATGACAGTAGCCTAACAATGTTTTGAACTTTTGACTTTCAGGCTCCATATCTCACCATCCACTACAACTTCGAATGTGAGACTACCATCATTTTATAGACAATGATCTTGGTTATCGCATACATAAATTGGACTTGCAACTATTTAGCATATGATTAGTCATGCAGATTCATGTCATGTAACTGCAATGTTACTGTTTAGCTCCTAAAATTCTAAATTTTCTATTTTTTTGTAAATCCACTTTCGGCTTTCAACAATCATTCTGGGCATGCTCGCAACCAGATTTAAGCACGTCTAGACCGTAATCTGTTCCCAGGTCACTTCTACACGTTCCTAATGTTAGTACTCACTTGGGTATGAATACAGCCAGAAGTGTTTGATTGGGTTGAGGTCTGGGGACTGTGGAAGCCAATCCAGTACCTCTACTTCATTGTCATTGTCCATTAGCCCCCTTCTCCTTGTTTCTTCCAGACCCATTTGCACCATCAGAGCCTTCCATCTCACCTTTTTTCGTGAGACCATTCCATACTTTTGTAATGCGCATCACACGGTGCTTGCATGGACACCTGAGATCTCACTATTACGAAGCATATGAACCACCTCCACTGACATGTTTATCACACCAGAACTCATAGACCTTGTGATGAGCTGACTTGTGACTCTGATATTTTTCCTAAATGCCCACCTCTTGGCTTTGGAATAGATGGACGGACTTCATTTCGCATTTTTCCAGCTGTCATGGCACTTCTCTTTTCTCTGGAAATCTTCTTCATGGCCACTCCTGGATTCGAACCACTGACCTTTCGCATGGGAATCAACCTAATAACACACTAAGCTATTAGGGAATTGTTCCACCACCAGGAACAAAACAGTTACAATACAGTTACATGACAAGAATCTGCATAACTAATCATATTCTAAATAGTTACAAGTCCGATTTATGTATGAGATAACCAAGATGATTGTCTATAAAATGATGGTAGTCTCACGTTCAAAGCTATAGTGGATGGTGAGATATGGAGCCTGAAAGTCAAAAGTTAAAACATTATTACTTTTTTACCCGTCAGTGGTATATTTTTGGCAAACCAAAGTCTGTCAGCCATCACAAACATTCGTTTAAGCTAGATTTTCAATTGACTGAAATTGTCTATTGTGGCCAACATTTATCTCACACGTATGGCCAGCAAAAGATCCATGGCACAAATCCAAGGCTTACACTTGGATTTCTGCTCCAAATCCACACGAGATCTAGCCCTATTGTCACTTAATGGGGGTAATCCTTGCCCTTTTCATATTCCTGCCAAAATCCAACACTTGTAGGTTGATCCCTTAGAAAGCTATCTATTGACTTGTGGTGAAAGTTCACACTTAAACTGCATGCAGATTTTTTCCTCTAAAGTGGTTTGAAATTATGTGCTAATTAATTTCTTTTAGATGTCCATAGCTTTTGGGATGTCATTTCAGGGGATTTTCCAGAGAGCACTGGCGTACCGCCCATAGCGGCAGAACACACAGTTGCTATGGGGCCTGGGAGTTTGAGGGGCCCGAGCAGGCTGATAGGCCCCGTCCCCTGTTCAACCGAAGTACATCTCCCTTCCTCCTTGGCCCTGCAGCCACCCACCAAATCCTTTCCTGTGCTGTGCTCTGCTGTTTCCCCAGCCTAGTATTGCTACAGCAGCAGAGCACTATGTGTGGGAGAGAGGGCCCGGCAAGGTTAGCAGCGCTTTACGGCTCTAAATTCCTGACCTGCCCTGCAAGGTAGTGTAAATTTCATAAGGTGTTGGGATTCCCACATCCCACAGCAACACAAGCAGCAGACTGCACATAACCATTATCTAATCGCTCACATGCTGAGCTACAGAGGGGGAGGGAGTCACACTAGGGTTCTGACGGAGGGTTAAAGATATGTGTGTTATTTAGGTGTAGCAGGGAGTTAGTAGTTGTGCTGGTGTGTGTATGAATATGTGTGTATATATATATATAAGTATATATATTATAAGTGATGAACGAGCATGCTCAGCCAAGTATTGGTTCGGCTCAAGCATCGATATGCTCGGCTTTACTCGGCCGAGCACCACGTGTATTTGTCGCATTGCTCGAGTCTCCTCCCCGCACGTTTGGCGCCTTCTAAGCAGCCAATCAAGGTCCAGGTAAGTAACTCCGCTCAGTGCAAGGCCATAGCCTTGTTAGCTTTAAGCCTTACACTGATTGGCTGGCCGGAACACGTGATACCATTTCATATAGAAACTGAGGTCCAGCGCTCGGCTCATTCAGCATCAGGGAAAGCAGACAGTAGACAGGGACAGATAGCGTTTTGCTTTAAACTTACTGATTTTACTCCAAAAACCTAATTGAAAGACCTAACAGTCCATTTAAGGACTACAGTGTGTGTTTGACAACAGTGCAGCACCTTTTTTTTTTTTTTAAGAAAATTAGTGAAAGATTTCAGATTAGTGACATCTAAAATACGCCATCATAAAGCAGTGTGTTGGGCAGACATTATAAAAAGGGACTTATTCACTACAGTGTGCCTGGTACTGAGATATACACTGCCCCATCATAAAGCAGTGTGTTGGGCAGACATTATAAAAAGGGACTTATTCACTACAGTGTGCCTGGTACTGAGATATACACTGCACCATCATAAAGCAGTGTGTTGGGCAGACATTATAAAAAGAGGCTTATTCACTACAGTGTGCCTGGTACTGAGATAAACACTGCACCATCAGAGAAATTATTTTTTCTGGGGAAATTAACCTAACTTGTGCCACATCTGTGTGTGCGTTCAGTCCGCAACCGTTATGTTAACTACTCCAGCAGAGAGTGATTTATATTTTGGCCATAGTTAACTAGTTTTGGGCTCATCTGTGTGTGCGTTTAGGCTGCAACCGTATATACAGTATTCCAGCAGAGAATACATTTTATTTGGGACAAATTTGCATCCAATATAGAACTACATCCGAATACAGTGTGTATCGTAAAAATTACCCTGGTCTAGTGTAGTGCCCAAAATCTTTATTTTTCTGTATCCAGTACCTTACTGCAAGTCAATACAGTGTGTATCATCAAAATTACATTATCTCTGGGCTAATGTATTGCCCAAAATCTGTATTTTTCTGTATACAGTGTGTATCGTCAAAATTACATTATATCTGGCCTAGTGTAGTGCCCAAAATCTGTATTTTTCTGTATCCAGTAATGTCCTGCATCAGAAAACTGTGTCTCTAGCGGACAGTAAAACAATCTGCGCCACATCTACAGACAAAACCATTAATATGAAGAAGGCGAGCACAAAGGGAGGGTGAAGTGGGCATGATGCTGATGGTGCAAGCAGAGGCCTTGGCCCTGGGTGTGATGCTGATGGTGCAAGCAGAGGCCGTGGCCCTGGGCGCAATGAAACTGTTCCTGCTGCCAGTGCACCAGAAAGAACAAAAAAATCCACCTTACCCAGCTTCATGTCCAACTTAGCTGGGTGGCGCAGGACAGCACTGTCCAAGTTGGACCAGTGCGAACAGGTGGTCGGTTGGATTGCAGAAGATAATGCTTCCAGTCAGCTAAGCACCACCCTCCCTTCCACGAAGTTCAGTCTCTGTAGCCAAGAGCCTGGTCAACCGAATCGTCACTCTGATCCTCCTTCCTCCCACCATGTTGCGTCTGGCCAAACAAGTGATCTCACACTCGGATATTCACATGAGCTCTTTTCATCGCCAGTACTTGGTTTGGCTCTCTCGCCAAGCACGCTTGAAGAGGTACCTGAGATATTGTGCCCTGATTTCCAACCTCTTGAGCCTTCACAGTCTCAAGAACATGACGGTGGTAAACGGCAATCATTTGTTCACGAGGTGGATAATGATGAGACACAGTTGCCAATCACTGAGGTGGTGGTTAGGTCAAGTCAGGAGGATGAGCAGAGTGAGGAAGTGGAAGAGGAGGTGGTGGACAAGGAGGTCACTGACCCAACATGGGAAGGTGAAAAGCCAAGCGAGGACAGCAGTACAGAGGGGGAGGGATCCGCAGCACCGCAACAGTCTGGAAGAGGCAGTAGGGTTGCAAAAAGGAGATGTCGGCCCACACCAAACAGGCCCGCAACTGTTACACCGAGCACCCCCATGCTTAAATCTACCTTGCCAAGGGGTAGGTGTTCCGCAGTATGGCGCTTTTTTTAAGGAAAGTGCAGACGACAAAAGAGTGGTAGTTTGCAACCTGTGCCATACCAAAATGAGCCGGGACGTGAACACTAACAACCTCACCACCACCAGCATAATCCGCCACATGGCATCCAAGCACGCTAATAAGTGGGCCGAACGCCTGGGTCCACAATCTGGGTCTGCGGGTCCCACCACTGCCTCCTCTTTCCCTGTGTTACGCACTGCTGGTCAATCCCCTGTTGAAGGCGCAGGCCCGGATGCCCCTCGCCCTGCACCTGGACCTTCGCATGAACCGTCAGCAGCAACATCCACTTCCCTGTGACAGCGCAGCATCCAAATGTAGATAACACAGGCATTTGAATGCAAGCGCAAATACCGAACACAGGCCATAGCACTAAATGCGCAACTTTCGAAATTACTGGCCCTTGAACAGTTGCCATTTAGGCTTGTGGACACTGAGGCCTTTAGTAGCCTGATGTCGACGGCCGTCTCTCGGTACGCTGTCCCCAGCCGCCACTATTTTTCACTGTGTGCTGTGCCCAACTTACACCAGCATGTGTACCAGAACATCACCCGTGCCCTGTCCAGAAGCACTTACTGGAAGGTCCACCTCACCACGGACACATGGACAAGTGTTGGTGGCCAGGGACACTACATTTCCCTGACCACACTGGGTGAATGTTGTGGAGGCCGGGAGTGAGTCGTACCCTGGGATAGCACAGGTGCTACCTACGCCCAGGATTGCGGGCCCTACGTCCATCAGGGTCTCTGCCAGCAGCTATGTTACTGGCTCCAACTCCCACTTCTCCTCCTCCGCCACCTCCTCCTCCACTTCCACCTCCAACAGCAGTCAGCCATCAGTCGCTAGCTGGAAGCAGTGTAACACTGCTGTGGGTAAGTGTCAACAGGCCGTGCTGAAGCTGATCTGCTTAGGGGGACAAACAGCACACCACTGCAGAGATATGGAAGGGTATCAGGTACCAGACAGAGCTGTGGCTCTCGCCACTCAACCTACAAACAGGCATGGTTGTGTCCGACAACGGCCGTAACTTGGTGGTGGCTTTGGAGCTCGGCAACCTGACACACATTCCATGCCTAGCTCACGTCTTAAACTTAGTGGTTCAGCGGTTTATCAAAACCTACCCCAATTTGCAGGAGCTACTAGTAACGGCTCGCCGCTTGTGTGCCCATTTCCAAAAGTCATCCATAACTTCAGCCGGTCTGTCAACGTTGCAGCAGCGCTTGCGGCTTCCAGCTCACCAACTGTTGTGCGACGTGAGCACATGGTGGAACTCTACGTTCTACATGTTGGCCAGGCTTTGTGAGCAGCAGAGGGCAGTTGTGGAATACCAGCTGCAACATGGTTGTCGCCTTTCCAGTCAACTGCCACTATTCACAAGCGAGGAGTGGGCATTGATGTCAGACCTATGTGAGGTTTTAAAAAACTTTGATGAATCCACACAGATGGTTAGTGGCGATAACGCTATTATCAGCGTAACCATCCCACTGCTGTATCTACTCAAATGATCGCTGCTCACAATTAAAGAGCATGCTTTGAATGTGGCAGACGAGGTAATGGAGGAGGAGATGAAACAGGGTGATAGCCAGACCTCCAACAGTTCGTCTTCTCAGCACGAATTGTGCCATGAAGAGGAGGAGCTGGACACACTTGCCTCTGCTACAGAGGCTAGTACCCATGGAACTTTAATTCTATCTGTTCAGCGTTGATGGGCAGGAAAGGAGGAGGATGAGGGTATGGAGAGTCATCCTGAAGTTGACATCGACGTCTTGCCTGTTGGTACTCTGGCACACATGGCGACTTCAAGTTAGGCTGCCTTTCCCGCGACCCTCGCGTTATACGCATTTTAGGTAACACAGATTACTGGGTGTTCACCTTTCTCGACCCCTGCTACACAGAGTACTTCTCATCTCTCATTCCTGTGGTGGAGAGGCGAGTAAAACGGTGCAAAACCAGAAGGTACTTGTTGACAGATTGCTCCAAAATTTTCCATCTGACAATGCAGCCGCCACAGTCCGTACTTCCTTAGGCAACCAAGGAAGGGAGACAAGGGGAACACACAGTAGTTCCAACAGAGGCAGGGCAACACTTTCCAAGGCATGGGACACTTTCATGACATCCCGCCAACAACCTCACCCTGAAGCGTATGAGCGTGTATTTAGTGCTGCTGGTGGCATTATAACAGATAAGTGTATCCGCTTGTCCACTGACAATTCTAACAGGTTAACTCAGATAAAAAAGTACAAGGCCTGGATTGCCCCTGACTTCTCCACTCCACCAGAGGAAAGTTGGGCTAATGAGGAACAAAAACGCAATTTAAATGTATGCTTTATAATGTACTCAATCCATAAGATTCAGATGCACCCTTTTCACCTCAAAAAAGAGAATGTGTTTGAATCTTGTTTTCTCATTCGCCTCCTCCTCCGCCTCTGCTTCCATACAAAATATATGTCCTCTCTACAATGTTTTGTATGGTTCGCTTGGCTTCAGGCCCTGACCTCCAATGTTTTATACGGTCTGCTCACCTGTAGGCCATCACTGCAATGTTTTATGGGGTTCGCTCACCTTCAGGCCCTCACTTGAATTTTTATAGGGTCCGCTCACCTTCAGGCCTTCAACGATAATGTTTTAGAGAGTAACCAGCAGGCCCTTGCTCCAAATGTTTTTGAGGGTCACCAGCAGGCCATCAATCATAATTTTTCAAGGGTGTGTATGATGCCCTCCTTTATCTGTAATAAAGACTGTATCGGAGTGCTTCTTCCTTGCAATTTTTGGCAGCATTTGCACTGTATATACAATTGAATATACAGGAAAGAATGTTTCCTAACAATTTTACCTCTAAAAATGTTTTGAGGGGGCGGGATTTTGGGCGGGATTTTGTCGCTATGTAAAAGTTCCCAGCAGCCAAATTGGAGTCCAAGATGCACCCAGACATGGTCCCCATGCTGTTCCATATCCATTTCGGTGGTGTTTCTGTAACTTTCTGACCTTTTCCAATGGACCAGGCACCCTTCCCTCATCCGAGCAGGGGGTGCCTGGTTGTCTCCCATTGACTTCCATTATACTCGGGTGCTCGGCTGAGCGCACGAATATAACTATGTGTCCGGACCGAGTACCCGAACACCCAAACACTTTGGTGCTCGCGCTCATCACTAATATATATATAGATATATATATATATATATACACACACACACACACACACACACACACACAGACCTGTTTACAGCTTATTCACCTCACAGTAGCTTCCCATACACTTCAAAACCCCCATAGACATATGCTTGAAATTCTGAAGGGTGGTTCAGTCCCTGCCCCTCATTGCCTTATTACTATTTCTAATAGGGCAATGAGGGACAGGGACTGGATTCCCCTCAGAATTTGAAGTATATGTCTATGTATTATTATTAGTGTTGAGCGAACCCTTTAAGGACCCTGGGATTTTTAATTTTTGTGTTTTCGCTTTACGCTCCATGCCTTCCAAGAGCCTAACCTTTTTATTTTTCCGTTCACATAGCCATATGAGGGCTTGTTTTTTGCGGGACAAGTTGTCCTTTCCAACACCAACATTCAATATTGCATATGATGTAGTGGGATATGGGAAAAAATTCCAAATAGGGTGAAATTGCAAAAAAAAACTGTTAGTTTTATTCTACAGGTCAGTACTAATCCAGTTATACCCTATATGTGTGATATGTGAACTTTTCATTCTTTACCATTATGGGGTGTGTATGACTTTTTGATCATGTTTTATTTAATTTTTTTGCGGAAATAAAGCGTCCAAAAATGGGGAATCGGCCACTTGGGCGTTTTTTTCAGTTTTTTTCTGTTTGCCGTATGGGGAATATATTTTTATATTTTTTTACTATGGGTGTTTTCGCACATGGCAACACCCATGATGTGTATTTATTTTTATTTTTTTGCTCTTTTACTTTTATTTTGGGAAAAGGGGGGTGATTTGAACTTTTATGTATTTTTTATATATCTTTATTTTTTAATTTTATTTTTTTTTTCCACTTTTGTATAGTTCCCATAGGGAACTATAACAATCAATCATCTGATTGCTATTGTCATATACTCCAATGCACTAGCATTGGAATATATGAGAACATTGCTTATTTCCTATGGAGTTCTATTACAGGCTAGAGCTCCATAGGAAATACTATGCAGCAGCCTTATGTCCTTCACAAAGACACAGGCTGCTGCATACATGCTCCGGCTCCTCCGATCGCCACAGGGGGGAGCCGGAGCAAAACCGAAAGTGAAACTTTTGGTTTTCTGCGTGCGCAGTTGCCGTGGTCAGGATTGACCATGGCATCTGAGGGATTAAATGTCCGATCGGCATCAGCCGTGGGTGTCTGCTTCAAGAAGCAGGTGGCCACCCGCAGCTATGGCGCCCGCAGCGAGCGGAAGCGGGCGCCATGTTTAGGGACCGGACCCATGACGTACAGCTACATCATGGGTTCTTAAGGGGTTAAAGTTCGGCGTACAAAGTTCGGGTTATCTAAGAATTCCTTTATGGATTTCGCTGCCGAACTTTAAAACATAAGTCCGCCCATCCCTAATTATTATGTGTGTGTGTACATAATGATATATATATATATATATATATATATATACATACTACTAATTATAATATCTGCATGTACTTTTTATGGTGGGGGGCCCAATTCTGAGTTTTGTTATGGGGCCCCATGATTTCTATGTACACCCCTGCCAGTGAGTACTTAAAAAACATGTCTGAATGGTTTAGAACTATAAGGCCTCTTTCACACGGGCGTTGCGGGTGCACTCCGTCAAACAGTGCGGGTGCGTTGCGGGAATCGCCGCGATTTTTCCCTGCGAGTGCAAAGCGCTGTCATGCGTTTTGCACGCGCGGGAGAAAAATCGGCACTTTTGGTACCCAGACCCGAACCTGCACTTCTTCACAGAAGTGCATGTTTGGGTCAGAAATTGTCCCGCTGGTATTATTTCACATTATAACATAGTTATAATGTGAAATAATACCCTTGGCCATCTTCCTAATGTTGAACCCGGTGCTGAATGGGTTAAAAATAATAAACTAATAATAACTTACCAGGTCCATTTGATCGCGAAGCCCGGCCTCCTCTCCGTTAGCTTGCTCGTAGGAAAAGGACCTGTGATGATGTCACATGGTCACATGGCCCAATCACATGCTCCATCACCATAGTGATGGAGCATGTGATTGAGCCATGTGACCATGTGACATCATGTAAACCTACACGACCTCATATAACATCACATACATCAGTGGTCACACAACAACCATAACTTAACCTACTCAGACCACAAACAACTCTGATCAATATAAAATCTCTTTATTGGAAAAATTTATAAATACACATGATTACAATAAATAGGAGCAAAAAGTGCAAGAGAGAGCCAGATGTTACAATACACACCCGAGACAGGGAAAATATTGACTGGGGGTATCGGTAAATTAATCAATACTAATCTCCAAATACCTATCATTAGAGTACATATCCCCTATCCATACATTCAAATATATCTCAGATAAATGTCAATCCAGATGGGGGTCAGAATCTCTGAAAATCACAGAGATGTGAGGAAAGGATGAACGGTAAATACCCAAATGGCCACCATCTGGACGGAGATAACTAGAGAAAAGCTATAATAGCACACAAGTATTTTGCCACAATAGGGAATACAAATAACAAATTAGCACGTACCCATAATGTCTCAATGTAGACCAACCCAGTCAAAAGAGCACCTCGACACGTGTTTCACCACCAGGCTTCGTCAGGAGGTGTGGGTATGTATGCTGAAGGGGTATATATATTGGACGGGTGGGGAGGAGTCTGTGAGGGGCCACATATATAGGCATTATTCTAATAATTAATTAATAGAAGATGATCACCTGTCCGGAGGCTGTACTGGCGCGGCCCCGATCGTGATGGCTCGGCGCCATCCTTCTGCGCGTCCCCAACCACCACCGCGCATGTCTGCGCACGTGATGGTGGAATTGGAGCGCATCCGGATGACGTCGGTCAGCGCACGACCGGGCCGCGTCCTGCTTCGGAACATGTGATCAGTCACATGACCGCGCACCCGCAGTCACATGACCGCAATACCAAAGGGTAATATCGGAGATGGTAAAAATCGCAATATTAAGTTACTGCATGATTCAGAAGTTATTATTATAGTCACCAACTATTCAGACCCCATATTCCTTCTTACAACAGTTCAAAAAGTTATTAAGCAATACCAATATGATCAAAAACGTAAAAACCATATATATTATTCCCATCCATATTAAATAAAAGTATCGGAACCACATATATTGTTAACATCAATTTAAGTGAAAACATCAAAAAGCGTCCATATTAAAGGTGCATAAAACTTAATATATATAAATGATGTGTTATGACTGATATCATTAAGCCTAACATGTATAAAATCATCATCATCAATTGTGCCCCGAGTACCTATGAAGAAACCATATTTAGGTAAATAGTGAAAAAGGGGTAAAGCCTAACAAATTAGGCATATATCCAACTAAATAACCAACCCACAAAAACTATATGTGCCCATGCCATATTAGTGCATAAAAAAAATTAGTGCATAAAAAATTTTTTTTAAAATTGAAAAATGGATAAATAATGATTAATTATTAATTAATAAAAAAACCCTACCCACATAAGTGCAACCAGTGCAGCATTATAAATATTATAAAAAGTGTGAAATTCATGAAACCTATCCCTAACCAACCTAAATACAATAAAGTGCAACACATATCTAAAAAAAAAAAAAAAAGGGAAGGGAGGGGGGAGAAAAAAGGAGAGGTGAAAGAGATGTTATGTTATTTTTTCTGAATAGCAGACTACATGATTTTGAACCAGTCCGTTTTGATCATAATTCTTTCTTGACTAGTCTACTTTGACTTAGTAATCCAATTTCATGATTGCTTCAAAAGTTCATTGGTAATGCCATCTTCCAAAATAGTGTCTTGTAGCTTACGGGTACCCAGACGCCTTCACTCATCCGTTCCAACAAGAAGAAAAGAACAAAGGACCATCTAAACATAATACAAAAACCGTAAATTAAAAACATTATACCCCAACAATTAAAATTCACGTTACAAGAAAGGCTTGAAGCTATTATATTCATTTAGACCCTCAGGGACTACTGTATTCAAAAGTGTGATCCACTTAGTCTCCTTCCGGAGTAGAGCACCCTTGACGTCACCACCTCTTATGCCCAGTTGCACCCTATCGATACCTCTTACCCGTAAACAAGTTGGATCACAATTGTGGAACTTACGAAAATGTCGTGGCACCGATTCAAGCTGTTCACATTCTTCTTCTGGTACATCACTAGCCGTCCGAATCTTGCTAGCGTGCTCTAAGATACGTACTTTTAGGGCCCTAGTGGTCATTCCAACATAAATTAGTCCACACGGACATATCATCCAATAGACCACAGCCTCGGTCCTGCAGGTTATATGATGGACAATTTTAAATTCTCTCTCTTGATGGGAACTCCAAAATGTGGTGGAACGAGTCATATATATGCAAGCGGCACAATGTCCGCATGCATACGATCCCCAACTCGGTCCCTTACTTCCAAAAATTCCCTTGGATGATTTTGCAACATAATGACTCCTCGTCAATGTATCCCGTAATGTACGGGATCTCCTCCAAGTAATTTGCGGATAAGGGGCAGACATGATTTAAGATCTCTATCTGTTTGGAGTATTTGCCAATACTTGGCAAAATTGCCTGTATTCCTCGCCAGTTCCCATTAAAGGGAGTTATGAATCTTACCTTTTGGTCATTAGCTGGGTCTGTTCTCCTCTTTCTCCTAGTTAATAAAGTCTCACGTGGGGCCCCTTTAGCCCTCTGATATCCTTTGTGGATGATATCCGGTCTATAACCTCTATCTAGAAATCTTTTTTCAATTTCCTAGACTGTTCCTCAAAAGAGCTTTCCTCTGAACATATCCGTTTCATTCTCAAAAATTGTCCTTGTGGAATAGCCTGAATCACCTTTGGGTGGTGCGAGGAGGATGCTTGAAGGAGGGCATTGACAGAGGTGGATTTCCTAAATACATCCGTAGTGATCTTGCCGCGTAGGCCTCTCCGAATCATTATGTCCAAGAAATCGACCTGTTCAAGACTGTACTTCCAGGTCAATTTGATGTTTAGTTCATTTTGATTCAACTCATATAAGAATCGATCTAGGTGCGACGTGGAGCCCTGCCAGATGAAAAACACATCGTCTATATACCTCGACCAGAGGAGTACGGCATCATAACCAAAAATGTAAGGAACGATCTCTCTCCCACAGCCCCAGGAAAGGTTGGCGTATGAGGGCGCACAAGACGCCCCCATCGCCGTTCCCTGGAGCTGTAGGAAAATCGATCTTTGAACAAAAAATAATTATGAGTTAACGTAAACTCTAATAATTTCAAAATAAATTCCACCAATTCACCATCCAAATTCGTCATAGACAAAAATACCGTGATGCTCGCATCCCCTGGTCATGGCATATAGACGTGTATAGGGACTCCACGTCGCACGTGACCAGATATGCCTCCCTGTCGAGATAGATACCATCCACTCTCCGGAGCATATCTGCCGTATCTTGGACATAAGAGGGAAGAGTTTCCACACAGCCTTTCAAGTAAAAATCGACAAATTTGCCGATATTGGCACACAGACCCCCATCCCGGAGACGATAGGGCGTCCAGTAGGGCATGTGGGGTTCTTGTGCACCTTCGGCAATAGATACAATGTCGGGCTGACGGGAAAATCCACTGTCAGACCCAGCAACATTTTTGATTAATCAAACCTCTGTCAAGGCCATCCCCCAATAATTCATCCAACTCGCACTTAAACCTCAGGGTAGGATTACCCTCCAGTTTTTATAACATCTAATATCTCGTAATTGTCTAAACGCCTCTCTCTCGTACATCTCCACCGGCCAGATCACGACATTACCCCCTTATCTGCCTGTTTAATAATCACCCCATCGAGAGATTTTAATTCCCGTAATGCTTGTCTTTGTGCTCTCGTAAGATTATCACCACCCTGTCTTTGTGGCAGGGTCAACAGCTCAGATTTTACTAATTTGGTAAATATATCTACCGCTGGACACAAAGATTTGGGGGAACGTCTGAGATCGCCGGTGGAGATGCACGGGAGAGGGAATACCTGTCTCCAAGTTCTGTTCCTCCAGAAGGGCCTCTAGATCGTGTAATGCTTGTGATTCTACAGGGGAGGAGAGGGCAGATGCCCTGTCCTTCCCACTGAAATATTTCTTAAGAACTAGCTTTCGGGCAAAGAGCTCGAGGTCTTTAATAGCCTCGAATTGATCTACCCTACGGATAGGTGCAAAGAGAGCCCCCTCTGGAGGACCTCCTGTTGTGGAACAGTCAATGAGACACTAGATAAGTTAATTACCTTCAATTTCTCGGTCTCTTCTCCTTCCCATTGAAGTTTTTGCTTTTCCTCTTTGAGGCTGGAGTACGTAGGAATGGTTGTTGCCTCTCTAAATCTGGACCAGCTCCTAGGCTGGAGCGTCTTTCTAAAAAAGAGGCCCCACATTCTTCCTCAGATGTAAATGAGGTAACAGAAGATGACCGTGCTCTAATCCTGTTACTCCTCTGCCACTTGAAAATCTTCTGTTGTTGATAGTCTTTCAAATCCCTCTGATATTTGCTCGCTTTAATAGCCTGTATATCTTTTTCCCACTTAGTGAGATCTTCATCCAGGAGTTTATCAAACTCCTCGATTTCTTCTTTAGTAATTAACTGTTGGATCTTACTGGAGGGTAATCCTACCCTGAGGTTTAAGTGCGAGTTGGATGAATTATTGGGGGATGGCCTTGACAGAGGTTTGATTAATCAAAAAATGTTGCTGGGTCTGACAGTGGATTTTCCCGTCAGCCCGACATTGTATCTATTGCCGAAGGTGCACAAGAACCCCACATGCCCTACTGGACGTCCTATCGTCTCCGGGATGGGGGGTCTGTGTGCCAATATCGGCAAATTTGTCGATTTTTACTTGAAAGGCTGTGTGGAAACTCTTCCCTCTTACGTCCAAGATACGGCAGATATGCTCCGGAGAGTGGATGGTATCTATCTCGACAGGGAGGCATATCTGGTCACGTGCGACGTGGAGTCCCTATACACGTCTATATGCCATGACCAGGGGATGCGAGCATCACGGTATTTTTTGTCTATGACGAATTTGGATGGTGAATTGGTGGAATTTATTTTGAAATTATTAGAGTTTACGTTAACTCATAATTATTTTTTGTTCAAAGATCGATTTTTCCTACAGCTCCAGGGAACGGCGATGGGGGCGTCTTGTGCGCCCTCATACGCCAACCTTTTCCTGGGGCTGTGGGAGAGAGAGATCGTTCCTTACATTTTTGGTTATGATGCCGTACTCCTCTGGTCGAGGTATATAGACGATGTGTTTTTCATCTGGCAGGGCTCCACGTCGCACCTAGATCGATTCTTATATGAGTTGAATCAAAATGAACTAAACATCAAATTGACCTGGAAGTACAGTCTTGAACAGGTCGATTTCTTGGACATAATGATTCGGAGAGGCCTACGCGGCAAGATCACTACGGATGTATTTAGGAAATCCACCTCTGTCAATGCCCTCCTTCAAGCATCCTCCTCGCACCACCCAAAGGTGATTCAGGCTATTCCACAAGGACAATTTTTGAGAATGAAACGGATATGTTCAGAGGAAAGCTCTTTTGAGGAACAGTCTAGGAAATTGAAAAAAGATTTCTAGATAGAGGTTATAGACCGGATATCATCCACAAAGGATATCAGAGGGCTAAAGGGGCCCCACGTGAGACTTTATTAACTAGGAGAAAGAGGAGAACAGACCCAGCTAATGACCAAAAGGTAAGATTCATAACTCCCTTTAATGGGAACTGGCGAGGAATACAGGCAATTTTTGCCAAGTATTGGCAAATACTCCAAACAGATAGAGATCTTAAATCATGTCTGCCCCTTATCCGCAAATTACTTGGAGGAGATCCCGTACATTACGGGATACATTGACGAGGAGTCATTATGTTGCAAAATCATCCAAGGGAATTTTTGGAAGTAAGGGACCGAGTTGGGGATCGTATGCATGCGGACATTGTGCCGCTTGCATATATATGACTCGTTCCACCACATTTTGGAGTTCCCATCAAGAGAGAGAATTTAAAATTGTCCATCATATAACCTGCAGGACCGAGGCTGTGGTCTATTGGATGATATGTCCGTGTGGACTAATTTATGTTGGAATGACCACTAGGGCCCTAAAAGTACGTATCTTAGAGCACGCTAGCAAGATTCGGACGGCTAGTGATGTACCAGAAGAAGAATGTGAACAGCTTGAATCGGTGCCACGACATTTTCGTAAGTTCCACAATTGTGATCCAACTTGTTTACGGGTAAGAGGTATCGATAGGGTGCAACTGGGCATAAGAGGTGGTGACGTCAAGGGTGCTCTACTCCGGAAGGAGACTAAGTGGATCACACTTTTGAATACAGTAGTCCCTGAGGGTCTAAATGAATATAATAGCTTCAAGCCTTTCTTGTAACGTGAATTTTAATTGTTGGGGTATAATGTTTTTAATTTACGGTTTTTGTATTATGTTTAGATGGTCCTTTGTTCTTTTCTTCTTGTTGGAACGGATGAGTGAAGGCGTCTGGGTACCCGTAAGCTACAAGACACTATTTTGGAAGATGGCATTACCAATGAACTTTTGAAGCAATCATGAAATTGGATTACTAAGTCAAAGTAGACTAGTCAAGAAAGAATTATGATCAAAACGGACTGGTTCAAAATCATGTAGTCTGCTATTCAGAAAAATAACATAACATCTCTTTCACCTCTCCTTTTTCCTCCCCCTCCCTTCCCTTTTTTTTTTTTTTTTTTTTTAGATATGTGTTGCACTTTATTGTATTTAGGTTGGTTAGGGATAGGTTTCATGAATTTCACACTTTTTATAATATTTATAATGCTGCACTGGTTGCACTTATGTGGGTAGGGTTTTTTTTATTAATTAATAATTAATCATTATTTATCCATCTTTCAATTTTTAAAAAAAAATATTTTATGCACTAATTTTTTATGCACTAATATGGCATGGGCACATATAGTTTTTGTGGGTTGGTTATTTAGTTGGATATATGCCTAATTTGTTAGGCTTTACCCCTTTTCACTATTTACCTAAATATGGTTTCTTCATAGGTACTCGGGGCACAATTGATGATGATGATTTTATACATGTTAGGCTTAATGATATTAGTCATAACACATCATTTATATATATTAAGTTTTATGCACCTTTAATATGGACGCTTTTTGATGTTTTCACTTAAATTGATGTTAACAATATATGTGGTTCCGATACTTTTATTTAATATGGATGGGAATAATATATATGGTTTTTACGTTTTTGATCATATTGGTATTGTTTAATAACTTTTTGAACTGTTGTAAGAAGGAATATGGGGTCTGAATAGTTGGTGACTATAATAATAACTTCTGAATCATGCAGTAACTTAATATTGCGATTTTTACCATCTCCGATATTACCCTTTGGTATTGCGGTCATGTGACTGCGGGTGCGCGGTCATGTGACTGATCACATGTTCCGAAGCAGGACGCGGCCCGGTCGTGCGCTGACCGACGTCATCCGGATGCGCTCCAATTCCACCATCACGTGCGCAGACATGCGCGGTGGTGGCTGGGGGACGCGCAGAAGGATGGCGCCGAGCCATCACGATCGGGGCCGCGCCAGTACAGCCTCCGGACAGGTGATCATCTTCTATTAATTAATTATTAGAATAATGCCTATATATGTGGCCCCTCACAGACTCCTCCCCACCCGTCCAATATATATACCCCTTCAGCATACATACCCACACCTCCTGACGAAGCCTGGTGGTGAAACACGTGTCGAGGTGCTCTTTTGACTGGGTTGGTCTACATTGAGACATTATGGGTACGTGCTAATTTGTTATTTGTATTCCCTATTGTGGCAAAATACTTGTGTGCTATTATAGCTTTTCTCTAGTTATCTCCGTCCAGATGGTGGCCATTTGGGTATTTACCGTTCATCCTTTCCTCACATCTCTGTGATTTTCAGAGATTCTGACCCCCATCTGGATTGACATTTATCTGAGATATATTTGAATGTATGGATAGGGGATATGTACTCTAATGATAGGTATTTGGAGATTAGTATTGATTAATTTACCGATACCCCCCAGTCAATATTTTCCCTGTCTCGGGTGTGTATTGTAACATCTGGCTCTCTCTTGCACTTTTTTGCTCCTATTTATTGTAATCATGTGTATTTATAAATTTTTCCAATAAAGAGATTTTATATTGATCAGAGTTGTTTGTGGTCTGAGTAGGTTAAACCATGTGACATCATCACAGGTCCTTTAGTGATGGAGCATGTGATTGGGCCATGTGACCATGTGACATCATCAAAGGTCCTTTTCCTACGATCAAGCTACCGGAGAGGATGCCGGGCTTCGCGATCAAATGGACCTGGTAAGTTATTATTAGTTTATTATTTTTAACCCATTCAGCACCGGGTTCAACATTAGGAAGATGGCCAAGGGTATTATTTCACATTATAACTATGTTATAATGTGAAATAATACTGAACCGGTTACACATCCCGATGGTTGCTAAGCAACCATGCGGGAAAATCGCAACGCATCCGCACATGATTGCGGATGATTGCGATTTTCCCGCATCCCCATTCACTTCTATGGGGCCTGCGTTCCGTTAAAAACGCAGAAGATAGAACATGCTGCGATTTTCACGCATCGCAAAAGTGATGCGTGAAAATCAACTGTCATGTGCACAGCCCCATAGAAGTGAATGGGTCCGGATTCAGTGCGGGTGCAATGCGTCCTCCTCACGCATTGCACCCGCGCGGAAAACTCGCCCGTGTGAAAGGGGCCTAAAAAGAAGGATTACTTACCTCCAACAGTCATCCTCTGCTGCTGCCGCTCCAAAACTGTCCCAGTCCCAGCTGCATTTCACTTCCTGTCTGACATGCCGGAAGTGAAATGCTATACCAACCACTGGCTGAGATGGGTCACTGCTAAGGCCAGTGATTGGCTCAGTCAAAATTTACTTTAAACCTATGGTCTATGAGGACTACTAGAAACATCCTCAACATCTGATGTCAAAGGAAAAACAAACCCAGCAGGATGGTTTTTTCTTCCCGATCCTTTGGCTTTCCCTTTGTATAAGAAAAATTGAAGGTTCAGCTTCTAGTCTCACACTGCTTTGGTAAAATAATGTGCACATTTGGCCAACCAAAATAAGTATGTTAAAGGGGAGAAATCTGAACTTACAGTTTTTGGCTGCACAGTTTATTTTTGTTCTATGGACTGAGGAAACAACTGAATAAATTTCAAAAACAAACCTAAAACAATAGAGAGCAACCAACAGTAAATCTCCTTCTTTTATCAGGAAGTCATTTTTTTAGTTCCAGAATTCTGTGCTGTAAAAAAAAAAAAATGGAGCTCTGACAATTATAAAGCTACTTAAATGTGGGTTGTGCCACCATTGCATTTATATTAAATTATGTAGAACACAATATGTAGTGCACTGGAGCAAGGGTACTATGGACTATGGACATTTGCTCTTATTGCTACTATGCAATGCCATCAACTCCCGACTTTACTGTACTTTAAAGGGTTAACTTGCACTGTGATTTATGTTGTTTGGATATTTCATATTTCTGTACTGCATTTATATGTGTATTATAATATATCCTGTTCATTTGCACTTTTACTACAATATAGCTGCTGATCTTTTGACCGTCTGGTTTAGCTGTATTGTTTGTGTCTGAAGACTTATTTACCATATACCCTTATTTTTCACCCTATAAGACGCACCTATGTTTTTGAGGAGGAAAATAAGAAAAATATTTTGAACCAAAAGGTGTGCTTTTGGTGGGTTTTGAACTAATGGTGGTCTGTGGATGACTCTGTTATGGGGGGATCTGTGGATGACACTGTTATTGAAGGCATCTGTGGATAACGCACTGTTATGGGGGATCTGTGGATGACACTGTTATAGGGATCTGTGGATAACGCACTGTTATGGCGGGATCTTTGGATGACGCACTGTTATGGGGGCATCTGTGGATGGCACTGTGATGGGAATCTGTGGATGACACTGTTATGGGGGCTCTGTGGATGTCGCTGTTATGGAGGCATCTGTGGATGACACTGTTATGGGGATCTGTGGATGACACTGTTATAGGGATCTGTGGATGACACTGTTATAGGGATCTGTGAATGGCACTGTTATGGGGGATCTGTGGATGACGCTGTTATGGGGGGGGATCTGTGGATGACACTGTTATGGGGGGGATCTGTGGATGACACTGTTATGGGGGATCTGTGGATGACACTGTTATGGGGGATCTGTGGATGACACTGTTATGGGGAGGATCTGTGGATGACACTGTTATGGGGGGGATCTGTGGATGACACTGTTATGGGGGGGGATCTGTGGATAATACTGTTATGGGGAGGATCTGTGGATGACACTGTTATGGGGGGGGATCTGTTGATAATACTGTTATGGGGAGGATCTGTGGATGACACTGTTATGGGGGGTATCTGTGGATGACACTGTTATGGGGGGGGATCTGTGGATGACACATATAACATATTATGTTATAGTGTCATTCACAGATCCCCCCCCCATAACAGTGTCCCTGTGTAAATAATGATCCCAATACAGGGGGTGGAGGCCGGCAACTGGTGTTGAAATCGTGGCGGGGCCCGATGCAGTCACTGTACTCTATTACACAGGGCCCTGCTCACACCAGTATTCATAAGTGTTGCCAATCCATATGAAAAGTGTACGCAAGGAAGCGCAATCCACTACTCACTATGAAACTCCCGTACTAGAAGGCACTGCAGGCTGGCCGATCACTCACTTCATCACAGCGCATGCTCCGCCTGCTTCATTAATAAAGTGGGTGGAGCATGCGCCGTGACTAAGTGAGTGACCGGCCAGCCTGCAGTGCCTGCTAGTACGGGAGTCTCATAGTGAGTAGTTGATTGCCCTACCTTGCCTACACTTTACATATGAATTGGCCACACTTTACATATGAATACTGGTGTGAGCGGGGCCCGACATTGCGGTATTTTGAATGCTGGATCCGGCACAAATACATAGGAAAAAATGCCGGCATGTGTTCTGGAATTTTAGACGGAGATAATACCGCAGCATGCTGCGGTATTATCTCCATCCTGAAATGTCAAAAAGACTGAACGTATGACATGCTGATGCATCCTGAACGGATTTTCTCTCTATTCAGAATGCATGGGGATGTGACTGAAGCATTTTTTGCCGGAATAGAGCCCCGACGACGGAACTCTATGCCGGAAAAGAATAACGCTAGTGTGAAAATACCCTTAGACGAGAAGTCTAACTCTGTCAATCCAGGGGAAAGGGGAGGGACTAAAACTTAAATAGTGTAACAATCTGGTGTTCCAAGGGCTCTGACCAGTCCCTAGATGCTCCAGTAAGCTTATCTGCATACAAATTAAAGTCCAGTTTTTTCATCAATTGGGCAAAATACTGTCAAAATTAAGGGCAGCATGGTTGCAACAGGCTCAGTGGTTACTACTGGTGCCTTACAGCACTGGGGTCCTAGGTTCAAATCTGACCAAGGAGAACATCTGCATGGGGTTTGTATGTTCTCCCCGTGTTTGCTTGGGTTTCCTCCCACACTCCAAAGACATACTGATAGGGAACTTAGATTGCGAGCACCATTGGGGATAGCCTGGTGCTAATGTCTGTAAAGCGCTGCTGAATATGTCAGCGCTATATCCCGTATTTTTAGGACTATAAGACGCACCTAGGATTTGGAGGAGGAAAATTAAAAAAAAATATTTTCCATCAGATCTCAGAGCAAGCCCCCAAATCAGATCCCCATTCTTCATCAGACCCCAGATAAGACCCTCATCAGACCCCTATTCTTCCTCAGATGTCAGATTAGACCCCAAAATGAGACCCCCAACCCTCATCAGACCCTATTCTTTATCAGACTTCAGATTAGACCCCAAAATGAGACCCCCAAGCTCCTCAGAGCCCAATTAGCCTCAGATTGTGGTGGCAATCCACAACTTATATTGATATGCTGCAGACTACAAATCCTCACAGCAGATCAATTTACGCAGAGGACTGTTTTCATAGTGTGTGGATAAAAAACTGAAGGTTTACAAACAACATCTCCTAGCAACCATCAGTGAAAAACGCAACGCACCCGCACTTGCTTGCGGATGCAATGCATTTTTAACGCAGCCCCATTCACTTCTATGGGGCTAGGGCTGCGTGAAAAACGCAGAATATAGAACATGCAGCGATTTTCACACAAGACACAAGTGATGCGTGAAAAAAACCGCTCATGTACACAGACCCATT
The DNA here is from genome assembly GCA_033119425.1 of Bufotes viridis. Taxonomy (NCBI): domain Eukaryota; kingdom Metazoa; phylum Chordata; class Amphibia; order Anura; family Bufonidae; genus Bufotes; species Bufotes viridis. The sequence continues at coordinate 363,116,959 of CM065592.1, read as the reverse complement.
GATAAGAATGGGTCAGGATTCAGTGCGGATGCTATGCATTCACGTCACGCATTGCACCTACGCGGAAAACTCGCTCGTGTGAAAGGGGCCTAAATCTACAGCATTTCAATTTATGCTGTGGATTTCTATCACAGATTTCACCCATTGCAGTGTATAGGGTAAAATCTGTGGCAATTCCACATCAAAACCTGCAAAAAATCTCTATGTAACACATGCAGATTTTGATGTGGAATTTTGCGGTTTGGCTGTCTCTACCTTCTCTTAGGGGGTTGAAAGCATTTAAAGGGGTTTTCAAGGAGTAATATATTGATGACCTATCCATCAGTATATGGTGGGGGTTCAACACCCAGGACTTCCAACGATCAACTGTTTGAGGAGGCCGCGGCGCTCTGGTGAGTGATGTGGTCTCCTCCCAGCATATCAGGCACAGTGCCATACATTGTATAGCGGTTTTGCTTGGTATTGCAGACCAGGCCTATTCTCTTGAATGAGACTGAGCTGCACATAGGTCATGTGACTGATGAACATCACTGGCCTAGGAAGAGGCTACAGAGCTCTCTGGAGCCTTGCGGCCTCTTCAATCAGCTGATTAGCTGGGAGTGCTGGTAATCAGACCCCACCAATCAGATATTGATGTCCGACTCTGAAGATAGGTCGTTATTATACTCCCAGAAAACCCCTTTATGTTTTATATATTTTATAACAGGAGCTATACTCTTGTAAAATAATAACTAGATGGAGATAAAATTACAATCCTCAGGAATTTCATATGTTTTTTAATGACCTGAAGGACCTAAGAAACTTGGTTAGATCATCTGTATGGCATCTGTAGCAAATCACACAGATTGGGCTCACTCTGGCATGTCCCCGGATGTGTCACATCCATATATCATGAGAACATTGTCCGCTGTGGTGTACCGATCATCAGTGACAAAGTACAATATAAATGTGTTTGGCAGAGGTTGGTGTCCTGTGCAGCGTTCACTTCTTCGTGGCAGTGCTATGGCCTCTGACGGCAGCTGAGCAAAGGCAGCCAACATGAAGCTGGTAGCGTCATACACTGTGGACTTGCTCTGACAAGGATTGATTTCAAAGCTGATGTAACCACCTAAAAAGGCGTTTAGAAGCCTTTGTTACTGTCACTGACTAGTCTTTTAGCTCTATTGTTTGCTGTGAAGAGGAGTTTCAAGCTCTGTTTCTGTGTTGGCAGCACAATACAAGAATGTTCTACAAGGCATGAGAACCATAACTCTCATTGTCCTAGTGATGCATGGGAAGTGTCAGCTGTGGACATGGAACTCAGGATTTTATCTCCATTCTAATACGCTGTCTGCAGAAAGTTTGTTCATTTTGCTGCAAAATTCATTTTCTTGGATGATTTTAGAATCGCAGTCTATATGATGAACTTTATGCACCCGTTCAAGCTGTTCGTTCTATATTAATATAACACATTTATCATTTACCACAATGAAGGCTGCCATCTGTATGGACTAAATCAATATCTGTGAGAATGAAACCTATAAATTCTGTAGGGCAGTGACATAAATGAGGCAGAAAGATTACGTGTTGCATTGGCTTGAAGTGTCTGTAAAGAGGTTCTCTGGACAGTCATTTTTTAAAGGGTCAGAACACAAATAACTGTAGCCATGCACATCCGCCAATTTATTATCATATCATGCAGGATGTTTTGTATTTTTCCAGTGATTTTTTCATAATTTTATTTCATTTAATGCATTATACAAAATATAAAACAAAGCAGTTGGCATCCATAACATATTTTCTTACATGATTACCAACAACTGCTACATAATTAACAACCCCGAATCTTTTCCTCCACCTGGTGGACCGAGGCTAGACCAAAATGAGAAAAAAAAGGGAAACAACCCTTGAACCTCTCTAGCATAAGGAGCATGTTTTAGACCAGACTTCTGAATTATTCTGGGAATGATATTTTATTTTTTCATAGGCCTACACTTTGTTTACAAAATTAATCCAATTGTGGATACTAGGAGATACTCTAGCCATCCACAAATGGGCTATAATCACTCGAGCCGAGAAAAGCACCTTAGTGATACATTTGGACTTATCTGCTGAACTAAAGGCACTCTCAAAAGGATAGCCACTTGTATATTAAAAAGCAGCGTAACACCAAACCTCTCTTTAATGGTTTTGTATACCCCTGCCAAAAGCCCTGTACATATCTGCAAGACCAACAAGGATGTATAAAGTCAGAGAACTCATGATCCCCACAAGGGCAACCTGAGTTCAGTGTTCTATGCATCTTGACGCTTTTGGACTAAATTAAATTGTACTAAAATATGACTTGTGTTAATTGAACAGCTACTTATGTTTCTATAAATCCTGTCCCAATCGGCCTGATTTAATCCATTTCTTTGATTTTCTGAATAGTTCTGAAGGAGTGGCACCTTTAGGTGTGAATGTGCTTCTATTTTGGGGGCTAGCATTCTTGTGCACTTTTGCTTCGCCTATCCCACAGGTGACCTTGATTAGGTGGTACATTTAGCTGTGCGTTCTCCCCCTCTCATTGGTTGCTTGTTGCACATAGAGGTAACTAGGAGCAGCACACTATATGTGCAGGGTCTGCTCTCCTAATGTAAATGCACATACGGCATAGATATGTTTAGAGTAGGACCTAAGAGACTGAGACCACCTTTGCACAGGTAGGCAGGCATGGATGTGTTTTGATCAAAATATATTGACTGAAAGTCTCAGATTTTATTATATCAGAGTGAGGGTTTAGTCCATATGTTGTGTTTGCATAGTGCATTATTTTCCGTGATTTCAGAACACAAAAATACAAATAGTTATAGTTAAAAAAAAGTTATACTTACCAATGCCCCGTTGCTTGTTACTGACGCATTTCGGTTCCCTGTTAAGCTCTACATCCTGGTTGCTCTCAACACCCACATAAAATGCCACAGGTAACCTACCTGGACTAATTACTGAGGTGGGTCACTGCTGCAGCCAGCGATTGACTGTGCGGTCATATCCTGATTGTTACCAGGAAGTAGAGACACAGCAGAGACCTGGAAAGCATTGGAACTTGGGTGGTGGTGGATCACTATTTTTTTATGCCATTCTGAACCTTCTTTTACAAACATTTACAAGTCATACAACCTATATAACTGCATGAAGTTAAAGGGGTTTTCCCATCTAAACATTCATGACAAATGTCAAATTCCTGCCTCTGGGACCTGCTTCTATCTCGAGAACATGGGCCCTGAGTAAAGAGGAGTAGACTACGGATGTGTGGTATGCTCTCCATTCACTGCTACGAGAGTTCAGAAAACAGTCAAGCAAGCACACTTGGCTATTTTCAGAGGTCCCATAGCAGTGAATAGAGAGACGACCACCAATAGTAGTGAATGGAGGGTAGCTGCAAATGCGCAGCTGCTTTCCCTTCACTTTGGGGGCCCCATTTTTGAGATAGGAGTGGGTACCATGAACCCGTACCTATCTGACATTTGAGACATATTCTAACAATATGCCACAAATGTTTAAATGGGAATACCCCTTTAAGCTCTTAAATTAGTCACACACATATCATTTACCTGTTTAACATGCAGGGTCCAATCCATTATATGCTAGGTAGACCTGCACATTACTTCAGATCTTTCTTACTTTAGGCAGGTACTTCCTACAATTACAAAATAAATTTCTACACTCCTCGACTAGTAAACTACTTCTCTGCATCTACACTTTTCTGATACTTGGCCCACTGTTCATGAGCAAATCCCAAGAAGACTTCTTTGCCAGGAAAGTTTTAGCTTTTTCAACTGCTGCTGAATAAGATTTAAAGAGAATCTGTCAGAATTCTTTAAGGAAAATGACAAGAGACAAAGCAAAAAGAACAGATCCGGATATAAGGTACTTTATTACACATGGCTAAAGGAAAAAAAAATAATGGTGATAGGCAGGTGACAGATTCCCTTTAAACTAGCACTCATTAAGACAAAATGGTCTCAATTTTGGTCGTATGTTTTGGTTCTAATCTGGAGAACCTATGTATTTTATCTGAGGAACAGTTTATAGAGGCTAGGCAGAACATTGTTCTTCTCTCTGATTACATAGTGCAAGAAGTATCTAGTGCAAGAAGCAACCTCTATATCTATGTGTGCCTCCTACATGTTCCACATTAGGAGTAGTGTTATTGTCTTTATAAGCTTGTATTTGTCTTCTGTGAGTAAAGACTTGGTTGGATTTTTCGTCAATAATATTTGTTTGTCTGACCAAAGCAGTGTCAGACTGGCGTATCATCCTCTGGTGGGCCCAGGCTCAGATACCACAATGGGCCCCAAAGGTCCAGAGAAGAAGAAAAAAACATTCAGAGCTGCTTTTGGAGACAAATTTCCACCAGACTCTATATCTTTGAATCAATACCTATTAAAGTTTATAGGGGTTGAGCCCTGAGAATTATTTTGTCTGGTGAGCACAAGGAATCCTAGTCTGACACTTGTCCAAAGGAGACTTTACTAGAAGAGATGAGGTTTTCCAGCATGCAATACGTACACCTCAGTGGCAGTTCTTATAGGGCTTTCTACCAAAGAGCTTATTTTCATGCTGATCAAACTATCTTTTGACTGCTTACTCCAAACTATGCAGTTTTGTTAATATTTAAAACATTTGCCAGAAATTCTTTACTTCAATGCTCTGTTCTCATTTGAAGTTTTCTGAGACCTGCATAGTCTTACAAACCCATCCGCCAACCTGCAGGGAAATGGACAAAAAAAAAAGATCTGTCATATTCTCACTTTCAAAATTGCTTCTTGGTCCACTCCTCAGCTGTGTCCACTCACATCATGCTGTGTGAAACACTAGATATCAAGAGAACATCATTGACATGTATTTTGAGCAGGTGGTGGTAACCAGGGGCATAGGTGGGAAGCAGGGGAGGCGGTTGCTTTGGGGCCCGAACTCAGAAGGGGCACATCCAGGAGGAGGACTAAAAGATTTTATTGTCAGAGCCAGGGCTGGGACAAGGTCCACCACCAACAGAGGCCGAGCTGCCCAAGTGCGCCCCCCCCCCCCCTCCCTCCAACTTGTGGATAACACTGCTATGGGGGATCTGTGATGGATGACACTGTTATTGGGGAATCTGTTAATAATCTTAACTATATAACTGTAGTGATTTACTACAGTTATATAGTTAATAAAATTATATCCAGTGAGCGGGGGAGGTGTAGTAGAATACAGTCACTGCACGGGCCCTGCTGTCATTATGAAATAGCATATGTGACCCCCACCTCTTTTATTGGTGGTCATTCAGTAAATTAACCCTGTTTTGGGGGGGTGGGGGGTGTCTGTGGATGACAAATATGTGTCATCCACAGATTCTCCCCATAACAGGGTTCATTTAGTGAATGACCACCCAAATTGTGGTGACCCAATACATGGGAGTTGCATCTGCAGAGCTTTTGTATAATGCCACCCCACACTGTAGTTTCCCCCACACAGTAATGTCCGCCACACTGACCCCCACACAGTAATGTCCTCCACACTGCCCCCCACACAGTAATGTCCGCCACACTGCCCCCCACACAGTAATGTCCGCCACACTGCCCCCCACACAGTAATGTCCGCCACACTGCCCCCCACACAGTAATGTCCGCCACACTGCACCCCACACTGTAATGTCCGCCACACTGCCCCCACACAGTAATGTCCGCCACACTGCCCCCCACACAGTAATGTCCACCACACTGTCCCCCACACCCCCCTCAACCACACAGCAGTGCCCCTACATAGTAATTTGTCATGCTCTCCCCCTCTTGTCATTCTCCCCCCCTCTTGTCATAATCCCCTCTTCTTGTCATGCTCTTTCTGCCCCCTGTCATTCTCCCCATCTTTTCATGCTCTTTATACCCCCATGTTGTCATGCTCTTTCTGCCCCCATGTTGTCATGCTATTTGTTCTCCCCCATGTTGTCATGCTCTTTCTTCTCCCCCCATGTTGTCATGCTTTCTGCCCCCATGTTGTCATGCTCTTTCTGCCCCCCATGTTGTCATGCTCTTTCTTCTCCCCATGCTGTCATGCTCTTTCTTCTCCCCCCATGTTGTCATCCTCTTTCTCCCCCCATGTTGTCATGCTCTTTCTTCCCCCATGTTGTCATGCTCTTTCTTTCCCCCCATGTTGTCATGCTCTTTCTTCCCCCCATGTTGTCATGCTCTTCTTCCCCCCATGTTGTCATGCTCTTCTTCCCCCCATGTTGTCATGCTTTCTGCCCCCCATGTTGTCATGCTCTTTCTTCCCCCCATGTTGTCATGCTCTTTCTCCCCCCATGTTGTCATGCTCTTTCTCCCCCCATGTTGTCATGCTTTCTGCCCCCCCATGTTGTCATGCTCCTTCTTCTCCCCCTCCTCTCCTCCTACTGTACCTCTGTTGTAGCGTGGCCGATGAGCTCTGCATGGTCTGCGCCTCCGCGGGTACAGGAGGAGGAGCTTCTGTCTCCTGTACCGAGCCGGCTGACTTGAAGTGCAAACTGTGTGTGCACTTCCTGTCAGTCCGGCCAGGTACAGGAGACTGATGCTCTCTGTACCTGCGGACCGGACAGAGCTCGGTCACGCTACAATCAGGGAATGACAGGAGGGAGCGCTGAGCGGTTCCCCCCTGTGAGTCCCTCTCCCTCTGGCCGGCCCCTGTTGCTGGGGCAGGAGGCCTGTTCAAAAATTTGCTGCATGTCCCAGTCATTTCTAGTGAAGCCACTGGTGGCAACTATAGGGGGTGCATTGGTTGCTGTGGTCCCTAAGTCAAGGAGTTTGATAAAGACAAATAGTCGTTCTACCATATGAGAAACCACCAGCGCTATAAATGATAATTGGGTACATCAGCTTCAAGCTACACATGTGTTCCAGTTTGCGCAACATCTCAGCCCTGGTACTGAATTTATATTTCTTCTGTCTTCACTAAGTCACAAATATTTAGAAATGTATATAATGCTTTCATCAAATAATCTACAATATAACAGCAATATTACAAAGTGTTATATTGTGGTGCTTGTTTTACTGTTAGATTAGAACGAAGCAAAGCAAAAGTACTTTTCAAGGTACTAAATGCATAGCTTTTATCTAAAAATCAATTACTCTTGACAAGTGCTAAGTAGAACACACGATTCTTACCATGAGGTCTCATGTTAAAATGAATGTAGCCTAGTACATTATTCATGGAAATCCTATGGAATCATTTCTCATGATTATAGACTCCTGTAGGGGAGACTAGGCTGCTATTCTTTAAAGGGCAACTGTCAGCAGATTTGTACCTATGAAACTGGAAGACCTGTTGCATGTGCGCTGGGCAGCAGAAGGAATCTGTGTTGGTCCCATGTTCATATGTGCCAGCATCAGTGTTGGACTGGGGTGCCTAGAGCCCACCAGTGGAATTGATTCTGGGGGCCCACCGTAGAGCTGGAGATATTACTTGTTCATTTTTCAGTCTCATGCACATGAATGTATGCATTTTAGCACACAATACAGTATGCTAAACAGAACAGTATTGTGCACTGCACTATATCAAATTGTTTCTCATTGTCAATTCATTTAGTTCATAACTGTGTCTGTTTTTAGGGTACTTTTACACTTGCGGCAGGACGGATCCGGCAGGCTATTCAGCCTGCTGCATCCATCCTGCCGCAAGTGGCCGTGCACTGCCGTGTTGCCGCTCCGTCCCCATTGACTATAATGGGGTGGGGGCGGAGCTACAGGGCAGCACGGCACTGCACGGCCGGAGATCGACGGACTAAAAGTCGGACAAGAAGTACTTTTCGTCCGGCGATCTCCGGCCGTGCAGTGCCGTGCTGTGCCGTAGCTCGCCCCGCCCCATTATAGTCAATGAGGACGGAGCGGCAGCACGGCAGTGCACGGCCACTATGGTAGGACGGATCCGGCAGGCTGAATAGCCTGCCGGATCCGTCCTGCCGCAAGTGTAAAACTACCCTTACAGTCAGTAGTTTGAACAGCAGTCACACGTTGTCATTCCATGTCCTAGATGAACCACGCAGTCCCCTAGCCAGCAAGCCTAAACAATATCCAAAGTGAAGGAAATGTTTCCTGGCATATTCAAAAGGATAAGTTTATTGAAGTGATGGCAGTAGCGCCACGGCCTTCTCACATCTCACCAAGCACAGCGCCGTACATTGTATACCGGCTGTGCTTGGTATCATACTCAGCCCCATTCACTTCTATGTGGATGAGCTGCGCCTAGGCCACGGGACAGATGAACGTGACGTCACATGGCCTAGAAAAAGCACAGACAAGGGCACAGCGCTCACAGGAGCACCGGTGCTTTCTTAAACAGCTGATCGGCAGAGGTCCCGGGTGTCGGACCTCGACGGATCATATACAGCTGTACATTGTATAGCGGCTGTGCTTGGTATCATACTCAGCCCAATTCACTTCTATGGGGCTGAGCTGCGCCTAGGCCGCTTGATCAATGAATGTGACGTCACATGGCCTAGGAAAAGCACAGTGAAGGGAACAGCGCTCACAGGAGCATCGAGGGCTAATGTATGCAATTGACAATAACGTCAGTCACATACTTTTAACTCCTGAGATGCCATGGTCAAAGGTGACTAAAAAAAACTAGTAGGGATCGGGGTACCCAGATGGTACTCGGTTGTTCTGAATGATCCGAGGATGCAGCAGCTATGTTCCCAAGAAGACCCTGCCTGAAACTCTGATAGACTCCAATGCTAATGAATTGGAGTCTATATTAGAAGCAATCTAACAATTTCTTGTTCAAGTTCCCTAGGGCAGTGGTCAGCAAACTGCGGCTCTAGAGCCACATGTGGCTCTTTAGCCCTTGATATTGGCTCTTCCAGGTGAGGGCTCACATGTACAGTGCGATCGCATTTTCGTTGCCCGTGGCAAAAATCGGCAGGAGGTGGTGGACCAGGAAGCGGCTGTAGGCTGTGCAGGGCTGCGCACAGTGTGAGGCGCTCTGTGACGTCACGCTGTGCACGCCAGTTCACAGCACAGCCGACAGGAGGAGGAACATAGAGCGAGGGTGGTGAGGAGCAGCGGCATCCAAGAGCAGGAGAAGTAAGTGCTTTTTTATTTTATGAAACTTGGGGCTGATCTGAGGCAATGGGGTGATGAGAATCATAATGGGGAATATGAGAGGCATTATGGATGATGAGAGGCATCATGGATAATAACAGGGTTGATAAGAGGCATCATGAATGATAATGGGGATGATGAGAGGCATGGGGCTCTTATCTGAGGTCTGATCGGGTGCAATTTACTTTGAGGTCTGAGCTGACGTCTGATCTGAGGGAGGTCTTATTAACATTGGGGTCTGATTAGTGGTTTGAACTGAGGTGTAATGAGTGGAGTGAAAGCTGTAGTGTCGAGGATTGAGAAAGGTATGTTCAAGTAGTTAGGAATACCCTTATTAAATAACAATGTACCTTCCTATATAGTTTACGTTTAAAAAATTTGGCTCTCAGAAAAAACTAAATCGCTGGTTTTTTTTATATTTGGCTCAGTTGACTAATAAGTTTGCCCACCACTGCCCTAGGGGAATTATTAAAAAGTATAAAAAAAAATAATAAAAGAAAAAAAGAAAATTTAATAAAAAGTGAGCAAACAGTCGTACACACTCCAACATGGTATCAACAAAAACTAGATTATCCGTCAAAAAATGAGCCCTAACACAGTTCCTAAGACATAAAAACAAAAAAGTTATTGGTGCCAACAAGGCAATGCAAAGAAAAAAATAGTTTTTTCAAAGTTTTATTTTCAGTAATAAATATAAGCATATGTGGTATAGATGTAATCATACTGACCCAGAGAATGAAAGTAGCAAGTCAGTTTTACCGCATAGAAACTGCTTTGAGAACAAAACTCGTAAAACTCTAGCAGAAGTTTTTTTTTTTTAAATGATTCAACGCCATTTTAAAAAAATGTTCCCATTTCCCACTACATTGTATGCAACCGTAAATCGTGCAGTTAAAAAGGAAAACTTATCCCGCAAAAAACAAGCTGTCATACAGCTATGTGAATGGAAAAATAAAAACTTTATGGCTCTGGGAGGGCTGGGAGTAAAAAAAACTAATGAAAAAACGAAAAATGGCCCTGTCCTGAAGGGGTTAAAACCGCAACTGTCCCAAGAACAGACATGTCCACTTTTGATGCAGTGTCCTTTCATGGCTTAGCTCCATTCAATGCAGTGTATATAGCAGCAGCCACAGCCAGCAGCTCCTATCATGGTATACATGGTGTGAATAGGACTTGAAGTATGGCATTTTGCAGTGAGGAAAACTACAATTCTCACCAGGTCCTGAAGGTCTGCATCTGATAGGGCATGCTGGGAGTTGTAATTTTCAGAGAGGGGAACAGTAAAAACATGAGCATTTTTCTTGTTAATCAGATAATCCTTAAAGAGGACCTTTCATCACTTCTAAAGATATTAACTAATGATGCTCACATGTAGAGCGGCGCCCAGGGATCTCCCTGCACTTACTATTATCCCTGGGCGCCGCTCCGTTCTCCCAGTATAGGCTCCACTCTCTGTGCTCACAAAGTTATAGTAGGCGGGGACTTGGGGGACTTGGTTATAGTAGGCGGAGCCTGCCCTTCATCTCCTTCTCCCAGGCTGTAGCGCTGGCCAATCGCAGCACAGAGCTCATAGCCTGGGAGTTTTTTTTCTCCCAGGCTATGAGCTCTGCGCTGCGATTGGCCAGCGCTATAGCCTGGGAGAAGGAGATGAAGGGCAGGCTCCGCCTACTATAACTTTGTGAGCACAGAGACCAGAGCCTATACCGCAAGAACGGAGCGGCGCCCAGGGATAATAGTAAGTGCAGAGAGATCCCTGGGCGCCGCTCTATATGTGAGCATCGTTAGTTAATATCTTTAGAAGTGATGAAAGGTCCTCTTTAACTACTTTAGGGACTTGGAGACTGGCCTGACTGGACACATTTTTGTAGCTTTATTTGAAAAAAAAAGAGCCTCCTGCTTCTCTTCTCTTGCCCTGTCATCACATTCTCCCACACTGAACTCCCGCGCTCTGCTCAGCCTCTGGAAACCGGGTGGGGGGCAGGAGAGCTCCCTTCTCTGATTGCAGTGACAGCTGGATGACGGATGCACATAGTGAGAACAGAGGTCAGGAGGTGGGGCCCACAGTTGAGTAAGATCGGCTACGCAGCACTGTGCCAGCTATACAAGAGGACAAGCAGCTGGATGACAGTCCAGATCACACTGTACCTATGGTAAAAGCTGTGCTGTTTATTACAACAGCACTTGTCAACAGGCAGCTGGGGTTGCCGCTGACTAGTATAAGCAGACAGGCAAGGGGCCCACCGAGGATTTCACCGGCTCCCCGGTGGGCCAGTCTGAGCCTGGCCAGCAGTGCTGAGAAAAATGATGTTCTAATATATGCAAATCAAATATATGCAAATAAGAGCAACGGGAGCATTATCTTTCCTCCTAGAGGCTCTACCTTCTCTGCAACTGCCAAACCCTCTGCACTTTGATTGACAGGACCAGGCAGGTGCTGGGGGGGTTGGGGGGTCTGGGCTGGGGGGTCTGATCTGAGGCTGATAGGGCCTGGTTGGGGGTTGATCTAAGGCTGATGGGGGCTGTGGGGTCCCATCTGAGGCTGATTAGGGCTGGGGGGCTCGATCTAAGGCTGTTTGGGGGTCTGATCTGAGGCTAATGGAGGCTGGCGGAGCTGATCTGAGGCTGGGGGGTCTGATGGGAGGCTGATGGAGTTTAAGGGGTCTGACTTAGGCTGATGGAACTTTGGGGTCTGATTTTGGATTCTGATGAAGAATGGTGTCTGATTTGGGGGTCTGCTCTGATTTCTGATTGAAAATATCTTTTTTATTATTTTCCTCCTCCAAATCCTAGTCCGGTGCATCTTATAGTCCGAAAAATGTGGTATTTTGGGGGATATATACAGATTTTGTAGCAGTAACTGTCCAATTCATCTTGTATCAAAATAATCCCATCCGGATGAATATGCCCTTAGAAGTAATTATCTCTGAACTTCATTGCTCAATTCACCGTAAATATTGATATTGGTGACATAGCTGGTAGATGAAAATGCTGTTCATAGAAACACTTTAAATTTCCTGGTGGGCCGATGCCCAGGGGGCCACTTGAGCCCTCCTCATGGCCACCAGCAAGGTAAAACTTAATTAACATTGGGGCCGTCAAGTGGTTATGTACCTGGCTTGCGACCACAGGTGCCTTCTTGATTCCTGAATTCAACTGTATTGCCACCCTGACACAACTGGAGTAGGAGGACAGAATGTGGAAGCTGGCACTGGCCACCACAAAGGGGAAGCTTCTGAGGAGGTATTTTGTTCTGCTGGGGCATTATTTTGTGCTGCACTGTGGTTTTTTATGCTGCTGGAGCAGCTTATTCTGATGACTGAGAAATTTAGCTCTGCTAGGGTGGTAGTTTGTGCCACAATATGGTATTGTTGGCCCCACCTAGTTGTGTTAGCCTTGCCTTCTGTCAATTTGGACACACCTACAGTTTTTTATTCAAGGGCCACTTTAAGTTCCCAGTCCGTCCCTGCACAGCTCTCACTATGACACTACTGCCAAAAAAAATCTTCTTCCCCTACCAGCAGCGAGGAATGCCCTGATAGAAATGACCTTGTTGCACAAATTTTCAAACCACTGATCACTTATTGACATTTTTAGATTTATTGTACTAATGCTGTCTAAATACAGTAGTGTTAAAATAGCAAAACAATTAATTAATTAATTACAAAACCATTATAATAACTTTTATTTCCATAAATGCAAATGCATTGGAAATACTATACATTCAATTCCAAATCAACACAATCACCAAATGTATCCAGTATGTGTTAATCCTTTACAGAAAGTAAAGAAAAATTAATATTAGGCTGTTTAAAAAAATAGCAGTGCCAGCATTTTTTTTTAACTTAAAACTGTAAAGTATAAACAAACAAAAAATGGTTTAGATTTCACATTACTTTGAATTACTGAACTAATATTTAGAGGCATAACCATTGTTCCTGAGAACTGCTTGACATCTGTTTTGCATGAACTCATCCAACTTCTGGCACCTCTGAACAGTTATTCCAGTCCAGGACCAAGGCCGGCGTCAGCACCCGGTATACCTGGGCAAGTGACGGGGCCCACAGCACAGCTGCCAGAGGCCAGAAGCAATGAGCGCCCATTGCTGGAGCACCGGGAACTGTGGTCCTGTCACTCACCGCTCAGCTCCCAGTGCTCCTTTCCTCTTTCAGGCCAGCCACGCTCTGAATGGTGAAGCAGGAAGACTTCTCCCTGCTCCACTATTCAGCCTGTAGGCACAGATCGCACTGCCGGCCTGTGTGGGAAGAGCCTGCAGCCCGGTAATCTGCACATGCTCTTCCCACACAGTGCTGCAGAGCGATCTGTGCCTGCAGGGAAGAGTGGTATGTGAGTTTCAGGAACAGGACAAGGTGAGAAGTTACTGTGTTTTTTTTTGTTTTTAATACAGAGGGGGCACCGAGGGTTTTATTGCTATGGAGGGAGCACAGAGGATTTTATTACTATGGAGGGGGCACAGAAGACTTTATTACTATGGAGGGGGAACAGAGGTCTTTATTAATATGGAGGGGGAACAGAGGACTTTATTACTATGGAGGGGGCACAGAGGACTTTATTACTATGGAGGGGGCACAGAGGACTTTATTACTATGGAGGGGGCACAGAGGTCTTTATTACTATGGAGGGGGCACAGAGGACTTTATTACTATGGAGGGGGCACAGAGGACTTTATTACTAAGGAGGGGGCACAGAGGACTTTATTACTAAGGAGGGGGCACAGAGGACTTTATTACTATGGAGGGGGCACAGAGGGCATTTCTACTATGGAGGGGGCACAGAGCCAGAGGGCATTACTACAATGAAGGGCACAGTGTGAATTATTACTGTGAAGGGGGTACAATGGGGATTATTACTGTGAAGTGGGCACAGATAGGGCATTACAACTGTGAAAGGTGCACAGAGAGGGCACACCTACTATGAGAGGACACAATGTGGACATAACTACTGTGAGGGGGCACAATTCTGTAAAAAACTACTGTGAAGGTTGTACAATGAGGGCAATACTACTGTGAGGGGGTACAAATTTTTGTATTGGGGGGTGCCAGAGAAAGGGCCCGCCCCAGATGCCAAACACCGTAGGCACGCCACTGAAGCAGGGAACTATTTGCTCCCTGCTCCCTCATTGAGTCGGCAGCGTTCCACAGCAGCAGCACAGTGTCCTTACACATCGTCCTGCTGATCTGTGTAGGAGGAGGAGCGGGGCAGACTGGGAATCAGCCTCTACTCCTCCAACACAGCAGCGTCATGTGTCACAGTATCCTGCTGCTGCTGATGGGGAGTGCAGATCATGGGAAGAGCTAGGTGACTGAGGCGAGGAGTATTTATTGTTTGTTTTTTTCACTTCCTGTGAAGGGGGCACTGGGCACATATCTTGGCATATTAACTGTGGGGGGGCACATATTTTGGGATATCTACTGTGAAGGGGGCACATATCTTGGCATATGTACTGTGAAGGGGGCACATATCTTGGCATATCTACTGTGAGGGGGCACATATCTTGGCATATCTACTGTGAAGGGCACATATCTGTGAGTAGACCGGAGGGACTAAAAAACAATGGGTAAAAAATAAAAGTAGGCACATAAGGACTGATTCACATATATCCGCTCTGTGTAAGGTATTTAATCTATAATACATGCAGTTTTATTGATGTAAGCGCCATGCAAAATGAAACAAGGGGACCCATTGAGACTTTATCGCCCAAGGGCCCACATGAACCTGGAGCCGGCACTGTCCAGGACAATTGGACTACATTCCACAGTTCTTCTGTATTTTTGGGTTTTTCCTCATAAACGCATTTTCAATGTCACCCCATAAGTTCCTAATGGGATTGTAGTCAGGGGATTGGGATGGCTACTCCATTACCTCAATCCTGTTTGGTTCACTGATGTGTTGAAAAACCCATATAAAGGGCATTTCTTCTTTGGCATAAAGCAACATGATCTCTTCAAGTAGTGTGATATATTCAAACTGACCCATGATCCCTCATATGTGATAAATAGGCCCAACACTGTAGTATGAGAAACATCTCCGTATCATGATTTTTGCACCACCATGCTTTGCTGTATTCACAGTGTCCTGTGGATTGAATTCAGTGCTCAGGGAATTTAGTGCTGCAGCCACTAGAGCCAATAAAAACTCCACAAAATGTTACACCATTTCTCTTTTTGGCCAGTCAATGTGTTCCTTGGCAAATTTTAACTTATTCAGGACATATGAGACTTTGCAGGGCGTTCTTAGTGGTAACTTGGCTTCACTTAAGGCAGTTGGCCACTTTCAGGTTACTGGTGACTAATGTGTTTGTAAGACTATATGGCACTTACTAATATAGGGGCACACTTATTAAGACCAGAGGCACCGTCCCGTCCCCTTCCCCGACATGTCCCCTTTTTCAGACCTGGTGGAAGCGCAGTGTTTTACAGACACTAGCATTACTCTGTCCCCAAAGGGACTCACAATCTAAATTCCCCATCAGCATGTCTTTGTAGTGTGCAAGGAAACCAGAGTACCCGGAGGAAACCCACACAAACACAGGGAGAACATACAAACTCCATGCAGATGTTGTCCTTGGTCAGATTCGAACCTAGGACCCCAGGGCACCAGTGCTAACCACTGAGCCACCGTACTGCCCCATATACCACAAATGTGGCTTACAATATCCGTTCATAAATGACCTCCATAGCACAATTTTTTATATTTCATAAGACATGTCCCCTTGTTTGCCAAGTACTTTTTACTGTCCACACAGAGGTCTTGTCCATGAAATAGCTTCTGATGAGGCATGTGACCAGGCAAATCCCCTCCATGTGATGTCTCCTCTATTCAAATGCACTGCTTCTGCCATCTGCACTTCACCGTTGGGAGCATAGTGCAGGCGCAGTTGTGATTTGCCTGGTCATATGACCCTCCATCAGCGGCCATCTTATGGATAGGACCTCTGTGTAGACAACACAAAAGATTTGCCTAGCAAGGAAGCATGGCTTATAAATGGCAATAAACATTAACAAAGGTTATTAAAGTAAGTGTAAAGTAAGCCATTTAGTCTTACATACACATTGTCCACAAGTAGCCAGAAAGTAGCCAGCCCCTTTAAGCTTTATCTGATAGTGGCAGTACCCACTGGTAAATTCAGATCTTCTTTAGTCTTTCTGGAGGTGATCATTGGCTGAGCCTTTGACATTTTGGCTATTCTTTGATCCTTTTGAAGAGTAGTTCCTGCTTCCTTCTGTGTCTTCCTTCCTTTTTTAGTTGCCACTACAAGGCATTTGAGATCATGTTAGCTGAGTAGCCTATAATTTGTTGTGCTTTTTTTATATGGTTTTTCTCTCCAATCAACTTTTTAATGTCTGGAACGACCCATTTTCCCCAGTACTTCAGAAGGAAATGCACTATAACCAATGCCACCCTCCAACCTTAAATAAGGCCAAAATTAACACCTGTTATTCCACAGAATGAATGACTTCACCAATGTAACTAGTCACTACTATTATTTTGAGCTCACCTCTATCAAGCATGCATGTCCTAATTGTTGGGTTTGATTTTTTTTCTTCTATTACTCTACTACACTTACAAGTAAATTATTTGCTAGGTAAAAATTTCACTCCACCAAAAACAGGGATTTATCAGAGTAATGACGTTGGACTGCTATTTTTTGGACACTACCGTATTTAGACCAGCTCAAGGATGTCTTAGGTCACACCAGTAATAAATCTCATGTATTTTACCGATTCATCTAGCTATGACCCCAGAGGTCGCACTGCATTTTTTCCAGAAGAGTAAAAATACTTCTTATTACAATTTTAAGGAGTATTTTTAACCGATGAGGAGTACAAATTTTGCGGTAATACATATATATAATGCATAGGCCCACATAACGTTATGAGGCTGATATTTCTGCAGGGAAACCATTGCTAGTCTCCCGTGCAGAAATAAATGTAGACAATTTTACAGTTATCCAACATCATACACTAAACATAAGACCACTGCTGCCATACACGGAGCCCACCTGAAGCTGCCATACACGGGGCCCACCTGAAGCTACTATATACATATTACATACACAGCTCTACCACATGCCCATTACACAGATAGTTTACTATATACTGTACACATGGCACACACAGCTCTGCTACATGTTCATTACACAGATACAACTACTGTGTGCACATTACACACAGAAAACTGTACAATACACTGGTAACACCAACATAGCCCCTCTTTATACACACCTTCCATACATAAAGTACCTCTGCATTTTCGACCAGCATAGTCCCACAGGAGCCTGTGTTCCCCTAACTCCTCCCACACACATGGCTGATCACATGACTGTGACATCACCACAGGTCCTGTAACAACAATGTAGTGTTTAGTCCAGACTCTGGAGCTGCTCCTGGTGAGAGATCTATGTGAGGGGCAGGGCTTTATGTGTGTTGGACCTGGCAGCTTCTGATACAGCGCTCCTGACTAGAAAAAGACCATGCGTAAAAATACGCATGAGTCTTTTTCCTAGGACTAAAATGGCCTAAACAGGCGTCTATGACGCTTTTGTAGAAACTTTACAAAAGAATAAAAGAGTTTGTCCCATTATAAGAATGTAACCCCTATCTATAGGTTAGGGGATACGTCTGAAAGGCGTGGATCCACCACTGGAACAGGGGCTTGTATTCCCCTATTTGAAGATAGCATCAGATATGCATCCATATTGCCGCTCCAGTGAACTCTATGGGGCTTCAGCAGATAGTTGAGCGATTGTATTCGGCTATCTCTGGTAGTCCCATAGAGCTGAATGGAGCTGTGGACATGTGTCTACTTCTCCATTAAAATGGGGGTACACAGGCCTCATTGTAGTGATCGGCGGGGGCTCCAGCGGTCAGACCCCCCCCAACCTGTTCTTGTCATGGGACAGCCCCTTAAGCCACAGCACCATACTATTACATCGCTGTAAATAGGAAGGTTAAGGCCATGGACACCTTCAGAGCAATATTATATGTATCACCCAGTATTTTGATTAGTAAATCTTCCCCAATCTACAGCAGTTTATGAAATCATGTTATATATATTGCCATGTAGCCGAGATGTATAATGTCAAAATTTTCCTACAGAATGATACATAATAAAAACCTAAAATCTACATTGAGTAACACAGATACCAGGAAACTGGGTCTATCCAGATGCTGGAGATCCTTACTTAAATCACTTTCAGTGTTCGGAAGTGGGTGTGGGTCCATTGTGTCATTTGAAAGGATTTGTCTTGGGCTACCCCTAAAGGAATTATCTAAGTAACCCCAGTCTTCCCCCTTTATCCCCTGTACATGGATCTGGACTCTGCTGCAGGAAATACCAGATCACTCTCGGTCTCTTGGTGTAGTCTCTGTTCAATGACTGCTAACAGATGGAGGACAAGAGACACCGGTGCAGAGCTCCAAGGGATCAGGCAAAACCATAGACAGGGAAAGGCCAGGGACAGGGCAAGCAGGGTTAATGCAATCTGATAAACAGTCTGAGCTTAGGACGGGCAGCTCAAGGACAGTATGGAGAACATACCGCTAATGGTTATATCCAGAAGTCAGGTAAGTGAGGTACAGGCAAACAAACTAATGAGTGTAACGAACCAGCGGATGTGAACCAACTGTGCCACGTGTCCTACCTCCTCTAAGGTCGGTGTCTAAGTGAACCCCTCGATCTTCACAGTACACCTGATGGTGGGGTAACAAGCAGCAAGCATGCTGTGGCCAGGGCTGAGAGGAAAGTGTGGAGGGGATCCCAGAACAACAGTACCTACACAGACAGAGCCCAGGACTGCAGCGGTGAATGGGAAGCACTGGCCGCAGATCTCCACTGAACACGGTGCACGGAACCGCGGCAGTAAGCAGGGGAACAGTGGTGTCACGAGAATCTTCAAAAAATCCCTACAAGAGGAATCTGCAGCTGGTACCCCAGAAGATGTAGGAACATGGAGAGGAGTACGAGGGTGTTGTCCATAAACGACAAAGAATGGAGAGGATCCAGTAGACTCACTAGAGTGGTTGTTATAAGGGAATTAAGCCCAAGGTAGCAACTGTACCCAGTTGTCGTGTTGGGCTCAAACAAAATGCCGGAGATAGTTCTCTAATATTTGATTGACCCTCTCTACTTGCCCGTTATTCTGGGGATGATAACCGGAAGAGAAGTCCAGCTCAATTTCGAGCAGCCGGCAACGAGCTCAGAGGTAAACTGGACTCCACAATCAGAAACAATATTCCAAGGTAGCCCATGGAAGTGGAATATGTGTTTCATAAACAGTTTAGCAAGTTTAGCAGCCAAGGGCAGTCCAGACAAAGGAACGAAGTGCGTCATCTTGCAGAACTGGTTCACGACCATCCAGATAGCTGTACATCCGGCAGAAGAGGGCAGATTTGTAACAAAGTCCATGGCAATGTGTTGTCATGGGGCATCAGGAACAGGAAGAGGTAACAACAGCTCGGGTGGTTTGGTCCTGGAGACTTTATTCTGAGCACAGACGGTGCAGACAGACACATAATCACGCACATTCTTAGACAGTGTGGGCCACCAGTAGTTGCGAGTCAAAAGTTCTGTGGTCTTGCGGATGGGTGACCAGCAGTTTGGAGTTGTGCCCCCAAGCTAGAATACGTTTTCTCTTGGCAGATGTCTTCCCGGGAGGGATGTTTTTTACCAGGACTGGAGCCACTGTGATCAAGCGAGCAGGATCTACAATGTACTGGGGCTCCTGCTGCTGATCGAAGAAGTTAAATGACCGAGACAGAGCATCCGCCTTGATGTTCTTCTCGGCCGGGCGAAAGTTAAGGTCAAAATCAAAACGTAAGAAGAAGAGTGCCCACCTGGCTTGGTGAGGGTTCAGACACTGGGCCGTCTGAAGATATGTAAGGTTCTTGTGGTCGGTGAAGTTTATCACTGGAAGCTGGGCCCCCTCCAATAGATAATGCAACTCCTCCAAGGCAAGTTTTATGGCCAGAAGCTCTCTGTCTCCTATACAGAAATTCCTCTCAGCAGGGGAAAAGAGCTTGGAGGAGAATCCACGCGTAAACATTTTGCCCTTGGAACCTTTCTGTAGTAAAACAGCACCGGCTCCTATGGAGGAGGCGTCCACTTCTAAAAAGAATTGGCGGGAGACATTGGGTTGACGCATGTAAGAGATGAAAAATTCGGGATGACCTGACGATAGAAATTAGCAAATTCAAGAAAGCGCCGTAAATCATGAAGACCCTGTGGGCGGGGTCAGTCCATTACTGCATTCAATTTTTCAGGATCCATCTGCAACCCAGCATCTGAGATGATGTATCCGAGGAACGGTACAGTAGATTTTTCAAAGATGCATTTCTCGAGTTTGGCATAAAGTCGATTCTCTCTCAACCGCTGTAAAACTAAACGTACATGCCTCCGATGAGTGGTAAAATCTGAATAATAGATCAGTATATCATC
This sequence comes from Bufotes viridis, assembly GCA_033119425.1. NCBI lineage: Eukaryota > Metazoa > Chordata > Amphibia > Anura > Bufonidae > Bufotes > Bufotes viridis. Next base: position 363,096,434 of record CM065592.1, on the reverse strand, counting down.
CAGGTAAACTATCACGTAGACATAGAGCAGGTCCCGGAAGATATTGTTTACCAACTCCTAGAATACTGTGGGGGCATTGTACAGACCGAAGGGCATGATGAGATACTCGTAGTGTCCATCATGAGTGTTGAAAGCAGTCTTCCACTCATCACCCTTTCGAATGCCGATAAGGTTGTATGCGTTGCGCAGGTCGGATTTTGTGAAGACCTTAGCTCCCCGGGTCCTGTCAAAGAGTTCGGAGATTAGCGGAAGAGGGTATCGATTCTTGGCTGTGACCTTATTCAGACCTCGACAGTCGATACAGGGTCATGGGGATCCATATTTTTTCTGCACAAAGAAGAACCTAAACCCCCTCTCGAGATTCTCCTTGATGTAATCAGACATCACTTGGGTCTCAGGAAGTAAGAGTTGGTAGCCTCGACCGCGATGAGGAGTGGCACCAGGCAGAAGGTCAATCGGACAATCACAAGGACAATGAGGCAGGGTCTTGGCCTCTTTCTTACTGAAGACATCCGCAAAACTGGCATACTGCTGCGGAAGTCCAGGCAGGTCTTCAGGTACTGTAGGCGAGGATGCAGGTCGGACCTCTGATAAGCAAGTAGACTGGCAGGAAGATCCCCAACGCAGAATCTGACCGGAGTGCCAGTCCAGAACTGGAGTGTGCTGACGCAGCCAGGGAAGACCAAGGATAAACGGATTCAGTGACGCTGGCAACACATAGAAGGAGATCATCTCTGAATGCAGAACCCCTATTTGCAACTTAGGGGGCATAGTAACAGAGGCAACAGGTTCAGGGAGTTGCAGTCCATTTATGGAAGCCACTGACAGAGGCCTTTCTAGATGGATGGTAGGAAGCCGATACTGATGGACCAGAGCTTACTGAATTAAGTTAACGGCTGACCCAGAGTCTAAGAATGCAGGCATAGACAGTGTGACTACCTTGTGAGACAGAGTCACCGGAACTGAAAGTTTAGGAGAGGACTTCTCCTTGTTTAGGACCACCTCTCCAACTGATCCTAGACATTGACGTTTCCCGGCTTCTGTGGACAATTACGCACAAAGCGGGCCTTGCCTTCACAATATAGACACAGGTTCTCTGCTTTGCGGTGTAAACGTTCCTGGTCAGACAATCGAAGGCGCTCTATTTGCATGGGATCTTCAGATGGGGTGGACACTAGAGGAAGAACCGGCCTCTGGAAGAATAGAGTCAAATGAGGTGGTCTTCTGGTGCATGCAACCTCCTTAGAACGTTCCCTAAAAAACGCATATCTATCCTTTTGGCCAAGGTTATCAGGTCATTCAGAGTAGATGGACGGTCGCGACCAGCTAATTCATCCTTAATCCGGTCAGAAAGGCCCTCCCAGAACAGCGCCAGTTGAGCCTCATTGTTCCATGCAAGTTCGGCAGCTAGGGTACGAAACTAGATGGCGTACCGACCCACAGACGAGGAACCCTGTCGTAGACGCAGCAGAGCTGATGCAGCGGAGGACATGCGGCCGGGCTCTTCAAAGACTAGCTGGAAGGTAGCCAGGAAAGACTGCAGATTAGTGGTCTCTGGACCTCCAAGTTCCCAAATAGGATTTGCCCAAGCAGGGGTCTCATCAGACAGCAGGGACACAATGACGGCAACCTTGGACCGTTTAGTGGGAAACTTCTGCCCATGCAACTCAAAGTGGATCAGACACTCGTTCAGGAATCCATGACAGGTTTTTGGATCTCCACCATAGCATGATGGCAGAGGGAGTATGCACACCAGCAGCCCACAAATCCGGATTCACCGGTGTGGGAATTGCAGAAGTAGCAGCGACTGGCGACCCTGCAGTAGCTGTAGAAGAGATGGCATCCAGACGAGCAGCAACATTTTGCATAAACTGCATCATGAAATCCTGACGTTCGCTCTGACACCTCACTTCATGAAACAATTCCTGAACGACAGGCTTGGGGTGACCAGCGGGGTCCATGGCCTCAGTGTACTGTCACGAATCAGCGGGTGTGAACACACTGTGCCATGTGTCCTACCATCTCTAAGGGCGTTGTCTAAGTGAACCCCTCGGTCTTCACAACACCACTGATCGTGGGGATAGACTTTCCCGAGGGGAACACCAGGTCGCTACCTCTTGAGGAGGATAGGCACAGGAGGCAGTTGGTCCAGGTGGACCAGGAGGTACCCGAGAAAGGTACCAGAGGTACAGGCATTATCAGCAGGCTAAGTTGTTACCAGGAGCAACAGTGCAGAACCAAAGGATGAGGCAGAGGCGAAGTTAGACAGGCAAAAGGTCATCCGGGTCAGCAACAGAAGAGTCAAGGCAAGCAGGCAAGGATCAAATGGGTAGCAGAATCCGGGAACACAGGTACGAGTCAGGAACACAAGTGGCTATCAGGAACCTTAGCAGAACACAAGGACCTTGACACTGAGGAATTTGAGAAGGGGGCTGAGCCAATTATATATGTGCAGGAGGGCTAGGCTTGGTCAGTGAGGTCACATGACCTAAGCCATAAAGCCCAAAAAGTGACGCTAGCCGGCCCTTAAGGAAGTGCTGAAGGAAAAGCACTTTCCATAAAAGCCTATTGACCTGTATCAATTCCGTCCTGACCAGCGAGGAGAGAGTGCGCTATGTGCTCACTTCTCTCCCCTCGTTCTAGGAATCTAAACTTTTGATATGTCTCTAAGACATATCAAAAGCTTTTTGAAAAGTTAGTGATTCTTTAAGAGCATGAGAGAGGCATTGTCGGCAGGAAGAAGGCTTCAGCCTGCATGGAGGACGGACAGCACCAATGAAACAAATGGAGTGGCTGTGGGCATGGACCACGGCCATAATATTGATTTACACCTATTATCAAGAATTATGATGTCCCAAGAAAGGAAGAAAGAATATGAAGTCTAAAGCAGAACATACACTCCAGCCTACCAATTGTCAGTGTGATTGTTCATACAAATGATCCCAGCAGCAAAATGCCAGACTAAACTCGTCGACCAAGGAGTACATTTTTTAAAAAATTGACTCTCCGATCCTTGAGCACAATAGTAAATGGTAAGATGAATTTGGCCAATCATGCGATAAAGATGTAGATTTGGTCTACAATAGCGGAAATTTTCCAGCATGGCCAACTACACTTTCAGCAGACAAGAGTCTGCAATCGACCATCACGAGCAATAGTTTGTGCTAGTTTTTCAACAGTCAGTCAAAATCAGCCAACTTTAGTTAAATGTGTATGGCCATGCTTCAGCATAAAAGGAAAAAAACAACATACGCCACGCCTGATGAAGCCGACTGGACTCCCCATGATGCCTTTTTAGATGGTACACATTCATACTTCCCTCTTCTTTACTAAAAGGAGACACGAAAAAGAAAAAGGCACAATACTCCTGCAGGCAGTACAGTAAGACCCAAGTGTGAAAGTGTAACAGCATGAACATTGCACTCACCTATTAGAATTGTGTGAATGTAGTGTACGGGAGTTGTGATGCCCGACACGACAGAAGGGTCACTTGGGTGCTGTTGTTCCCCTCATCTGTGGGGAGATTGGTTGTATATATATTGTAATGTCATTTACCTTAATGTGCTTCCATGTACAGGCCTGCAGGAGTGCTATGTAGATATTAGGCCACAAGGGGAGCTAGAGAGCTAGGATATAAATAGCTAGGCCAGAGCAGGCTAGAGTTCAGTGCAGACCCTGGAGTATGTGAAGGCCACATGTCTCAGGCCTAGGCAGGTCAGCGGGAGCCAAGCTGTACCATTACAGAAAGCAAGAGGTACTACAAATACCAGAGGAGGTACTCAATAATTGTAATCCCAAGGATAAAAGCCAGAGATAGGGCATTGGGGCCTTGGAGTATATTTGCCAGCCAGGACAAGTCAGGAAGAGAGTAAAGTCGCCTGTACTACAGAAGTCCTGCTTTAACCCTCTGTGATCACCTTGTTAAATATAAGCCTGCCATTAATGTACTGTAACTTAAAGCTTGCTGAAACCAATCGTCTTCTGAGGAACTGTCAAGAGAGTGTATGCTGTTTATTATTGTTCAGTAAAGTGAAGTTCTGGTTTACTATTCAAGCCTGTACCTCAATTATTCCTCCTATTAAATCGGTGTGCCACCGTTACCGGCACTGGCGTCACGGACATCAGGGACACACAGCCACCGGCACGTTAATCTACAAACACCAAGGGCACCTCACACTACACCTGGCTGTGTCCCTCAAGAACCCAGAGAGTGCCCCAGAGGATCCACGTGCCAGCCTCTCCATCACTGGCATTCCCCAGGTCAGTCCCTCACACTCCCCTGACTTGGGGATGCTACATGAATTAAACACAACTCTAAAGTACATATGCATGGAATCACCAAGGTGGATGGCATTGACAAAACATTTTTCACAAGGTGGATCTGTGCCAACAAGCACAGGAGGAACGGAGGATGGGAATGGTAGTGGCTCTGACTGTAATAATCACAGTGGCAATCTACACACAGATGCTGCCAAGGCACACCCTTTCTTTCCTTGGCGCACAACCTAATGTTGGGGCTCCTGCATGATGGTAGTTGGGGTGACCTTGATGTTGTAGGTTTGGTGCTGATGCAAAGCAGGAGGTGTAGGGTATGGTAAATGGTGCAGGAGCCAGTAATTAGGCCAGATGTAGAAAATAAACATCTCTCTTTACTTAAGTGCAGAACGGGAGTTGTAGTACATCCAACAGTATCAAAACACAGTGTCACACTTCGGTGTGGGAGGGAAACACCACACCGAGCATAGAAGGGAAGAAGGAAACAGGGAATCAGGCCTCAGAACTAGGAAAGGAAAATGGACACCTCCTAGTGAAACCCCTAACCAAAATCCTGACTGACTACCAATATGAACAGACCCCAAAGATAGGTGAGTTCATATGCAGGAATACCTAGAGTCCTATCAAGCCCTATAGGACCCTGGTACTAATGGCAGGGATGAGACTACCTGTTCATCCAAAAGGAAGGACGAACAGGAGTCTCCTTCAGGCCTAATACAAACAACAGGGAAATGCAACACAAGGAACCCAAACAAAATACCATAGGGAAAGAAAAGACTGAACTTTAAAGGGGCAATGGAAGCACCAGGAACTCAGCCGAGATCCAACCAAAATCTATCCAAAGGTCCAAACAGAAGCTATAAACCGCACAGCATTGTGGGAGAAGCAACAATAAATAGAGAAGGTTAAATGACCCTAAAAGCCACACCTGGGGAAAGAAGGCATGGCAAGCACCAGAAACAACACAGACATCATTTGATCCAAACAGAAAACATGTCAATTAAACCACGTTTTGCCAGTCTCACCGATCTCCTGCCACCTGTCGCGGGAATGTCCGTGACACACAATTCCAACAATTCACAATGCAAGTCACCCCAGACAGAAATGTATGGATTTGAGCAAGGATGGGAACATAGTACTCTTTTCTCTCTATCTTCCCAAAGTATCTTTCTGCAGAATCTGTAGCTGTCAATATTATTTTTGCAATGATGGCTGTAATTTCCAACTGAGAGATACAGGGTTTAAGATACAACTGCCCAGGTTGTGTCTAAGTGTGAAGGGTGTCTCAATGTCCCTATTAGAGCAGTAACATCTATCACTTTTGATAAGCAAATAGCACACTATTTGACTCCAACACTTGGCCATGCAGATTGTAGTCCTTCTTGACTTTTTGCTTTATCTCTCTCTCTTTCTTGAGTACTGTAGTAATGGTGAGGACGTTCACTCATCAGAGAAGGTGATTCTTTGTAACTTTAGTCCAGTCCTGTGAGGAGGGGAGCACATATAGCAGCTTCCTCCCTCCTCCTTTGCTAACAATCAATTAACTAGCCTGAGCTGGGGGCGGATCCAGGATCTATGCTCAACTTCCTTCAGGGGCTGTGTCACTTCCATATATAACCATACTGGGGATGTACATAGCATAAAAAAAACATAACGTTAAAGAACAAAACAACTTTGAAAGTACCCTTGGCTGGCAAACTTCAATCTCTTCTGAGTTTCAGCATTTGTTCAAGGATATCTACTATTTCAAAAAACTTTTGATGTCATAATGACATGTCAGACGTTTTGATTGGTAGAGTTCCAGGTGATAAAAACACTACTGATGGTAAAAATTAAGTGGAAGTGCTCAGCTAAGTGATGAACCCCTTTGTTTCTGAATGCCTGCTCGGATGTTCTTAGAGAGCAGCATATGGGCTCATAGAAAGTCTATGGGCCAGATTTATCATTACACTTCCATCTTACTCCAATTTCACATAAGTCCAAAGTCACTTTTGGCTCAGTCAGATTTATTAATGGTTCTTTAATACTGTGACAAATGTGGTTTGATGGCAGAAGTTCATCCTTCAGGAAACGGCTTTACAAAAGTCGCACATATTTACAAAAAAGTCGCATGTTCTATTAAAAAGTCGCATAAGATAAGCATGGTCCTCACTAGAGTGAAATTGGGACTTTTTTGCGACTTTTTTAAAAAGTCCCAAAGATAAATCTGAACTGAAACTCATTAACATGGCTAACCACTCCCATTTTTACAAAACTGGAGTGAGTGGTGTACACATGTAAAAAAGTCGCAAAATTATGCGCAAATGAGTGTGAAAAGTCGCAAATGCCCTATTTTGGGACTTTTTGATGCCACAATTCTGGAGTGAAGGTATGATAAATCATGGCCTATAAGTTTATACACCACTTGATCAGAATTCTCTGCAAAGCCATGCACAGCCAACCAGAAACTATGGGGCATGTCGCTGACTACCTTTGTTCTAGAATGATACCAGTTGTTTAAACAAGATAATCTCTGGCCCAAAATCTTGTAAAAGATCTTCAACCTCAATAAGATCTTAAGTGGAAGTTTTATCGAACACACAACGTGTTTCAGCTTCAAACAGGAGCCTTTGTCAGGTACCAAAGAATGAAGGATATTTTGACCAAGGCTCTTAGGGGGAGGCTGGAGTTTTAAGCCGGTCTTTGAAGTTTCCTAAACTGCCAAAGGATGCACCTAATTTATAAAATGAGGCATTAGATGCATCCTCCGGCAGTCCATGCACCAGAATGAAAACTGGTGCAAATAAAGGTAAATGTGTCGGATCTGCTGGCCCTGCCCCCCCCCCCCCCCTCTTTGGAAATTGGCGAGGGAAGTGTAAAAATGCCACTTGCAACAAAATGGTGGTATTTTTTACTAGAGAAAAGTGGAACAGGGAGATGATAAATCTCCCCCTTAATACCGTTCTCCTCTAGTAATCGGAGTGCCTTTTTCCCTGGCACCACAGTGAATGTTTTAGAGGTATAATTGCTTGCTAATTTACGGTAGTTGGATATTTGGCTGATTTAATTCAGCAGTGACTAAGATTATTATGTAAGGAACATGCAATCACACACAGTTATGATTCCATGCAGCTTGGGTTCCAAAAAAAGATAGTGGGAAGGAGGCCGCAGACCTGTGATATGATCATGATTACTAGAAAGCAAATAAGTTGTCTCTTTCCAGCCTACCTGGATTCCAAGTGTTAGAATGACACATGAGATACACCTTACAGAGCTGAATTGTCCATAGACATGCATGCTTGACTTGACCAACATATTGCCATAGGGCAGTATTTCTCAACTCCAGTCCTCAGGGCCCACCTACAGGTCATGATTTGAGAATATCCCACAGAATGAGTACCTGAGGTGTCCTGATGCACTGACACTAATTATATCACCTGCTAAATACTAAGGAAATCCTATAAACATGACCCGCAGGTGGGCCCTGAGGACTGGAATTGAGGAACACTGCCATAGGGTAAGGGAGACAAGCCGTTTCTTATCTCCTGTCAGGACAATGATTTGGGTAGGCGGAAATCAATATCTGATCCCGACATTTGTCATCAGGGGAGTTTCTTATGAAAAATGCTGTTTGTAACCACATTGCTGCTGAAGCCGGTCATTGGCTGGAGCAGCGAATGTGATCATGCCCATGGACCGCCAGAAGAAATCAGTTTGGGGATTGGAAGATTATTATTATTTATTTATTATATGCACTTATATAGTACTGACATATTCTGCAGCGCTTTACAGACATTAGCATTACGCTGTCCCCAATGGGGCTCACAATTTAAGGTCCCTATTAGCATGTCTTTGGAGATATGGAGATTGCGGAGGCAGCGCGGAGGACCGGAGCAGGTAGGTATAAATCTTCTGTTTCAGGGGGCAGTCTGCAGGCACTTGCTTAAAAATCTCAATTACTAAAGTATCTTTTGGACAGTTGTCCTGCTGCACAAAAATGTCCATTAATGAAGTAGTGAACACAGTGATTAGACAGCATGACATTGCAGAGTCTGGCCCTTTCTAGTTCATTATTCTTCCCTCCTTGTGGGCACAATACAATAACATTTCCACCGTCACACAAAAAATTTATTTTCAAAGTAAGTGGAAATGGTTTCAGAACGGAGGTCAGAGAAAGAAAAGAATACTATGGAGCAGGCAGCAGGGAAAGAATAAAAGGAAACAGTGAATCAGAGTGGGGGAAGCATGGCAAACTGTGATCTGAAGGGACATGAATGAATCATTAACAGGGAGAAGGTGCTGGAGGAAGTATGCTATATAGAACAAGAATGTCTTTAGAGACATGATATTGAGATGTATACAAAATTTACTGAGCAACCGTCGACTATCTCCTTACCTGCTCAGGTGACCAGGAAAATTTTGGTATAATTTTTGTTTGCAGCTTACATTTTATAATGTCCTTCCTTCCTTAATCTCTAGGCCTCATGCACACGACTATATTTTCCATCCGTGTTCAATTCACAACTTTGCACATGAACTCATTCATTTCCATGGGTAAAAAAAAAAAAAAAACAGTACACAAATGTCATCCGCGTGCTGTCCGCATCTGTATATCCATTCCCCTAATTATTGTGGATGAGAATAGTCATTTCTAGTGATGGGAGTGAGAAAAGTGATGGGAGTGAGAAAAATGTGGAGTCCACATAGAAGGTATCTCTATTTTTCATGGGCCACAACACACTATGGACACGGTCGGATGCACGAGGCCTTATTCAAATTAAATTTATTAAAGTTTATAAGGCTGAAAAAAAGACATCTGTCCATTTAGTTCAGCCTATTATCCTGTAAGTTGATCCAGAGGAAGGTAAAAAAAAAAAAAACATTTGAGGTAGAAGCCAATTTTTCTCACTTTAGGGGAAAAAAATTCCTTTCCGACTCCAATCAGGCAATCAGATTAACTCCCTGGATCAAAAACCCATCTCTAGTAGCTATAGCCTGTAATATTATTACACTCCAGAAATACTCCAGTCCCCTCTTGAATTCCTTTACTGTACTCACCATCACCACCTCCTCAGGTAAAGTCCCATAGTCTCACTGCTCTTACAGTGAAGAATCATTTTCTATGTTTGTGTGCAAACCTTCTTTCCTCCAGACGCAGAGGATGTCCCCTCGTCACAGTCTGAGTCCTGGGGATAAATAGATGATGGGAGAGATAATATGACAAATAATAATAAAAAAATAAAAAAAATCACAAATATACACGCTTTACTAAAGGAGTAAAACAGGGAACAGGAGGCTGTCAGATGCAGTGGCTGCCAAAAGGAGCTAAACACTTTCAAGGCTACAACTAAGGCTACTTTCATATCTGTGTTTTCAATTCCGCTATTGAGATCTGCTTCAGTTTTGTCCCCATTCATTGTCAATAGGGACAAAACTGAACTGAACGGACTTCCGGTTCCGGCGCGCACATGGCAAGTCGCGAGTAAGCTAAGCTCCGCTAACTCGGCCCGAAACAGAAGGAACCGCCGCTCTCTGGGTAAGCGATACCCCCAACATTACCCTCCGTGGTTCCAGGGCGATCCATGGAAAAGTTTCTGCGCAAAGGCGGCTCCCTAAAAGAGCAAACACCATCGCAACAGGCGGGAGATACACAGAGAGGCAGGGGCAAGATGGCGTCTGTGCAGGACAAACTGCAGAGGCTCACTCGCTCGGCCTCACAGCAGTCGCAAACCACTGCGGAATCCCTGCATTCTGAGGAGGAGGACACTGAGATTAGCCTAACCCCTGAAGGGGAACTTGCTGCCTCCTGCAAGACAATGGCCATAGAAGTGGCCAAACTTTTGGCGCCAGATATTAAGGCGTCCCTGGAGGCCACAGTATCAGCAACTCTACAGCAGTTACAGACGGAAGTGGCCCAACACTCCTCTCAAATCTCGGAGGTGCAACAGCGAATGATGCTAGTGGAGGAGGAATTGGAGAAAGTCCAAGGACATATCGGCGATCTCCTACGCAACAACCAGTCTCTGAAGGACAAGGTAGACGACCTAGAAAACCGCTCAAGGAGGAGCAACTTGAGGATCATAGGCCTACCAGAATCCATATCCCCGAACCAGTTGGTGACAATCTGCGAACTGGAAATACCACAAGCGCTGGGTCTGAAGGGCTCACTTACGGTGGAGAGGGCCCACCGCCTGGGTCCGCCGGGGTCGGCGAGTGACAACTCGCACAATGCTCGCCCCAGGGCAGCGATCGCTAAGTATTTAAACTACGCAGCAAAGGAAGCCATACTATCTAAATTCCGGCGGAGCGCTCAACCTCTGCTGATTCGGGGCCATAAGATACTATTGTTCAGCGACTACTCAGCAGAAGTCGCAAAGCGTAGAAGAGCTTTCGCCCAAATCTGCTCCTCTCTAGCTCAGAATAAAATCAAGTTTGCCCTACAATACCCAGCAACACTGCGACTCTACCGTCCAGATGGGACGACTGGTACATTCCACACTCCTGGAGAAGCAATGGAAGTTTTAGAGATGGATCCCCAATTCTCGGCTATGGACCCGCCGCTTCCACCTAGATCCACTTCATCCATCAGGGGCAGACGCGACAGGATACGGCCCAGCAGACCGCCATCGAGATCCTCTGAGCCGGTAGACAACGGTGGGGTATATGGCTGAACCAGACGACCCGATTCACAGTGACATTCCTGAGAGGAACCCGCCGAGACACGTGAGATGTCCATGGACATGTAGTTCAGTTTTGTTCTAGTATTTTACCTTACTCGTTCTATTGGGCCGGGAGTGGAGTATACTATAGCAATGCTCATAGTAGATTGTTCTGTGGGTAGTGGCAACAGCTACTCTGTAGGATGTGCGAAAAAAGTGAAGTTAATATTTGGTACGTTAATGTTGTGTGTTACTGCAAGGCAGTTCAGTTGTGGGGAAGGGAGGGATTTAAGGGAAGTGTACATCGGTCTAATGTTTGAATCTGTGCCGCTGAATGCTATTCAACACAGGAGGTGCTGGGGTGCTTTGGTGGGGATGAGCTCTCCTGCAGTGATCCTTTTATTACGACCTTTATGCGAGTAGCCACCTGGAATGTGAAAGGCCTACGGTCGCCCTCAAAACGTATGGCGATTTTACGCCATCTCAAAAGGCTTAAGATTGATATAGCATTCCTGCAGGAGACCCATCTGGAAGAGGAGGACTACTGGAGACTTCGTAAGTTATGGGTGGGACAGGTAATAGGCTCCTCTTCGGAGGGAAGAAGGCTGGAGTCATTATTTTATTCCACAAACGCCTCCAATATGAGATCAAGTCCTCCTCGACCGATGCAAAGGGGAGGTGGATTCGTATATGTCTGCAGTCCCCCATTGGGAGTACAGTCATATATAATATTTATGCACCTAATGTATCCCAATCTGAGTTCTACCAGACACTGGAATCAGATGTGCTGGTTGAAGACTCGTCACAGATATTGATAGTGGGTGACTTCAATAGAGTACATAACGAACAAGAGGATAGGAACCGGGGACTCCTAATGTGGCAGATACCCAGGGACATGCCCGGACATTACAGCCCTTTTACAAGCCACGGGACTAATTGATACCTGGAGGTATAGTCATCCAATGGATCGAGAATATACTCACTTCTCGCATGCTAGGGGGTCATGGTCGAGAATCGACTACTTCCTGACATCCCCAGCACTGCTAAATAGGGTTAAAATGACAGAAATCTCCGACATGGTGATTTCCGACCACACCCGGTGATCATGGAGATTATGGATAGGGTTCCGAGGGGTTCAGATTATATTTGGAGAATGCCCCAGCATTTGTCCCAAGACAAAGAGTTCATAGACAGAGTGAAAGGGTGGTGGTGGGAGTACTCACAGGATAATGTGGAACACAAGAGCAATCCGACCTTGTTCTGGGATACTGCTAAGGCAGTGCTAAGAGGCCGTATAATGGCATACACAATTGGGAAGAAAAGGGAGGCTAGAAAGAAATATGAGGAAGCTGTTACATTAGTGCGGAATGCCTACACTGAGTTTGTACAGAACCCCACAGATTTTAATAAGATCCTATGGGTGACTGCTAAACATAATTTTGACTATTGTCAGGAGAGGCAGGAGAGATGGCTAGGGGACTATCAAAAGGCGAGATTCTTTCGCCATGGTAATAAGGCTGGTCGCTTGTTGGCCAGATTAACACGGCCACATGCGAAGCAAGTATCTTTCCGCCCCTTAAAGGATAAGCTGGGCCGAGTATGTACTCAGCCCAAAGATATAATGGAAATATTGGGGGATTTTTTCCAATCGTTGTATGCGAGTGACCCTTTTGATGTCCAAAAGGCAGGAGACTTCTTGGGGAGGGTTACTTTGTCTCACCTCACCACGGAAGCTCTTGAAACGCTTAATAGGGATATCAGTGAGAGCGAGATTGCATCGACGATTGGAACCCTGTCAAATAACAAAGCACCGGGCCCCGATGGGTTCTCCGCTGAATTCTATAAGGCCTTATCGCAGGAATTGACACCAACATTGGTGGGCCTGTTTAATGGAATCATGAGGGGGGGAAGTTTACCGGGATCTAGTAAATTGGCCTACATTAAAATTCTCCCAAAGCCAGGTAGGGACTTAATGCAGCCAGGATCCTACAGACCGATATCATTAATAAATCAAGATATTAAAATCTTGTCAAAACTTTTGGCGAACAGACTGGCCTTGTGTATGCCGGACCTGATTGGTCCCCACCAAGTGGGGTTTATGCGGGGGAGATCAGCGGTTACAAACATTCGGAAAGTCTTAGCAGTACTTGATAGCCTTGGTAATCGGGGTAAACAATATCCGTCAGCGCTGTTAGCAGTTGATGCCGAAAAAGCCTTTGATAACGTCAGTTGGCAATGGCTGGATATGGTCTTAGACAACGTCGGTATCACAGGGGCCTTTAGGAACTATTTACGGGCAATATACGAGGACCCTCAGGCGAGAGTTTGTGTACCGGGCTTTCTCTCCAAAACGATTAATCTCAGCAAGGAGCGCGCCAGGGATGTCCCTTGTCCCCTTGCTATTTAATCTAGCTATAGAGCCTCTGGCGCGGCTATTAGTAAACTCGGACGCCTTTAGAGGAATACGAGTAGGACGTAGGGAGTTAAAAGTCACTTGCTTTGCCGACGATATCCTCCTTTACTTAGACTCTCCAAGACTCCACCTAGACCGAGTGCTTGAACTGTTGATCTCCTATGGAACGGTAATGGGTTACAAAATCAATGTTTCCAAAAGTCAACTTTTACTGCTGGGTAGGGGTTCGGATCAAGATACTCTGACCTGCTCTGGAGTAGAGATTCAGTAAAGATTTTTAACCTACTTGGGCATAAAAATAGGTCGGACCCCAAAATCAATTTATACATTGAACTATCCCCACTCTTCATAAAAATAGAGCAGGAATTGGAAAAATGGCATGACCTGCCTTTGTCTTTGTGTGGTAGGGCACATCTCATTAAAATGATAAGTTTCCCGAAATTGCTTTATCCGTTACAAACAATCCCCTTGCTCCTAAAACACGCAGATGTTTCCAGAATACAACGGGCGTTTAACCGCTTTCTATGGAAATCTAAAAGACCCCGTATAGCGTATGCTAAATTAACAATGCGAAAATGGGAAGGAGGGTTACAAATGCCAAATATCCGCCATTACAACTTAGGCGCCTTGTTTCGCCATGTCAGGGATTGGGTGTGGGTGACGGGCCACTATTCCGCTATTCAAATAGAACAAGAACTGGCAGAACCGTGGCAGCTGACGGCCTTGCTGCATACGAAATTGAGAGATATCCCTACCCAAATCCGTCAATCCATCCTGTTAAGGGACACTATAATGGCATGGAAGTCGGTCAGGAAAATTTACGGGCTCCCATTTTATGTCTCTCCATGGATGCCGCTATGGACGTTACCATCCTTTCCGCAAGGCAGGGATAATAGGATGTTCAGGGAATGGAGGACCAAGGACATAGTGACATTGCATGACCTATTGGAAGTGGGAGGTCAGAAGTTATTGTCTTGGGAGCAGTTCAGGGACAAATATAGTCTAGCAGAAACCCATTATCTCCCTTTTCAACAAATTAATAGCTATTGCAAGACCCGGGCGAGACTACTGGGTGATGAAGAGAACTTACAGTGGTTTTCAGCCTTGCTAGGTAGCACGGGGGCATACATGTCCCTCTCTGAGCTATACGGTAGGATAAATAATATACAAACCATAGGCTTGGTCAAAGGAGCCTTTAAGGCGTGGGAAAGGGAATTGGAAGACCAGAATATAGGGAAAAATTAAGAGACGGATTCGACCTAGTTAGGAGAGCAATATATAATGAACAATGGAGAGAAACGCAACTACGGATCATTCATAGGGCAACGTATGCCTTCAATTTGTCTTATAGGGATGCCCCAGCCCATTACTTGAGGCATTGTCCGAAGTGCAACCTTTCAAGAGCTGGCCTTTTACATGCCTTATGGGATTGCACAAAGTGCAACCGCTATGGCAAAAGCGGTGGAAATGATAAAAGGGGTCTGGGGAGAAGACGTAGGACTCACGCCACAGCAGTGTGTATTCCACTATATTACCAAAGACCAAGATGAAGAAATAGGGGCAGTAGTGTCTACCGGTGGGGTACACATTCTCTTGATGTCGGTGAAAAAGGCATTGTTGAGACATTGGCTACAACCGGAAATCCCGCCGTGGGAAGAAATTTTAGGCACGATTAAAAATGTGTTGTATTTGGAACGGTTGGAAGTGGAACGGGACAAAGAAGCACTGATAGGGAAGTTTATTAAGAAGTGGAGGAAATTTATTGAACAACAGCTATCAGCTTGTGAAATAAAAGAGCTTATGACCCCTTCAAGTTAACCAAATGGTATTTGGAAGCACAATTGGCTAATCGGCTGGGCAGGTTAGAAGTGTAACATTATGCAAATATTATCCATCCTGCTACTGGAACGCTTAACATTCAGACCACAGATGAGGTTCTAGTGGATTTGGACCTGTGTACACGCTGTTGGGATTGTTTGGGGGGGAGGGTGGGGAGGGAAAGGGATGAAAATGAGAAAAACGGATCGGGGATGGGGGCATTATATTCATGTTAATACGACATAGAATGTATATCTGTCATGCAATTTGACCTGCGTGTCAATAACTGCTTGTATTGCTTTGATTTCTTGCTCCTTTCTCCGTTTCAATAAAGAGAATTTAAAAAAAAAAAAAAAAAAAAAAACTGAACTGAACGAAACGGAATGCACCAAAATGCATTCTGTTCCATTTGGTTGCGTCCCCATCGCGAACAGAAAAACGCTGCAAGCAGCGTTTTTCTGTCTACGATGTGGTGCGGAGCAAGACAGATCCGTCCTGACACACAATGTAAGTCAATGGGGATCGATCTGTTTTCTCTGACACAATCTAGCACAATAGAAAACTGATCCATCCCCCATTGACTTTCAGTAGTGTTCAAGACGGATCCGTCATGGCTATAGAAGACATAATACAACCGGATCAGTTCATGACGGATGCATGCGGTTGTATTATTTGTAACGAAAGCGTTTTTGCAGATCCATGACGGATCCGCAAAAAACGCTAATGTGAAAGTAGCTTAACACTGCTTTAGGGACAAAACCCCTTTAATAAAAGTCAGATGAATGTTACATTGGTTTACAAATGGAGTAGGTTTGGGATAGATTATTTGAATTTTAAATTTAAGTTGGTCCGTCCAGTTTTATGTGCTTCTTCACGTAATCCTATAAAATGAACTGCAATTAACTTGAAATAGCTTAGGGAAAATAAAGAAGAGAAGTGGCATACCTACCATGGAGGTAGACCACACAAGTCCCTTCTGCAGCCGCCGCACTGCAATCCTCAGCACTGCCTCCCATTGAGATGTATGGGGGCAGAAAGGACACAGCCACAAAATTTAGGCGCGGCTGTCTGGTCCAAAACTCCGCTGTAAAATGTGTTGTGTGAACATCCCTTTAAAAAAAAAAAAAACAATGGAGATAGCAAAGATGTTGAATACATTATTGACGTGTCCACTGCAGCCAACCACGTCCCAACATGCATGCTTCACTGCTGAGGACAGTAATTGGTTGCAGCTGTCACATGAATGATGTACGTGATGAACGTTGCGAGTTTTATCACCTAATGTAAGTAATGGTCTTTTTTTTTTTTATTATATACCATTTTCCACTCATATGATATTTTCTTAAAAGCTTTCACATCAAAATTGTCTTTGTTCTGAGGGGTGTACACAACACTTCCTGTTTTTCACCACATAGTTTTCCTAGTCTTCAGATCGTTGGCCTTGTGTATAATGATATTCTCATCAATCCAATGCTGATTACAGCGCTTAACACTGTAAATAGAGTGGTAACCTTTCTGGTTGACTATTCCGAGCACATACGGTATGTTCTCTTTTGTGATCCAGGCATCTGTTCATAACTGTTACGGAGGACACTGGTACAGTAATGTGAAAGAGATACTTTTGTGTGCATTGCAATCAACATAAAGGTGATGTCACTAACAAAAAGTAAATTAAACTGACATTGCAATAATTTACTAAAATCTTACAGTTATGTCCATATATATTTGGACAGAGACAATATTTTTCTAATGTTTGTTCTGTACATTACCACAATGGATTTTGAACAAAACAATTCAGATGCAGTTGAAGTTCAGACTTTCAGCTTTAATTCAGTGGGTTGAACACAATTGCATACAAATGTGAGGAACTAAAGCATTTTTTAAACTCAATCCCTTCATTTCAGGGGCTCAAAAGTAATTGGACAAATTAAATAATTGTAAATTATATGTTAATTTCTAATGCTTGGTTGAAAACCCTTTGTTTGGCACTTTGAAGTCTTGAACTCATGGACATCACCAGACGCTGTGTTTCCTCCTTTTTAATGCTCTGCCAGGCTTTTACTGCAGCGGTTTTCAGTTGCTGTTGTCTGTGGGCCTTTTTGTCTGAAGTTTCACTTTAACAAGTGAAATGCATGCTCTATTGGGTTCAGATCAGGTGACTGACTCGGCCATTCAAGAATTTTCCACTTCTTTGCTTTAATAAACTCTTGGGCTGCGTTAGCTTTATGTTTTGGGTAATTGTCCATCTGTATTATGAAACGCCGACCAATCAGTTTGGCTGCATTTGGCTGGATTGAGCACACAGTATGTCTCTGAAAACCCCAGAATTCATCCGGCTGTTTCTGTCCTCTGTCACATCATCAATAATCACTAGGGACCCAGTGCCACTGGCAGACATGCATGTCCAAGCCATCACACTGCATCCGCCGTGTTTTACAGATGATGTGATATGCTTTGGATCATGAGCTGTACCATGCCTTCACCATACTTTTTTCTTTCCATCATTCTGGTAGAGGTTGATCTTGGTTTCATCTGTCCAAAGAATGTTCTTCCAGAAGTGTGCCCGTTTTGTAAGATGTTTTGTTAACAAAGTTCAATCTAGCCTTGTTATACTTGAGGCTTATGAGTGGCTTGCACCGTGCAGTGAACCCTCTGTATTTCCTTTCATGCAGTCTTCTCTTTATGGTAGATTTGGATATTGATACGCCTATATCCTAGAGAGTGTTGGTCACTTGGTTGGCTCTTGTGAAGGGGTTTCTCTTCACCATGGTAATTATTCTGCGATCATCCACCACTGTTGTCTTCTGTGGGCTTCCAGGTCTTTTTGCATTGTTGAGTTCACCAGTGCTTTCCTTCTTTCTCAGGATGTAAACTGTAGAGTTTGCCACTCCTGATAGTGTAGCAATTTCTCGGATGGGTTTTTTCTGGTTTTGCATATGAAGGATGGCTTGTTTTACCTGCATGGAGAGCTCCTTTGACCGCATGTTTAATTCTCAGCAAAATCTTCAAAATGCAAGCACCACACCTCAAATCAACTCCAGGCCTTTTATGTGCTTAATTGAGAATGAAATAACGAATGCCCACATCTGCCTATGAAACAGCCTTTGAGTAAATTGTCCAATTACTTTTGGTCCCTTTACAAACAGGGTGCCACATGTAAAAGAGCTGAAACTCCTAAACTCTTCATCCAATTTTAATGTGGATACCCTTAAATGAAAGCTAACAGTCTGGACTTTATGTCTATGTCCATTATATAACTATAACTTGAATATGTTTTAGTAAGCAGGTAATAAAAACAATAAAGGCCTTCCCCAAACTGTTTCCACAAAGTTAGAAGTTTGCAATTGTCCAAAGTCTCTTGGTATGCTGAAGCATTAAAGGGGTTGGGTCACTAAGATATGCCACCAACGTCTGATAGATTCTAGAGAGGTGGGACCCACACCTATCTCTAGAACGCAGTCCCTAAAGTGACTGAAGGATCACTGTGCAAGCATGGCCACCCTCCATTCACTAATTGTTATTTACATAGCACCACCATATTCAATTCAGAGGGTACATGTTAACAAGAGTTTACAATCTATAAGGAAATGGGGGTGACCAAAAGAAAAAATGTATTGTTTTATAAAGAGTTCCAGCCATCTTTGTACTAAATAGAGTAGCGCAGCCAGAGCTGCATGAGCTAGTGCATTGAGTGTGAGTATTATTGTCAGAAGATGGTGTTCGGTTCTAAAGAATGAGGGGGGTAAACGGGGAAGAGTCGGTTTAGGGAACATGATAAGCCTGCCTAAAAAAAAATTAGTTTTTAAGATGCATTAAAAGCTAAGGAAGGTGGGAATTAACCTGATTGCGTTCCTAAAAGTTCGTGCAGCTCAAGTCTGGGAGTGCGAGGTTCTAATCATGGAGCATGTTGATCCTAGATCATTGGAAGAGCAGAGCAAGTGTAGGGTGGTTGTCACGGTCCCTCCCTTGACAGAGGTGAGAAGATCTGAGAGACTGGCGGCACGTGAGGGTATCTGACAGTCTCTCTGTTTTCATCTTGCAGTGTTGTTGTTTGGTAATGACCACACCTCTTGTCAGGTGCAGCTTGTGGGTCATTACTGAGGCTCTATTTAGTTCTAAATCATACTGCTTACCATGCGGTTGATATTTCCTGCTGGAGTTGGTTGAAGTGGTATGTTGTTCCTTTGGATCTCCTGCTCCTCCATTCTTCTTTAAGCTAAGTGCATTTTGTTGTTCGCTTGTGTATGTTGTTGTCTAGGTCTCGGGGAGACGTTATTTCCTTCATCTGGGGAGGATCCAGTAGTCTCATTCTCTGCCACCACCCCTAGGGCCTTCCAGTGTCTCCAGCCCTAAGGTTCCGGTGTATGAGTATTTCCACCTTCTGGGTCTACTAATACTGGCAGGAGTCAGGGAGAGGTCTAGGGATTTCTAGGAGGTCACCATCCCTCTCCCTTAGCTTTGAGGCCTAGACTCTGGTCTATTCCTTCTATGTGTTATCTGGTTTTATCCCCTCCCCATTACACGTGACAGTGGTAGACAGAAATGAGGGAGGATATGTAGGGAGGTGCAGCACTGTGAAGAACTTTATGGTGGAGAATTTTGAATTGTATTCTGTAGTGGATGGGCAAGCAGTGAAGTGACTGGCACAGGCTAGAGCCATCAGTATAGTGGGTGGGTGGACAGATAGATGAGCCTAGCTGCTGCATTTAGGATAGTCTGAAGGGGCAGAGTTTAGTGGAGGGAAGACTGATAAGTAATGAGTTGCAGTAGTCAAGACAATGCAAAAAAAAAAAAGAGTTTTGGCAGTTTCCACCACGGGAAAAGGGCAAATTCTGGAGATGTTCTTGCTGTGCAGACAACATGAGTAGTGTTGAGCGCGAATATTCGAATAGTGAATATTTTTTACGAATATTGACACTTCGCTAATTCGCGAATATTTAGAATATAGTGATATATATTCGTAAAAACGAATATTCGTTTTTTGCTTTGTTTTTTTTTCAATCAGAACCCAAGAATAAGATACCGTTAACGAAGATAGAGAATATGGCGCTATGTTCTCTATCTTCGTTAATTCTAGCAAGTCAACAACCAATAGGAAAGTCATAGCCTGTTCAAAGTACCATTTGCAGTACGCGAATATTACATTATGTCATATTCGCGTACTGCGAATGAAACTTTGAACGGGGTATAACTTTCCTATTGGTTGGTTTGCTAGAATTAACGAAGATAGAGAATATAGCTCTATATTCGTATTCGTTATCTTCGCCAATTCTAGCAATACAAGTAAACTTGCCTATACACAGCTCTAAGTTGGATGTGCAATGAGAGAATATTAAGTAATATTAGTCACAGCATTTAACTTAGAGCGGGGTATATGCAACTTACTTTACTATTGTTTGGCTGGGTAGAATTAACGAATATGATGAATACGCATATAGCGCTATATTCTCTATATTCGCTAATTCTAGCAAGCCAACCCAATAGCAAAGTTGACTGTACCCAGCTCTAAGTTAGATGCGCAATGCGAAAATATTACTTTGCCTATTTTTGGTAATAAATAGAATAATGAGTCAGTATTCTATTTATTGAAAAAAAATTGGTAAAAGTAATATTTTCGCATTGCGCATCCAACTTAGAGCTGCGTACAGTCTATAGGCAACTTTCCTATTGGCTTACTAGAATTAGTGAAGATAACAAATATAGCGCTATATTCTCTATATTCGTTAATTCTAGCAAGCCAACCAATAGTAAAGTTGCCTTTATACCCCGTTCAAAGTTCAATACGTGAATAATTAAATCGCATATTATTCGCAATAAATAGAATAATGACGAATATTCGATTTTGACGAATATATGACGAATAACATCGTTATAAAGGAAAATAAGAGCATTCTCAATAGAGAATGCAAAGTAAAAAGGGCAATAGAGGGTTAAAAATAATAAAAAAACAAACTCACCTACTCTATTTGATCGCGTAGCTGCCGGTCTCCTGTTCTGTCTTCAGCTGGGCGGGGGTGAAGGACCTTCAGTGACGTCACTGGGTCATATGGTCCAATCACCTGCTTCCATCATGGAAGCAGGTGATTGGACCATGTAGAATATCTAGGAGAGAAAACACTGGGTCGCACATTCACAAAGCTATGCTTTGATCTATTGCTTCTCAGCATTCTATTAAGGTGTACAGCCCCTTATACTGCATGCTGTACCAGAGGCATTAGTGTACATTTTGATCAAACAGCATAAGCCCACTCACCACGCCATGGTCGCCTCTATGAGTGGGACCTACTCTGACTAAGGGGCGCAGCACAATGCGGCGACAAAGCGGCACTGCCCTGGTAGGCGGCGGGACCCAGGAGTCAAACAGCAATCCTGAAGCTGAAGACAGAACAGGAGAATGCCACCCATGGCGCTGGGACCCACCAACCCACCAGCGCAGTACCACAAAACAAAGGTCACCACGCAGTACTGCACCATGTGAACAGTTGTGTAACACAGCATGTCCACTGCTATCAGGAACTACAGATCAATGACCACTTTATGCAGACCTATGCGGAATTAAAACCACCTGTGCCGAATGGGAGGAGTGCTGACAACCAGTAATGAGAAAGAAAGACTAAACATGTTAAATATCTAGGAGAAAAAACACTGGCTCAGCGCCATGGGTGGCACTGCCGGACAGCATGGTTGCTGTTTGACTCCTGGGTCCCGCCGCCTGCCAGGTCAGTGCCGCTTTGTCGCTGCATTGTGCTGCGCCCCCTTAGTCAGAGTAGGTCCCACTCATAGAGGCGACCTTGCCGTGGTGAGTGGGCTTATGCCTTTTGATCAAAATGTACACTAATTCCTCTGGTACAGCATGCAGTATAGGGGGCTGTACACATTAATAGAATGCTGAGAAGCAATAGATCAAAGCATAGCATTGTAGATGTGCGACCCAGTGTTTTCTCTCCTAGATATTTAACATGATTGGACCATGTGACCCAGTGACATCACTGAAGGTCCTTCACCCCCCGCCCAGCTGAAGACAGAACAGGAGACCGGCAGCTACGCTATCAAATGGAGTAGGTGAGTTTTTTTTTTTTTGTTATTTTTAACCCTCTATTACCCTTTTTACTTTGCATTCTCTATTGAGAATGCTATTATTTTCCTTTTTAACTATGTTAAAAGGGGAAATAATAAAATATACAGAATACTCAACCCAAACCGGACTTCAGTGATGAAGTCCGGCTTCGGGTCTGGGTACCAAACATGCCGATTTTTCCCACACGCGTGCCAAATGCATTAAAATGCTTTGCACTCGCGCTGAAAAATCGCGCATTTTCCCGCAACGCACCCGCCTCTTATCCGGGCGTCAAACGTGATGCCCGTGTGAAAGAGGCCAAAGAGTATCCAGAGAGATAGGAAAAAAGAGAGCAGTGTCCTTGAGGCCAATACAGTGGAGAATGGTCAGGAGGAGGTTGTGGTCTACAGTATGTAATGCTGCAGAGATGTTCAGGAGAATCAGTGGAGAGAAGATGCCATTTATTTTTGCTGTCAGGAGATAATTAACCCCTTAAGGACCCAGGACGAGTACTTTGTGCCCCAAGATGAGCATTCTTGTCCTGCGGTCCTTCCTCCCCCCCATGTGCGGTGTGTTACTGACAGCTGGATCCTTGCTGCATCCACCAGCATCGGTGATAATGCCGATGCCGGTGGATTAACCCCGCAGCGCTGACCGCGGCATATGGGAGGTTTGCACTCCCTCTCCTCATACATCGGGTCCCATAGCGGTGACATTCTGTATATACCTGTACATCATAGGGTCAGCGACGTGTCACATATCACTGATGCAGTCCTTTAGCAGTAGACTGCGGAGGACAGTGATTGGCTGCAGAGGTCCCGTACTGTATGTCCGGACATAAACAACGATTGTAGGGGTTGCCCTAGATAGGGATGCCCAACCTGCGGCCCTCCAACTGTTGTAAAACTACAACTCCCAGCCTGCCTGGACAGCCTACAACTATAAGACTACAGCAGGGCATGGTGGGAGTTGTAGTTTTACAACAGCTGGAGGGCCGCAGGTTGAGCATCACTGCCCTAGATTAGTAATTATCTTGGACAACCACTTTAAGTTCCTGAACACACCTGAATTTGTCTCTGCAATTTATAGGACCACCTGTGATTTTTGTAGCGTTTTCATTGTGGCATTTTTTCCCTACAGACAAGATGTTGTCAAAGTGACTGAAAAAATATGCCAAAGGGTCCTGCGTGTAGCATTTTTGAAAATAAGTCAGAAAGACAAAAAAATGCTGCCTGATGAGCAAAAAAAAAAAAACTATGGGGGAGATTTATGTATTAAACTGGTGTAAAGTAGAACCGGCTTAGTTGCCCACAGCAACCAATCAGAGTCCACCTTTCATTTTCCAAAGAAGCTGTGAAAAATGAAAGGTGGAATCTGATTGGCTGCCATGGGCAAATAAGCAAGTTCTACTTTACACCAGAAACTTTTACACCAAAAACTGCCATGAAGGCTCCCAGGTCTGTCATAGTGAGCTGCCTGCAAAGCTGAGACGGAGGCACAGCCAGTCAGGTTCCCATACACTGCAATAGTATTCTATTGAATCTATAGCACAATCCATCAGAAGATCCCTAAAGGGACTAAAAATTGCAGTAAAAGAATTTAAGAAAATGTTATTTTTTATTAAAATATAAAAAATTCAAACCATCCCTTTTCCCAATTTTACATACAAAAATAAACAAACATAATAAGCATTGCTACATCCTAGAATGTCCAAATCAAAGTCACTACCGCAATGGAAAAAATAAAATTCTGCAATTTGCCATTTTTGGTAACTTTGCCCTTCCTCAAAAAGCGATTAAACAGTAATCAAAAGTCCCCCAAAAATTTTTATAGGCATCCCAATATGGTGATGCAAACTTTTTTTCTCAAAGATTATTTTTTTTAAAGGGGTTCTCTTGTGATCCCGGACATATTCCCTTTTTCACCCAGGCACCCCCTCTGAGATGAGCATCGGAGCATTTCATGCTCTGATGTTCTCTCTTGTCCAGCGCTGTATTGGGCAGGGCAAGGCTTTTTCGGTTACATTTTTACACTGCTAGGCAGAGGCTTCCTCCTAGCAGTGTTGCCGGTGAAGTCATGGCACTAATGGGCAGGCTTTAGCACTGTTACAGGCTAGGACAGGGCTAAAACCCACCCATTAGTGCCGATGACGACACCGGGAACACTGCTAGGAGGAAGCCTCCGTCTAGCATAGACCCGGTATGTCACCGGTTCTGCACGAAAAGCCCTTACCCTGCTTCGATGCACATATCAGGGGGGGCTGCCTGGGTGAAGAAGGGGATATGTCTGGGTTAACCCAGACAACCCCTTTAGGCACCTTGCACACGACCGTATGCCCTCCAAGACACACGGTCTGTGAGCTGGCCATATGTCCCGAAACGGCATACATCGTGCGCACGGGAGCGCACAGCATCATAGTAACCTATGATGCTGTGCGTTCCTGGGCGCACGATGTATGCCACTTCGGGACATATGGCTCGCTCACAGACCGTATGTCTCAGAGGGCATATGGTCGTGTGCAAGGGGCCTTAACCACTTGAAGACCACAGGTTTACACCCCCCTAGTGACCAGGCCCTTTTTTACAAATCCGCACTACACTACTTTCACCGTTTATTGCTCGGTCATACAACTTACCACCCAAATTAATTTTACCTCCTTTTCTTCTCACTAATAGAGCTTTCATTTGGTGGTATTTAATTGCTGCTGACATTTAAACTTTTTTTGCTATTAATAAAAATGTAACGACATTTTTGCAAAAAAATGACATTTTTCACTTTCTGTTGTAAATTTTTTTTAAAAAAACTACATTTCTATATAAATTTTTCACAAAATTTGTTGTTCTACATGTCTTTTATAAAAAAAAATCCAATAAGTGTATATTTATTGGTTTGGGTAAAAGTTATAGCGTTTACAAACTATGGTGCAAAAAAGTGAATTTCGGCATTTTGAAGCAGCTCTGACTTTCTGAGCACCTGTCATGTTTCTTCAGGAGCTAGAATGTCAGGATAGTATAAATACCCCCCAAATCACACCATTTTAGATAGAAGACACCCCAAAGTATTCACGGAGGGGCATGGTGAGTTCATGTATCATTTCATTTTTTTTCACAAGTTAGCGGAAAATGACACTTTCTGAGGGAAAAAATAATAATAAAGTTTCCATTTCTGCTAACTTCTGGCAAAAAAATAAAATCTCAGACGGACTCACTATGCCCTCAGTGAATACCTTGGGGTGTCTACTTTCCGAAATGGGGTCATTTGTGGGGTGTGTTTACTGCTCTGGCATTTTGGGCGGGGCTAAATTGTGAGCAGCCATGTAAAACCTAAAGGTACTCGTTGAATTTGGGCCCCTTTGCGCATCTTAGCTGCAAAAAGTGTCACTCATGTGGTATCGCCGTACTCAGGAGAAGTAGGGCAATGTGTTTTGGGGTGTATTTTTACATATACCCATGTTGGGTGAGAGAAATATCTCTGTAAATTGTCAACTTTGTGTAAAAAATGTAAAAGTTGTCGTTTACAGAGATATTTCTCACACAAAGTATGGGTATATATAAAAATACACCCTAAAACTCATTGCCCTACTTCTCCTGAGTACGGCGATACCACATGAGTGACACTTTTTGCAGCCTGGTGCGCAAAGGGCCCTAAACCAATGAGTACCTTTAGGATTTCACAGGCCATTTTTACGCATTTGGATTCCAGACTTCTTCTCACGCTTTAGGGGCCCCTAAAATGCCAGGGCAGTATAAATACCCACATGTGACCTCATTTTAGAAAGAAGACACCCCAAGGTATTCCGTGAGGGGTATGGTGAGTTCATGTAAAATTTTATTTTTGTCACAAGTTAGTGGAATATGAGACTTTGTAAAAAACTTGTGCCAAAAAAAAAAATTTCTGTGAACTCGCCATGACCCTCACGGAATACCTTGGGGTGTCTTCTTTCCAAAATGGGGTCACTTGTGGGGTATTTATACTGCCCTGGCATTTTAGGGCCCTAAAGCGTGAGAAGAAAATGCGGAAAAATGCCCTGTGAAATCCTAAAGGTACTCATTGGAATTAGGGCCCCTTTGAGCATCTTGGCTGCAAAAGTGTCACTCATGTGGTATCGCCGTACTCAGGAGAAGTAGGGCAATGGTTTGGGTGTATTTTACATATACTGCATGCTGGGTGAGAGAAATATCTCTGTAAATGAGTTCCAAAAGTTATTACTACATAAAGTGACACATGTCGAAGTTTCCAAAAAGCGGCCTGGTCCTTAGGCCTCTTTCACACGAGCCGTGTCCGGATTAGGTCCGATGCGTTGCGGATGCGTTCAGTGAAAACTGAGCGTTTTCACAGGCAAAGCCATTCAGTTTTTGCCTGCGATTGCGTCTCAGCTGTTCAGTTTTTCCGCGCGGGTGCAATGCGTTTTGATGCGTTTTCACGCACGTGATAAAAACTGAAGGTTTACAAACAATATCACCTAGCAACCATCAGTGAAACGCAACGCACCGCACTTGCTTGCGGATGCAATGCGTTTTCACGCAGCCCCATTCACTTCTATGGGGCTGAGGCTGCGTGAAAAATGCAGAATATAGAACATGCCGCGATTTTCACGCAACGCACAAGTGATGCGTGAAAAAAAACGCTCATGTACACAGACCCATTGAAATGAATGGGTCAGGATTCAGTGCGGGTGCAATGCGTTCACATCACGCATTGCACCCGCGCGGAAAACGCGCCCGTGTGAAAGGGGCCTTAAGGTGAAAAATGGCAGGGTCCTTAAGGTGTTACGGGCAAGTGGTAAGTGCAGAGGGTGAAAGCAAGATTGTAAGGGGCCAAGAAGAGAGCTAGCAGAGAGGTAATTTATTCGGTGATAGAAAACCAGGAGTTCAGGGATGAAGGGGAGGTCAGAGACAGGTCGGTAGATAGCAGCAAAGGTTGGATAAAGAGGGGTTATTTTTTTTTAGAATGTTTAAAAGTGAACAGAAACAAGCCAGAAGACAGAGAGAAGTTATATATTGTAGTTAGGTGACTAATGACAGCCAGGGAGAGAGACTGCAGGAGGTGTGAGGGAATAGGATCACTATTGCAGGTCATTGGTCGAGAAGAAGATAGAACTCTGGTGAATACTTCTTCTGATATTGGGGCAAATGATGAGAGAGAAAAAGATGAGGTGTGGGAGGGAGAGGGGTCGATGCTGGTTAGGGACAGGGAGATCATTTTGTGTCGGATGTTATTTTATCTTTAAAGGGGTTCTGCACTTTGTTTAAACTGATAATCTATCCTCTGGATAGATCATCAGCATCTGATCGGCAGGGGTCCGACACCCCCACCAATCAGCTGTTTGAGACGGTAGCTCCAGGAGTGCCGCGGCCTTCTCACTGTTTACTGCCGTCCCAGTGACGTCAACTGGCCTGGGAGCGGCTAAGCTCTGTTCACTTCAATGGAGCTTAGCTCCTGGAGTGCTGCTGCCTTCTGAAACAGCTGATCGGCAGGAGTCCCGGGTGTCGGACCCCCGCCGATCAGATGCCGATTTTCTATCCAGAGGATCCGCAATACACCGGGCCGGCAGCCCTATAAAAATGCCTATTCTTGTCCACTATTGCGGACAAGTTCTATTTTTTTCAGGAGCTGCGGACCGGAAGATCGGGGACGCGCAACGGAAATGCGGATGCGGACAGCACACTGTGTGCTGTCCGCATCTCTTCTGGCCCCACTGAAAATAAATGGGCCTGGATCCGTTCCGCAACGTTGCGGAACAGATCCGAACCCATTTTACGGACGTGTGAATAGGCCCTAATAAGAATAATTCATGTTTATATGCAGGCTGAACTGTGTGCCGGCGCTACGTTGGGAACATGGCCTACAGGCAGAGGAGGAGAGTTGCAGCCTGTGTGGAGGGATAGAGCACACGCGGTGGGTGGACCCCCTAGAAAGAAGGCAGTTGGAGGTGAGTGCGGGTAAGGTAAGTAGTCACTGTAAAAAAGGGGTTGCTCAATTTAATAAAAAATCTCACCTAATAAAAAAACATGATATACTCACCCCTTTCTTGGCGCTGGTCTAATTTGTTTACCATAGCGGTGACACTCTGTATATACCTGTACATCATAGGGTCAGCGACGTGTCACATATCACTGATGCAGTCCTTTAGCAGTAGACTGCGGAGGACAGTGATTGGCTGCAGAGGTCCCGTACTGTATGTCCGGACATAAACAATGATTGTAGGGGTTGCCCTAGATAGGGATGCCCAACCTGCGGCCCTCCAGCTGTTGTAAAACTACAACTCCCAGCCTGCCTGGACAGCCTACAACTATAAGGCCCCTTTCACACGAGCGAGTTTTCCGCGCGGGTGCAATGCGTGACGTGAACGCATAGCATCCGCACTGAATCCTGACCCATTCATTTCAATGGGGCTGTGTACATGAGCGTTTTTTTTCACGCATCACTTGTGCGTTGCGTGAAAATCGCAGCATGTTCTATACTCTGCGTTTTTCACGCAGCCCTAGCCCCATAGAAGTGAATGGGGCTGCGTGAAAAACGCATTGCATCCGCAAGCAAGTGCGAGTGCGTTGCGTTTTTCACTGATAGTTGCTAGGAGATGTTGTTTGTAAACCTTCAGTTTTTTATCACGCGCGTGAAAAACGCATCAAAACGCATTGCACCCGCGCGGAAAAAACTGAACAACTGAACGCAATCGCAGGCAAAACTGAATGGCTTTGCCTGTGAAATCGCACAGTTTTCACTGAACGCATCCGCAACGCATCCGGACCTAATCCGGACACGCTCGTGTGAAAGGGGCCTAAGACTACAGCAGGGCATGGTGGGAGTTGTAGTTTTACAACAGCTGGAGGGCCGCAGGTTGAGCATCACTGCCCTAGATTAGTAATTATCTTGGACAACCACTTTAAGTTCCTGAACACACCTGAATTTGTCTCTGCAATTTCTATGACCACCTGTGATTTTTGTAGCGTTTTCATTGTGGCATTTTTTCCCTACAGACAAGATGTTGTCAAAGTGACTGAAAAAATATGCCAAAGGGTCCTGCGTGTAGCATTTTTGAAAATAAGTCAGAAAGACAAAAAAATGCTGCCTGATGAGCAAAAAAAAAAAACTATGGGGGAGATTTATGTATTAAACTGGTGTAAAGTAGAACCGGCTTAGTTGCCCACAGCAACCAATCAGAGTCCACCTTTCATTTTCCAAAGAAGCTGTGAAAAATGAAAGGTGGAATCTGATTGGCTGCCATGGGCAAATAAGCAAGTTCTACTTTACACCAGAAACTTTTACACCAAAAACTGCCATGAAGGCTCCCAGGTCTGTCATAGTGAGCTGCCTGCAAAGCTGAGACGGAGGCACAGCCAGTCAGGTTCCCATACACTGCAATAGTATTCTATTGAATCTATAGCACAATCCATCAGAAGATCCCTAAAGGGACTAAAAATTGCAGTAAAAGAATTTAAGAAAATGTTATTTTTTATTAAAATATAAAAAATTCAAACCATCCCTTTTCCCAATTTTACATACAAAAATAAACAAACATAATAAGCATCGCTACATCCTGGAATGTCCAAATCAAAGTCACTACCGCAATGGAAAAAAATAAAATTCTGCAATTTGCCATTTTTTGGTAACTTTGCCCTTCCTCAAAAAAACGATTAAACAGTAATCAAAAAGTCCCCCCCAAAAATTTTTTATAGGCATCCCAATATGGTGATGCAAACTTTTTTTCTCAAAGATTATTTTTTTTTAAAGGGGTTCTCTTGTGATCCCGGACATATTCCCTTTTTCACCCAGGCACCCCCTCTGAGATGAGCATCGGAGCATTTCATGCTTTTTCGGTTACATTTTTACACTGCTAGGCAGAGGCTTCCTCCTAGCAGTGTTGCCGGTGAAGTCATGGCACTAATGGGCGGGCTTTAGCGCTGTTACAGGCTAGGACAGGGCTAAAACCCACCCATTAGTGCCGATGACGACACCGGGAACACTGCTAGGAGGAAGCCTCCGTCTAGCAGAGACCCGGTATGTCACCGATTCTGCACGAAAAGCCCTTACCCTGCTCCGATGCACATATCAGGGGGGGCTGCCTGGGTGAAGAAGGGGATATGTCTGGGTTAACCCAGACAACCCCTTTAGGCCCCTTGCATGTGGATGACATGTCACCACTGCGGCCTGTCATTGGGGATGATTTATCGAAGCTGGTGTAAAGCAAAACTGGCTTAGTTGCCCATAGCAACCAAAGGAGCTCTGAAAACTGAAAGGTGGGACCTGGTTGCTACAGGCAACTAAACCAGTTTTCCAATCACTGCGGTGGAAATATGACCTGCGCCAAACCGGACGTTGATGTGGGAAGACCTCATAACTGCGACACCTGAGGGGAAGCGATGGAGCCGGAACATAGGTCAAGTAAATATGATCACCTCTGGTCCACCTCTGGGGGGGGGGGGCTGCAGAAAAAAAGGGGTACACAGTCCCTTTAAAGGATTAATGTTATATCTATTGATATTGGTGCTACAGGAATAAAAACAGAAAATTATTCTAAAAAACATAGCCAGCCGATTACTGTAATATAAAATGCAAATATGTCTAACCAATGTTCACAGTAACGATATTTACTAAAGGGCTAGGTGTGAATAGGCCCCTGTCACACTCCTCTCCTGTGCACAGCATGCCCCCCCATGTGCACTCTCTGCCCGGTGCCCTCCTCTACCACCTCCTCCCTCCCCACCCCTGGCATAGGCCTCTGCCCCCGCACTGCGCCTGCGCACAGGCCCGGCTCGGGAGCCATGTTGTGGGATCTACGGGGCTTGAATTCTCCTGTACGTCTCTACGTCTTCTGCTGTGAGAGGCTCCGAGGCCGAGTCCGGCTGCTGTGCGAGCTGTGAACGGAGCCCAGCTGCCCTGACCCAGCCTGTGAGAGTCAGCGGGGTCCGGGGACCCCCGGGCGGCCACCATGAGCACAGGCTGCGACCTGTCCCGGAGGAATCCGCAGGAGGATTTCGAGCTCATCCAGAGGATTGGCAGTGGCACGTATGGGGATGTATACAAGGTAAACAGAGCCATGGGGAAGGGGCATGACGTGGTGCCAGGATGTGGTGAGACAGGCATGTGACTGAGAGATATATGCTGTGCCATACTGGAAAGCAGCTTGTGCCAGGGCTGCGGATGGTGAGTGGGGGCACCCTGCATAGGAGCCTCTTGAGACTTTTGTGCATTTTGGAGTTGCACAACTTTACTTTCCTCCTCATAGGTAAAAGCTGGACGACTGCTGCCATGTGTGGGTACTTACCCGGGGCTGGCACACCACATGGGAATGCGTATAGATGGCCAGTTGGCACGAATCGGTCATCTAGGCACTGGCATTTGACATTAAGAGGGTCATTACCCATGACTTTAGTGCCGCTGCTGTTGATTTCTATGGCGTGCGGTATACGGGATGGCATCGGATCCCCAGAAAGTTGCCGACCTCAGCGCAGTATGGTGGTATCTGGCATACAGTGTTCGTTTAGAACGTGTGCGCCCATAGCAACCCTGATTGATTGTGCTAGGGTTAATAATGGAGGCCCTTTCCTGGGTGGCGTTGCCAGAAGTCCCAGAGGCTCAGTGCTTGTGATGACAAACTTTTTCTCCAAAGATTATTTTTTTAAAGGGGTTCTCTTGTGATCGGGACATATTCCTTTCTCATCTAGGCACCCCCTCTGAGATGAGCATCGGAGCATTTCATGCTTTTTCGGTTACATTTTTACACTGCTAGGCAGAGGCTTCCTCCTAGCAGTGTTGCCGGTGAAGTCATGGCACTAATGGGCTGGGCTTTAGCGCTGTTACAGGCTAGGACAGGGCTGAAACCCACCCATTAGTGCCCGATGACGGCTCACCGGGAGGTACACTGCTAGGAGGAAGCCTCCGTCTAGCAGAGACCCAGTATGTCACCGATTCTGCACGTAGAAGCCCTTACCTGCTCCGATGCACATATCAGGAGCTGCCTGGGTGAAGAAGGGGATATGTCTGGGTTAACCCAGACAACCCCTTTAGGCCCCTTGCATGTGGATGACATGTCACCACTGCGGCCTGTCATTGGGGATGATTTATCGAAGCTGGTGTAAAGCAAAACTGGCTTAGTTGCCCATAGCAACCAAAGGGGCTCTGAAAAATGAAAGGTGGGACCTGGTTGCTACGGGCAACTAAACCAGTTTTCCAATCACTGCGGTGGAAATATGACGTGCACCAAACCAGGCGTTGATGCGGGAAGACCTCATAACTGCGACACCTGAGGGGAAGCGATGGAGCCGGAACATAGGTCAAGTAAATATGATCACCTCTGGTCCAACCACACAGGAGGGCTGCAGAAAAAAGGGGTACACAGTCCCTTTAAAGGATTAATGTTATAGCTATTGATATTGGTGCTACAGAAATAAAAACAGAAAATTATTCTAGAAAACATAGCCAACCGATTACTGTAATATAAAATGCAAATATGTCTAACCAATGTTCACAGTAACGATATTTACTAAAGGGCTAGGTGTGAATAGGCCCCTGTCACACTCCTCTCCTGTGCACAGCATGCCCCCCCATGTGCACTCTCTGCCCGGTGCCCTCCTCTACCACCTCCTCCCTCCCCACCCCTGGCATAGGCCTCTGCCCCCGCACTGCGCCTGCGCACAGGCCCGGCTCGGGAGCCATGTTGTGGGATCTACGGGGCTTGAATTCTCCTGTACGTCTCTACGTCTTCTGCTGTGAGAGGCTCCGAGGCCGAGTCCGGCTGCTGTGCGAGCTGTGAACGGAGCCCAGCTGCCCTGACCCAGCCTGTGAGAGTCAGCGGGGTCCGGGGACCCCCCGGGCGGCCACCATGAGCACAGGCTGCGACCTGTCCCGGAGGAATCCGCAGGAGGATTTCGAGCTCATCCAGAGGATTGGCAGTGGCACGTATGGGGATGTATACAAGGTAAACAGAGCCATGGGGAAGGGGCATGACGTGGTGCCAGGATGTGGTGAGACAGGCATGTGACTGAGAGATATATGCTGTGCCATACTGGAAAGCAGCTTGTGCCAGGGCTGCGGATGGTGAGTGGGGGCACCCTGCATAGGAGCCCTTGAGACTTTTGTGCATTTTGGAGTTGCACAACTTTACTTTCCTCCTCATAGGTAAAAGCTGGACGACTGCTGCCATGTGTGGGTACTTACCCGGGGCTGGCACACCACATGGGAATGCGTATAGATGGCCAGTTGGCACGAATCGGTCATCTGGCGCTGGCATTTGACATTAAGAGGGTCATTACCCATGACTTTAGTGCCGCTGCTGTTGATTTCTATGGCGTACGGTGTACGGGATGGCATCGGATCCCCAGAAAGTTGCCGACCTCAGCGCAGTATGGTGGTATCTGGCATACAGTGTTCGTTTAGAACGTGTCGCCCATAGCAACCTGATTGATTGTGCTAGGGTTAATAATGGAGGCCCTTTCCTGGGGTGGCGCTTGCCAGAAGTCCTAGAGGCCTAGTGCTTGTGATGACGAGGTGGAGGCCCGGTGCCATCTGCACGTTCCAGGTACAGCGTATGGGTTACAGTATGGACAGGATGAGGGTAGTAGTCCTGCCTGATATTATGTAATCGTGCTGTCGATGCATCATGTGCTCCAATTCCAGAAATACTTGTGATGTTTATGATGAGTCTCTTTGGCCAGTGTGCCAGTCTTCTGTGTGGTGCCAGCTACAGCAAGAAATGCCGTTTTTTTTAAATGTTGCGTCCTCACGACCGCTATCTGGGTACGGATACTACCCCTGTCACATTCATGCACAGTTAGGGGAATGCTTATACTTTACATAAATCATTGCCGTTAAAGGGGTGGTGCCACACATGACCCTTACCCCCTATGCTGTTTATGGGACCTATGTGTTTTATAGCCGTCTGACCTCTGCTAGCACCAGCGACCATGAGGATGGGGGTCCGCAAGCAATCTGCAAGCGTATGATCGCCGGGGGTCCAACTGCTGGGACTCTCAGTGATCACAAGAACATGGGTCTGCAGGAGTCACCGAACTGCCCCATGAGAATGTAGCAGTGGTTCCCAGGCAAGCCCACCACCCCATTCACTTCAGCGGTGGTGCGAAGGCGAGCCCACCACCCTATTCACTTCAGCGGTGGTGCGAAGGCGAGCCCACCACCCCATTCACTTCTATGGGACGGTTGTGACTGTAGTTGGCGGTCCCATAGGAGTGAATAGAGCAGTGGACACACGTGCACGACCCCTCCGTTCTCGTGGGGCAGTTCTTTGGCACTTGTGGACCCCCGTTCTCGTGATCTCTTGAGCTCCCAGTGGTCAGGCACCCAGCGATCATATACTTATCCGCTTTCCTGTGGATAGGGGGGGGAAATGTAGTGCCAGAACCCCTCAGTTATTAGGGTATGCTTATCATCCCAAAAAGTGAGAGCTGCATCCAACGCCTCCCACAGATGGCAGCTAACTGAAGGGGGCTCCGAGCTGCAGCCTGCGAACGGCCCTCTGCCATGATATGAGAAGGGCTTGTCCCAACTGGACCATTAGGATACTTTCACACTTGCGTTATTCTTTTCCGGCATAGAGTTCCATCAAAAGAGCTCTATGCCGGAAAATAACTGATCAGGCATATCCCCATGCATTCTGAATGGATAGAAATCCGTTCAGCTTGCATCAGTATGCCTTCCGCATGCTGCGGTATTATGTCCGTCCAAAATGCCTGATCAGTCGCCGGAATGCCGGATCCGGCACTAATTACCATTGACTTGCATTAGTGCCGGATCCGGCATTGCGAAACAACTGAAGGACGGATCCGTCATGCGCAGAGCGGGAAAACTGTGAAAAAGACTGCAAGACGGATCCGTCCATCCGCATGACAAGCGGAGAGACGGATCCGTTCTTGCAATGCATTTGTAGACGGATCCGCACCCGGATTCGTCTACAAATGCTGTCAGTTGTCACACTGAACGGCGGATCCGGCAGGCAGCTCTGACAACGGAACTGCTTGCCGGATCACAAGTGCCACTAGTGTGAAAGTACCCTAACTCTAAGGGGGTGGTCTGGCTGATTCAATTTGTATCAAGAAGGCTTAAAACCATGTAAAATAACAAAATTCATACTCGCCTTACCAGTTCCCAGCTTTCTGCTGATGTGTCTGGGTCCACCACCAGTTTTTTTTGTGGTCCCTCTCGACACGCAGAACATGACTTCTCAGTCACCCCTGCAGCCAGTGATTGCCTAGGTCGTGGTTCCTGTGTGACAAGAGGGACCAGAAAGCGTGAGACCAGGAGTAGGATTTGGTAAGGTGAGTCGGACAACCCCTTTAATAAAGGTGATGTAAAACTCTGACCTTCAAAAGTGCTTGCCCATAAAGGATTACTCCTCATAAAAAGCATGCTGTAAACAGAAACCCTTCTTGGGTTCGGACCTGGTCCAGGGGATCTGTCATTAGAGAACCTGCCTAGAGTCTGAAGTGGTTAAGGCCACCACAACATTGGACTACCTGTGAGCATGTTACCTATAATATTTTTGGCAGTGAAGCCCTTCTGTGCCTGCAAGATGGTCTCTGACTAAGGTTGTACGTGTTTAGAATAATGGTTTAAAGGTCCGTACACGTTAGATTTCTATTGGCCAAACCTGCCATGTAATGTGTATGGGGAGCCAGATCCTTGTTCTCCGTGGGAGACAAGCTGCCCCCATAGGTGTCTTGTAGCAACTTTCTCTTTGTTGACCATCAAAGGGGTATTCTGGTAACTGTTAGATTAATGAGGAGCTACGGCCATGAGAATGAGGGCTCCGTACCCTGCAGGAACCCCTTCAAAAGAGCAGAGGGACAGGCATGCGTGCTGCCGCTCCATTCACCTCTATGCACTCTACCCGGCTGTAACGAATGCACCCAAAAAATGAATTTAATTTCTCTTGAAATTCAGTCTTTTTTTTTTCAGCTTTAAAATTGTTTTTCGTCTTCAGCGATGTCCCAATAAACGGAGGATGTAGGGCTCACGTGGGTTGAGACATCATCACTAGAGGTTAGGAAACGCAGAGGAGCATGGAAACCACTAGTGGAGCACCAAGAGTATACTTTTTTTTTTTGCAAAAGGCAACATAATCTGCAGGTGTGATTTTGTGTGGATTTTTCTCAGGCTTCCCTGCAGATTTTGTCCAATTTGTCTAAGATTTTTTTTTTTAGCACATGCCGCCTCTCGGCATGCTTGCCGTGCTGCTGCCGGAACTCTCGCCCGCCCCCTATTATAGTCAATGGGGCCGGAGCGGTAGTCCGGGGGCACTCGTGCACTAGCTGCTGCACGGATCCGACAAGATGTTCACCCGACAGAACAGCCTGCCGGAGTTTCTTGCCGCTAGTGTGAAACTAGTCTAAAGTCGCATAGATAAGTTGTCTATAAGCTGTATTAATGTGCTACCCAGCAAGTAACTACCTAAGGGTCCATTCACACGTCCGTGCGGTCCGCGGATCCGCAAAACACAGACATCGGCAATGTGCATTCCGCAATTTACGGACCGCACATCGCCAGCACTCTCAGAGAAAATGCCTTTTCTTGTCCGCAATTGCGGACAAGAATAGGACATATTCTATTTTTTTCAGGAACGCGATTGCGGACCCAGCCGGGACATCGTCTGTCCCCATTGAAATTAAAGGGTCTGCAATTCCGCGGGACAGAATTGCGGACCTGTGAATGGACCCTAAGGCCTCTTTCACACAGGCGTCATGTTTGATGCCCGGATAAGAGGCGGGTGCGTTGCGGGAATATGCGCGTTTTTCCCGCGCGGGTGCAAACGTTTGTAACGCGTTTTGCACGCGTGTGAGAAAAAACGCCATGTTGGTACCCAACCCGAAGCCGGACTTCATCACTGAAGTCCGGTTTCGGGTCTTCTGGAGAATTGATTATTTTCCCTTATAACATGGTTATAAGGGGAAATAATAGCATTCTTAATAAAGAATGCATTGTTAAATGATGAGGAAGGGGTTAAAAATAATAAAAGTAGGCTTACCTTAGCCACTTGATCGCGTAGTGGCGATCTCTCCTCTCTTTCCCTGCAGCATCTAAGATCTACAGGACCTGTGATGACGTCACATCACATGGTCCAATCACATGGTCCATCTTACCATGGTGATGGACCATGTGATGTGACGTCATCACAGGTCCTTTAGATCTTAGCTGATAATAACATAGTAACATAGTATATATGATGCTGGGAAAGAGAGGAGAGATCGCGACTACGCGATCAAGTGGCTAAGGTAAGTTAACTTTGATTATTTTTAACCCCCTCCTCTTCATTTTACCATGCATTCTTTATTAGGAATGCTATTATTTCCCCTATAACCATGTTATAAGGGAAAATAATAGAGATTGGGTCCCGTTGCTAAGCAACAATGCGGGAAAATCGCAACGCATCCGCACTTGCTTGCGGATGCTTGCCATTTTCCCGCAGCCCCATTCACTTCTATGGGGCCTGCGTTGCGTGAAAAACGCAGAATATAGAACATGCTGCGATTTTCACGCAACGCAGAAGTGATGCGTGAAAATCACCGCTCATGTGCACAGCCCCATAGAAATGAATGGGTCCGGATTCAGTGCGGGTGCAATGCGTCCTCCTCACGCATTGCACCCGCGCGGAAAACTCGCCCGTGTGAAAGGGGCCTAACTGTTTTGCCCCAGTCCAGCTCCAGCAGTGGGAAAAGTAGCTAATTGGAGGGGGGAGGGCTGCTTTAGATGATATCTCCTGAATGGAAGCAGCTAAAAACATGTTCTTGTTTAAAAGCTGACATTCCAACCTTTCAGACAATGCTAGAATGACAGCAATATGTTCAGTACAGGAGAAGATATCACTGATAGAAATCGGGATGCTGTGAATGCAGCTGAAAGTGAAAGTAAAAACATTTTTTTTTCCCGACTCTATTTGTAACCGTGATTTCTCATCTGTTGCTTGGACTGCGATTTTGTATGAAATCCTGGAATGTCAGCTTTCAAACAAAACCAGCTGCATGTTTCTAGCTGCTACCATTCAGGAGATAGCAGCATCTAAAGCAGCCCTCCCCTCCAGTTAGCTACTTTTCCCACTGCCCGAGCTGGACTGGGGCAAAACAGTTAGGTGGTTAAAGGGGTTTTTGGGGTGTTCAGGATACGTCATCGATATCAGATCTTTGGGAGTTGCAACACCCCCACCGATCAGCAGTTTGAGAAGCCTTCTCACAGTTTAGCAAGCACATCGCCGTCCATTGGATAGTGGCTGTGCTTGGCATTACAGTTCTGTACTATTCACTTGAATGGGACTGAGCTGGACATAGGCCATGTGACTAATGACTGTAATGTCATTGGCCTAGGAAGAGTCCCCAGCGCTTATTGGAGCACCACCGTCTCTCGAAACAGCTGATCTGCAGGAGTGCCGGGAGTCAGACCCCCACAATCTGATATTTATGACCTATCCTAACAATAGGCCATCAGTATCAAAATCTAAGACAACCCTTGTAAATGGGTTTCCAGGCACAATAGAAATTGGTGGCAAAAAAGCATAAAAGAATAAATCTTCGCCCCACCGATCCCCCAGCTGCTGCCGTTCCGGAGCTGCCGCAGTCACCTCTGCTCTCCACTTCCTTTCCTGGCTAGGCATTTCAGATGAGGCCTGCTCAGACTTAGGCTACATGCACACGACAGTTGTTTTTTGCTGTCCGCAAATCGCGGATCCGGCTTCCTTTTTTTTTTCACATCCACATCCGTTCTGTGTGTCCGCAAATTTTGTAGGCTGTGTTTCCGTGTGTCTTCCATTTTTTTTTTTCGGATCCGCAAAAAAAAAAACTGAAGGCTTTAACCAGTCTCTTAAAGTACCTGTACAAGTGCCCTGGTTTCCAAGCAACCATCCGCAAAAAAAAACTGATGCGGATGACCAACGGACAGCTTCCGTTGGTCATCCGCATTTTTTGCGGACCCATTGTCTTCCACATTTTTAACGGATCCATAGAAATGAATGGAAAACCATCAGATCCACAAAAAAACACTGCCGTGGTTTTTTTGCACGTAGGCTTATTTGGCATTTCTTGCATCCAAGACTGGACAGGAAGTGGAGAGCAGAAGGGACTGGAACAGCTCCTGAATGGTAGATCTAGGGGATCGGTGAGGGCGAGTATCCGTTCTTTTATTTTTCTAAACCCCTCCATGCCCATTGCCACCCCTTTAAGAGCACAATTGCTATGTGAGTAGAATAAGCATTTTCATATAGCGTATATAAAAGCTTGGCGGTCCAAAGCTGTAGGAATAGCATCTCCTGGAACAGCAGCTCTTGAGGCATAGAAAGTTTGTGGCTGTGATTGAATGTTCCAGATAGGAGTCATCATGGTTATGATATGACTTGTGCTGAGGAGATGTGAGCATAGGCAGTGCCTACAGGAGAAGGGCACTGATATAATGTGTGCGCCAATTATAGAAGTAATAGAAGAATTACCGGTACTGCAACTCCGTGTCCAGACTGGGTGCACATGTTGTCACCAAACATTGGTTCGTTGGCCTATATGACTGATAAGCAATGCTTGAGGTAATGATCAGCAGGTCACTCTGATGGCCCTCCTTCTCTCCACTAACACGATGTGATGGGCAGTGGCGTTCTGGAAGATTACATTTCCATGTGCCTGCTATAAGTTATAAGGGGATAGTGCCGTAAAATGCTGATAATCTGGCACCCGGACCATTCTGTCTTTGTGTCTGTAGCTGCTCATCACGGGGCCTAGACCTGTGCGACCTGAAGTCTCTATCTGACAAATTCCTGTCTGGTCATCATAGAACCGTTTTCGGATGACGGGTCAAGAGATTTTTACTGTATTTAGGGAAGTGCTGTAAAACGTAGCTCCAGCAAAGGTGGAAGATAGGTCTTTGTAGTAATAGACGTTGATATGGAGTAAGGGGGTGACATGTGAGCCGTGTACACACGGTGCCCTGACATGGGACTAGAAACATGAGCGCTGTTGTTGAAATCGATGCTGGCACATAGGCACGCAGCTGCCAAGTCCTACACTCATGCTTGTCTTATTTACTGGTGCTGATCTTCAGGAGCAGAGTTTCTAAATGGCGGTCTGTTGTAGCTACTTCTTTAAAGTAAAATAAAAAAAAGTGTATATTGTATAAATGTATATTTTTGATGCCTCGTAAAGTGATATTCCATCAGAATAAAAAAGCTTGGCCTGATTCCCCTCTTCTGCCGTTCCAGCAGTGCTGGGGTCCTCACTATGCTCCTGATCTTGTCCTGACACGGCAGGAAATGGCTGCGAGTGCCTCTCAGCCAATCACTGGCTGTAGTGATGACCCGCCTCAACTAACGATTGGCTGAGTGACATTAGCAATCATTTCCTGCTGTGTTGAGACAGGAAGTGGAGCGCAGTGGGAACCCTGGCGCCATCGGAACGACAGCAGTGGGGTAAGTATAAGCCCAGTTATTTGCAGCTCATACCCCTTTAACAGAACAATGGAAACAATCCTTGAAATCCTACAAGGACCTGTCTTGGGCTACTTTCACATTAGCGTTTTCAATTCCGCTATTGAGATCAGTCATTGTCAATGGGGACAAAACTGAACTGAACGAACCGGAGTTCACCAAAATGCATTCCATTCCGTTTGGTTGCGCTCTATTGTGTCAGAGAAAACGGATCGACTTACATTGTGTTTTTCAGGAGTGACGGATCCGTTTTCTCTGACACAAAAGAAAACGGATCCGTCCCCCATTGACTTTCGATGGTGTTCGTGACGGATCCGTCATGGCTTCAGAAGACATAATACAACCGGATCCGTTCATGACGGATGCATGCGGTTGTATTATTGTAACGGAAGCGTTTTTGCAGATCTATGATATATACGCAAAAAACGCTAATGTGAAAGTAGCCTTATTTATACCCCCTTCTGAAAAACCTTCCTTCAAAGCAGTCTTTGACTAGGTGGACGCAAGATCCCCCCCCACTGCTGGTGATGTCCGTGGGTGCCATATTAGTGGTCCTTATACCAGGATCCATGGCTGTATGGACTTCCTACATCTTCCTGTATATTTATATAGCACTGCATAGCAGTTTTTTCCAAATCTCATTCACAGCAATTCCCCTGCGTCAAATCTTCTGCATATCTGGCCCATGTGGTCTTAAAGAGCACCTGTCAGCCATACCCTCAAGTCCATCTAAATGCATTGTTAGATGTACACTGGTCCCTGAGTAATATGCTCCCAATACCTTCCTGATTGTTGCCTACATTCCGGAGAAATTATTCTTTTTCTTATATGCAAATGAACTTGTCAGTGCAATGAGGGCGTCACCATTGCACCTTGTTGCACAGAAAGCTCTGCTTCTTTCTCCTGGGACCCCCCCCTCCTCGGCTTCCACTGACTGGGCCTGGCCACATGTACAGTACAGATGACTTCTCTGTCAAACAACAGGGCGGTACTGTGCTTACGCCAATTCCCAAAGCAATGGGGCAAATGCCGTAACACAGTGCCAGGCAAACTACATTACTGCCTGCCCCCGTCACTCAAAGATGGGAGCAAAGTGAGCCGGTGCAGTTAAATCCCTCCGTCGATGAATTTACACTGTAGATAAATTCTCAAGAACCAGTTTTTTTGGACGACACGTTTCTGGAGCGGAACGATCCTTTCATCAGGTCCAGTTCAACATGGATGCTGAACCGGACCTGATCAAGTATGGACGAGGACTAAGAATTTTGTGAAAGAGACGCAGCTTTTAGGAGGTATAAATGGCTAGGTGGACATCTGTTGGACCTCTGTCACTTGGCTACTCAGACGGTCTCTGTATGGAGGACCCAGCATATCCATGCCTCATGTGTCCCCTGCAGATTACTGGAGGTCCTAACAACTTTAGGGATCCCCTTTTCACATAATGAAATAAAAAAAACGTCCAGCTCTTTGAAGATGGCTTGCATGGCAAAGAGGGTTTTGGCTTCAGCTTTTTTCCCTTCTCAGGAACGTTGTGATTAAAGTGAATCTCTAGTTTCCATGGTAAGACTCGGTGAAGTACGCTGGTC
The DNA here is from genome assembly GCA_033119425.1 of Bufotes viridis. Classification (NCBI taxonomy): domain Eukaryota; kingdom Metazoa; phylum Chordata; class Amphibia; order Anura; family Bufonidae; genus Bufotes; species Bufotes viridis. The sequence goes on along the minus strand of CM065592.1, from coordinate 363,054,235 downwards.
AGCAGATACAATGAAAACATTTAGGGACCTGCATCTTAGTATTGTTTGTACAGCACACATGCAAGCCACATACAGATGCTAAGGTGGGTTATCTCACAAATCCTCTCTGCATTCATATGATTCACTTATGATGCCAAAAATAAGGAGGTGCACCTCAGCTCTGTTCATTTTCTGTGGGTAGGCAGCAGCTCAGCCCCCACTGCTCAAGAGCTTAGCAGTTCAGCTCTTTATGACCCTGCCCCCCAACCTGCATAGAAAATAGTCCCTCCCCAGTGACCCATCTAATAAAAAGCAATATGGTGGTACGTACTGAAGACCCACAGGTCAAGAACGAGCGTCTCTACTGACAGCAATATGTGGCCCAGAGAGAAGGGAAGCTACCGAGGTTTTACATCTGCCCGATGGAGAAGGTGGACCCACGTTTCAGGCAAAGAAGAAACTATAGTGGATGCCACCTCTTGACGCTCATGTAATACATCTAAGGGCATAAAATAAGTTTTTAATAGATTAATATTGCTCATATACTGAATTATTAGTAGTCCATTGGGATAAAACATTCCCTTTGTGAGCTAACACCTTTCAAGGAGTTTTCCAGGGGTTAAAGGCTTTGTCCAGGCCATATATATGGATAACCTATCATCTGGATAGGTCATTAGTATTTGATCGGCAGGGGTCCAACACCCGGCACCCCCACCTATCAGCTGCTTAAATCACAAGTACTTGCTGTATTCAAGCGCACTGCCGAAAATTCTGAGATGACGAGCAGGGTGATGGAGAGGAGGTAAATGTTGCCTGGAGCGCTGCCTCCTCTCCAAACAGCCAATCGGCGGGGGCGCAAGGTGTCGAACCGTCAATATGTAACGGCCAGAAAACCCCTGTAAAGGATAAGGCTACTTTCATGCTTGCGGTGGGAGGATCCGGCAGGTAGTTCCGTCGCCGGAACCGTCATACCGCATGACAACTGAAAGCATTTGGAGACGGGTCTGGATCCGTCTCACAAATGCATTGCAAGTGTGGATCCGTCTCTCCGTTTTCAGATGGAGAGACGGATCCGTCTTGGTTTTTTTTTCCACAGTTTTAAAAGTCTGCGCTGGTGCAGACCGGAAGGGCGGATCCGTCGTTGCAGTATTTGTAATGCCGGATCAGGCACTAATACAAGTCAATGGGAATTAATGCCGGATCCGGCATTCCTTCATGTGTTTTGGAATTTTAGACGGAGATAATACCGCAGCATGCTGTGGTATTGTACCCCGTCTAAAAAAAACGTTTACATACTGAACTGAAGACATCCTGATGCATCCTGAACGGCTTTCTCTCCATTCAGAATGCATTATGATAATACTGATCAGTTTATTTCCGGCATAGACCCCCGACGACGGAACTCTATGCCGGAAAAGAAAACCGCCAGCGTGAAGGTACCCTAAGTTGGGAACCTAGTCTTACAAGGCGTTTATGCGAATCGCTGCACTGCGGCCTCCGTGCAGGGCACGTCCTGTGTTCTCAGCCGGTTGACTAGAAGATGCCGGTATGACAGGTCTGGCCTGTCGTACACATGTACTATATTTATGATGCATAACATCGGTAGAAATAAGGTGTTACATAAGTCGCTGCTGCTTATCCACACCTTTTATAAAAGTACTGTCAGGCTGTTTGATAACTAGTAGAGTTGAGCAAACTTCTATTTTTAGTTCGGCGTCCAAAGTTCGGGTTTGGGTTATCGTAGCATCCCGTTATGGATTCCGCTACCACGGACCATAACGGCATTTGGAATCCATAAGGGGCTGCTTCAATAAACCAGAACCTTGGACAACACGGAGGACCTGGGGTGATGTCACCGTCATGTGATCAGTGCAGGGGGCGTGGCTCAGCACTGGATTGGATAAGAGGTGATCCAGTACTGAGCCACGCCCCCTGCACTGATCACATGACGGTGATGTCACCCCAGGTCCTTAGGGTTGTCCAAGGTTCGGGTTCAATGAAGCAGCCCCTTATGGATTCCAAATGCGTTATGGTCCGCGGTAGCGGAATCCATAACGGGATGCTACGATAACCCGAACTTTGGACGCCGAACTAAAAATAGAAGTTCGCTCAACTCTAATAACTAGGAGAAAAATGGCAAAATACGCCGATAAACATGATGCAAGCCAATGGGAAATATTGTGCATATCATGAAGAGGATGACTAGATCATTTTATCTTAATGACCAAACCCTGTGAGGATCAGAACACGGCCGCAGACCACAGATGTGCAACCTCTGGAACAATAATAATAATAGGTCCATATACTGTAATCTTCTGTGAGATCTTTTAGTCCAGTCTGTAGGGACGTATGATGGTGCCTTCACACATGGCAGGAAAATCCACCAGAAAATACTCCGTTTTTTGTTACAAAGCAGAATGTCGTAAACGGTTACAAGTTAAGTACAAGTAATGACATTAATTACAGGTAGAGGAGGCCTAGTCAGAAGGAGAGGCCAGAATCCCATGTGTCAGCGCTCCATTCTTCATGGGAGGATGGGCATTGTTTCCAGGAACCAGCTGGAGAAGGAGATAAAGGCACAGAGGAGCAGCCTGCTGCGGCCTACCCCGGTGTCTCCTGTGATGTACTTCTCATGCTTGGTGGGAATCTCAGCTCGCTGTAAGACTTTGCTGGCTTGTCCTCTTATTCTTACAGTTGCCTATAATATTCTTCTAGTTTATAATGCATTTTTTCAAACAATATAAAACCCATATCTCTAGCTGGTACCAAACCAGAGATAGGAGCAGCTAAAGCAGCCGCCCCCCCCCCCTCCCCTTCAGTCTGGAGGAGGAAAGAAAAAATATATAGAAACCTGGCATTATCATCAGTGTACTGAGTCACATAATAAAGTGATGTTATTCACAAAATAACATTGCTGCCCCCCCCCCAAATAAAATAAGTTATTTACTACGCTATATATACCCCAAATTTCCTCCTAAAAAAGCTACAACGAATCATGCAGAATAAAAGATGGATTTAGAAGAAAAAAAGATATTAATGCTGGAAAACAAAGGGGGTAAATATTATTGGTCCCTAAGGCTAAAATCAATTATGTCACTAAGGGGTTAAAAATGCAGTTGTGTCCCCCTGACTTGTGTTGCCTGAGGGGTACATTGACGTGGTTCGTGGGATCACCGTGCCCTGTCATTGAGGGTGGGTTTTCTGCTGCGGTTTTTGTCCGGTTTGCTGTGCTGCGGCCGCATCTCCCGCCCATCCCCATTTAGCACGCTTGTGCTAGCGTTGGTACGGATTTGGCAGGCTGTTTCCCTGCAGGACAATCCTAACGCTAATGTGAAGGAAGCCTAACTCCCTGGATCAACCACCTCTCCAGAAATCTAATAAATAGTAACATAGTTTGTAATGCAGAAAAAAAACAGGTGCTTCATGTTAAGGCCTCGTTCCCATTTCCGTTTTTCACCAACATGTGATGTTCACATTTTTGGCGGACATCACACATACCCGTTGATTTTAAATTGTTGATTCATGACTGATACATGCACAACTTTGGTCCATTATACGGACCTGACAGGCCCATCGAAGTCTATGGGTCCGTGAAAATCACAGACACAAATTTTGAGCTGAGCAGTGTCCGAGGAATATGGATGACACACGGAGGGCAAAAAAATACCCATGCAGCAAGCACGGATCCTTCATGGATATCTTCACAAATGAAACACGGACAGTTTTTTTCACAGATGTCAAATTGATTGGTTGCTATGGGTAACTAATAGGGTTGAGCGAACTTGTATTTTAAGTTCGGCGTCTAAAGTTCGGGTTCGAGTTATCTTAGAATCCCGTTATGGATTCCACTACCACGGACCATAACAGAATTTGGAATCCATAAGGGGATTCTTCGATGACGCCGAACTTAAAAAACAAGTTAAACACTAAGGACCTGGGGTGACGTCACCGTCATGTGATCAGTGCAGGGGGCGTGGCTCAGTACTGGATTGGATAAGGGTTGGTAAAGGGCCTGATGTAATGATCATGTGACATGAGGGGGCGGAGCTCCTGTGCTCTATGTGGAGGAGAAGAAGCAAGTAGAGCAGTGAAGGACGGTTGCGCGAACTTGTTTATTAAGATCGGCGCTCGGGTTCATCGAAGAATCCCCTTATGGATTCCAAATTCCGTTAAGGTCCGTGGTAGCGTAATTCATAACGGGATTCTAAGATAGCCTGAACTTTAGACGCCGAACTTAAAATACAAGTTCGCTTAACCCTAGTAACTAAGCCAGCTCTACTTTACACCAGTTTGATAATTGCCCCCCAATGTTCAGCCCTTTAACCACCTGTTTTGCCCGAGTCCAGCTCGGGCAGTGGAAAAAGTAGCTAACTGGAGGGGCGCAGGCTGCTTTCGATGCTGCTATCTCCTGAATGGTAGCAGCTAGAAACATGCAGCTGGTCTTGTTTGAAAGTTGACATTCCAGGCTTTTCTACAAGACCGCTAAAGTCCAAGCAACAGAGGAGAAATCACAGTTAAAAATCAAGTCGGAAATAATCGTGGGTAAAACCTGCTTTTACTTTTACTTTCAAGTGCATTCACAGCATCCCGATTTCTATCAGCGATATCTTCTCCTGTCCTGAACATATTGCTGTCATTCTGGTATTGTTTGAAAGGTTGGAATGTCAGCTTTCAAACAAGACCATGTTTCTAGCTGCTACTATTCAGGAGATATCAGCATCTAAAGCAGCCCTCCCCCCTCTAGTTAGCTACTTTTCCCACTGCTGGAGCTGGACTCGGGCAAAACAGGTGGTTAAGTAGGCCTTGAGACATGCAGCATTTTCTTATGTTTATATTACCTTTGTAATTGGAAGGATGAAATCTGCGGCAAAACTGCATCAAATCAGCATCAAAAAACACATAAAAGCCGAAAAAATTTGATAAATAGTGCTTATTTATATGCGGTTTTGGTGCAGCTTTCGTGTGGGTTTTCTGCACCTAAGGCTAGATTCACACTGAGTTTCAGCCAAAGCCAGACGTGGATTTGAAAGGACTGGGAAATATAAAGGAAAGATTTATACTCCTCCTTCCCGGTGGATCCACTTCTTGCTTTGGCTAAAAGTCCTGCAGACAGATCTGCCTGAAATCCGGGTCATATGCAGCCACCCTGAAGAGCGTGACAAATGGCCAGATCCCTGGAAATGCGCTTTCCGTGTAGCGTCACTTATCTTTCAGAATTCCTCTGTGAACACTCAGATTTTTTTTTTTCTCAGAAGTTTTGGTTTCGAGCGTATACTTGAATTGCAGCAACCCGCGTCTCGCCACAGATCAAACATTTCTGTGTTATCTGTACGTAATGTAAGTTTAGTGTTGGCGCTCTCGGATGCTTCGTGTGTTCAGACTTGATCAGAGGCTTTGCAGTGATTGATAGAGCAGCATTTCTTGGCTGCGTTTCTCGGGAAGGAATTTTATCGCACAAGTTTGAAAGTTGACTTGACATTCAGCTCTGCTTTTCCTGCCTTGTTTGGAGCCTATTATGATTCTATATCTTATATGACTTGGCTCGCCTCCTGCTAGGAGAGAATAGTTGTTTTTGAGTTGTTAAAAAACTGAACGAAATGTTTTATTGTGTGAGCGGTTTATCAGTGATCCTGATGTTTACCAGTAATAAATTACCAAAAAGGGTTTTCTGCTGGAATGGATTTAACAATATTTTTCTTCAATATTGTCACATTTTAACAATATTTTAAGTATAAAGCTCATAAGAATCACATCCATAGTATGCAGGCTTTATCTCACCTACATAGCATTAATCACCAATATTACCTTATTGTGTGTAAGCTGCATTGACATGTAAGTTCTGACAATCACAATTAATGCTTAAAGCATACCTTAGTTTTAAAATAAAAGTTTGCATAATGGCTGTGCTTCTTTGTATACTTATAACTGTGAAAGAATGTCATGTTTGAGCTTCCCTACTGGTGTTTTAGTCATATTATTCCCAGTTTCAGCTGCACTGATAGATGCATTTCTCTCAGAAGCAGGGACAACACCCTTCTGCCAGCACTGTACTGCTGACATCCTTTTACTTACTTCCCACTATGCTTGTTTTCAGCTCTGGAGCTCACAGAACAGATAAGGAGGGATAAATTGCACTTGGTGCCCATTCGCACGGTCGTATGAACTGGTCCCCATCCGTTCCGCAATTTTGCGGAACGGGTGCACACGATTCATTTCAATGGAGCTGCAAAAGATGCGGACGGCACACCGTTATTTCGAAGTTATGAATGAAATGCTAGCAGTCTGCAGTAAGGGTACAGAGGGGCGGTAAACAGTTGTGGGTGTCTCCCTGCACAGTCTCACTCTATCCAATCAGTGCTGCCATTGTCTGCTGTGCAGGTAGACACTCCCAACTGGTACCTCCCCTCTGTACCCTTACTGCAGACTGCTAGCAATTAATTCACAACTGCTAGTAGAAATAATAAAGAAACGGCACAACATAGAGCCGTAAGAATAGATGCTGCAGAATTGTTATTACTTGGGAAATGCATGGAGCTATTAAGACATGTCAGGAGCGGTGACAGGTTCTCTTTAAATGAAGTGTTGTAATATTTTGCTATTTGCATCATTCTCTATTAAATGAAATTGTGTGGAAGTACAGTGACTTATTAAATGGATTGTCCACCTTTGAGATACTGATGACCTATCCTTAATATAGGTCATCAATATCAAATCTGTGGGGGGAAGCGGTTTGTGGCAGCTGCTGCTGTGAGGAAATGTACAGCCTGTCTTGGGGGATTTGTGGGTGACCCTGTCATGGGGGGATTTGTGGGTGACCCTGTCATGGGGGGATTTGTGGGTGACCCTGTCATGGGGGGATTTGTGGGTGACCCTGTCATTGGGGGTCTGTGGGTGACCCTGTCATGGGGGGGGTCTGTGGGTGACCCTGTCTTGGGGGGGGTCTGTGGGTGACCCTGTCTTGGGGGGGTCTGTGGGTGAACCATCAAAAAATGTGATAAGAAAGCAGGATGCGCTCATACCCATATGCAGTTGTGCATTTCTATAGGGGAGCACATCCTGCACTTGTAGTCCGTTGCTAATGGCAATCACCAGCAAAAAATGCATACAATGGATGATGCCAGCAACGGACTACAAGTACCACAATGGACATCCTACATAAGATGAAATTTATGTGGATGTGGCAAGAATTCAGAACAAACACAGAACCAGAGATAGGTGCACACTGCCGTCACACTAAACCCTCACATTGATGTTAAAAATTGAGAGTTAGTTCGACATATCCTACTAGGAGGACATGTCTTAAGCCTCGGGCACCAGCGTCAAGGTCTCTCAAGTAGCCCGTGGGCCCTAACACTCACCTACCTGTGCCATATGGACGATATCAGGGGCCAGTGGGCAATTACAGGAGCATTAGGACGACTCACAAACATCTCCTCTGTTACCTCCAGCATGTAGCCATGCTTGCAATGGGAGGTGGGAGGTGTCTATGAGCCCTACCCAAGACTGACTGATATAGCCCAAGGCCTAGCAGGTGCACCCAAATGTGACCTGAAGATGAAAAACAGGCACATTTAAATTGGAGTTTATACACCTCCATATATATATATATATATATATATATATATATATATATATAAACCATCAAAAAATGTGGTGATAAGAAAGCAGGATGCGCTCATACCCATATGCAGTTGTGCATTTCTATAGGGGAGCACATCCTGCACTTGTAGTCCGTTGCTAATGGCAATCACCAGCAAAAAATGCATACAATGGATGATGCCAGCAACGGACTACAAGTACCACAATGGACATCTCTGGTTCTGTGTTGGGTCTGTGGGTGACCCTGTCTTGGGGGGGGTCTGTGGGTGACCCTGTCTTGGGGGGGGTCTGTGGGTGACCCTGTCTTGGGGGTCTGTGGGTGACCCTGTCATGGGGGGATTTGTGGGTGACCCTGTCATGGGGGATTTGTGGGTGACCCTGTCATGGGGGATTTGTGGGTGACCCTGTCATGAGGGATCTGTGGGTGAGCCCCTGTCATGGGGATCTGTGGGTGAGCCCCTGTCATGGGGGGATTTGTGGGTGACCCTGTCATGAGGGATCTGTGGGTGAGCCCCTGTCATGGGGGGATCTGTGGGTGACCCCCTGTCATGGGGGATCTGTGGGTGACCCCTGTCATGGGGGATCTGTGGGTGACCCCTGTCATGGGGGATCTGTGGGTGACCCCTGTCATGGGGGATCTGTGGGTGACCCCCTGTCATGGGGGATCTGTGGGTGACCCCCTGTCATGGGGGGATCTGTGGGTGACCCCCTGTCATGGGGGGATCTGTGGGTGACCCCCTGTCATGGGGGGATCTGTGGGTGACCCCCTGTCATGGGGGGATCTATGGGTGACACATATATAGCATAAGATGCTATATATGTTTCATCCACAGATCCCACATGACAGGGTCACCCACAGATCACCCTCACTAGCAGCCGATCAGCCCACAGATCCCCCATAGCAGCGTCACCCACAGATCCCCCATAGCAGCGTCACCCACAGATCCCTCTGCAGGCACATTGGTTGGGAAACACAGTTAAAAGCCCATTTATTAATTTATTAACGCTTGTACAAAGAAAAAGTAAAGCCGTTCTCCATAGCAACCAAAATCCAGCTTTCATTTTTTTTCATTGCCATCAGCAGCTGCGCCGCTGTTTCTTTATACAAGGTTTGAGAAATCTGCCCTATGTTATAATTGGTATCGGCGAGTACTTAAATAAAAGTATCGGTACTCGTACTCGGTATAAAAAAAAATGGTATCGGGACATCCCTAGTTTTGATGTCCGTAATTGCGGATCCGCAAAAAAAAACGGATAACATCCGTATGCCATCAGTTTTTTTTTTTTTTTTGCGGATCTAATGTAACAATGTCTAAAACGGACAATAATAGGACATGTTCTATCTATTTTGCGGGGCTACGGAACGGACATACTGATGCGGACAGCACACAGTTGAATGAATGGGTCTGCATCCTATCCGCAAAAAAACCCAGAACGGACATGGAAACAAACAACGTTCGTGTGCATGTAGCCGGGGACCGCAAAGCACATACGGTCGTGTGCATGTAGCCTTATTCACACAACAACGATGGGAAAAAACTGGTTAAACAGTCTATTTCCAGATGCCTTTCTTGAAAACGCCCCCTCGACTGCCGTGTTGTGAAACGGACAAGATAGGACATGTCCTATTTTTTCGACTGCTGGTATGCTGTTAAAAAAAAAACTGACATATGAATACAACCATAGATGGTCTTTTTGAAAAAAGGCCATTACATTGTCAGATGAAGAAGACCTAACGGGCCAGAGCTGGAAGCGGAAGGCTCCGTCCACTGTGTAGTCGCAGGTTGAAGTGAATGGGAGGTAAGTTGTGATACGTCGGCACACCTACATACTACACAGTGACCGAGTCTTCTACTATGTCGGGCGCCCACCAGTCTGATATTGATGACTTATCTGAAGAATAGGTCGTCAGTTTCTAAAAGGCGGACAACCCCTTTAAGCGGGCCATAAACCAGAGAGCTGTTGACTGAATGAGGAAAGCCAGGCATCTTTGGCAGCAGCTCACTTGACCATAGTTCTGAGTAAATGGAACAACTGCCAGCAAAGTGGTATTCCTATGGCAAATATGCCACCTCTAGGACCCTCACCTATCAGGAGAATGGGATCCAATTAACCCCCAACCCCCCCCCCCCCCCCCATTCACCGAAATAAGTCACTGCAAAATTGCAGATTGGATCTTTCCATAGCTTTCAATGAGAAATGCTGCACTTATACTTATACATAATTGTCGAAGATGGAGTATCCCTTTAGTTTAGTGGTCTTAAAGGAGAAGTCTTATGATACAAAGTAGTGTTATTAAAGGGGTTGTGCAGTGCAAAGATATTCATGAGCTAGCCTGTAAATAGGTCATCAATATCAGATCAGAGGGGGTCTGATTCCCGGCACCCCCGTCTGTTTAAAGGGGTAGCGGCGTTCATGTGAACGCTGCTTTCGCTTAAAAAATTCCCTGGGTGTCGCCTCGCTTGTAGACGTGGCGCAGCGAAATTATAACCGCTTGTCCTGTTCAAACAGCTAATCGGTGGTGGTGCCAGGACCTCCAACATGAATATGGTTACAAATGATCACATGAATAATGTCAAAAATGATAAATTAGACATAATCTAGTGCCGTCTAACCTCCGGCACGCCAGCTGTGGTCAAACTACAACTCCCAAGATGTACACTAGCTTGGCTGTTCTCACAACTCCATAGAAATGAATGGAGCATGCCGGTAGTTGTAATTCCACCACAGCTGGAGTGCCGGAGCTTGGCCATCACTGATCTAGTGCATCACAACCTCTTTCTAACAAAGCTAGAACCAGCCCTGTGCCTCACATGGATCCAGAGATCTCCCCACTCATTGCTCTGCTAGATTAATTTCCAGCTGTCCGTTTAGGGGGCGTGTCCTTTCCCAGGGGTATGTCTTATGTGCTGCAGCTGGTGGAAGGATGGAACCGTGCTTGTGCTTCCATCTCAGTGAGCAGGACAGAGAAGTTAGAGAAAAAGCAAACAGCAGGTGGCGCTATACAGATAGATTTCATTGAGTAAATTTTTAATTGCATGCAGTTACATAAGCGTTCGGATCCTGGTGCTGGTTTAAATGCCGTAAAATATTTTTCATGGGGTAATTAAATGTTGTTTTCTTACGTGCAGGTTTGGGGTTTTTATCATACAGTCAGAATCCATGCATCTGATAATCTACAATAATTGATTATTTTTGTACTTTTTTTGCGACCGAAAAGCCGTCGGTTTTCTCTTTCTCGAAAAGTTGAGTTCCAGCCAATATGGCAGTGAGGGCTCTTTCACGGGTTCTTGGTGTTATAAAAATGGGAGCTCCAGATGTTCACTGAAGGCCTGTGGGACACACAAGCTACTGGCGGTTTTTGGTAATTGCATTTCTGGCTTCTTTTCCAGCAAATGCTGGAGTTTTTTTTTAGGCATTTTCACATTACGTTCTCTGTAGGGGAAAAACGCCTATTAAAGGAGTTGTCCCAGGAAAAATACCTTAACCGTTTACAACCCAGCACCTGGATCTAGATACCTTTTGTAATCGTATGTAATTTAGTATAGGCACGGAGCTGTTCTGCTTATTCCTCTCTGTCCACCTCACTGAGATGGGTTCACATGCTCAGTTCTATCCTTTAGCTGACCCCAATTGTTTCGTCTGTTAAAAGCTGTGACCGTTACAAGGAGAGAGCTGCAGCAGAAAGGACAGGCCCTCTGACAAAGGACACTCCCTCTGAGCTGTGATCGGCAGAGCGCTGCAGCAGGGAGGACACACCCTCTGAGAAAGGACGTGCTCTCTGAGCTGTCAGCTTTAGGAAAATCTAGCAGAGGACTTGGAGCAATGAATAGGGAGATCTCTGGATCCCTATCCACCGGGCTGGTTCTAGCTTTGTTAGATTAAACAGATTTTTATTTTTTTTATTTTTTTCACGCTAATTAATAGATTTTTTAAAAAGTTTTTACAGTAATCACGGGATAACCCCCTAAAGGCCCGATAATCAGTTAGATTATCAGGGGTCATTCCCGACAATCTGCCCGTCTAAATGTGCCGCCGGAACGCCCGTTCATCGGGTGAACCTGCCGTTCATGCAGGCCCCACCTATCATAGTTTTTGGGCAGCTGATCGTGCAGGAACGATGATTCTGTATGGGGACTGGCGATCCCTCATACTGTGGAGGTGATCGCCGCTTGTAAATAAAGCGGTCTCCTCCACTGAACGAGCAGCCGATTGTCGGGACGGAACGCTTCCTTCGTAACAATCGGCTGTAACATCGTGCAGTGTAAACCCGCCCGTAAGTAGTGATGTGAGGATCACTAATTAAACATGTAACTGCTTATAGATCCACATATGGGACCCTCACCTATGAGGAGACTAGGGGTCACAGGTTCCCAACAAGATGGGTAAATGTGCATGTGTGCGACTGTCTTATCTTATATACATTTTAGAACTGCACTTCTTCATTGACTCCTATGGGTAAAGTAGCTGGTGTGAATCAGCGGGGGCACGCTCATCTCTTTCTGTATCTCATGCATGTTATTGAAGAGGGCTACACACACACAAGATCTTGTCCAGACCCCAGTGAGACTTGAGTTCCGGTGAACACGTTTTCAAGTATTTTTGGCATATCTTGTGGATTCTTCTCAGTTTCTGCTCATATGTCTTGTGTCCGCCATTCAAAATGGAAGCCACAACGTCAAAGTTTTGATGTCAAGAATATTGCGGCAGCCTCCAACACAAATAACACAGACTAAGGGTTCATGCACATGACCGCGCCGTGTTTTGCGGTCTGCGAATTGCGGATCCACAAAACATGGATGCCGTCCGTGTGTGTTCCGCAGTTTGCCCATAATAGAAATGCCTGTTCTTGTCCAAAAAACGGACAAGAATAGGGCATGTTCTATTTTTTTTTTTTTTTTTGCGACCCCACGGTACGGAGCAACGGATGCAGACAGAGTGCTGAGTGCTGTCCGCATCTTTTGCAGCCCAATTGAAGTGAATGGGTCCTCATCCGAGCCAAGGTCAGCCCTAAGACGTAACTAAATTCAACCGAACAATGTTATAGATAAGGAAAATACAAAAATAAATTCACTTCCATAATGGGGAGACCCTCTTAAATGGGGCTCTCTGACCCCTTTCATAATGAATCAGGGCTTTTTACTCGATTTGTATTGAGTATATGCTGAATCTATTTTTTTTATACCGCCATACCGCAGGCAGTTGCCTAAAAGTAATGAGTGGGTTTAGAAATGCAGTGTGGGTAGAGATGTGGTTGCTTTCTTGGAGCTGTGAAGCTGAGGTTAAGCAGCTCCCCGAAGGCAAGACATTCCGAAGTACAACGCAGTCTGTATCTCGCAGACTTGCTGCGGGGTGTTTAAGGACAACCCTGTTCACCTGCATACTTCTATAGCCAGAGCTCTTTGAGTTGCTTTCTTGTATACACTGTATAGCAAGCTTTACAGGATGGACAAGGCCGTAAACCTCTGATGTGGCCATAGGCTGGCTCTATATACGTCTTACGGGAATATGGTGGGCAGTTATTAGTCGGTATGCTTTTTTCACTGTATAGAACAAGGGTAGTTGACCACGTTTTCCAACGCAGAGGGTCACAGTAAGCAGTATAACTCGCAGCAGTAGTGGAAGTCTTTGGGCGTTGTATCCAAGAGCATCTCCAGTGCCGGAACTAGACAGCACCATCCATGTTGTACTGGTTGGCGTTGGCAGCTGCGTTGTAGTTACCAGCACCAGCTTCCCCCACTTTACAGTGGATAGAGCTGTGTACTTCTGGGGCCGAATCTACAAGGTAACAGGGGTGCAGGGTATCGTACCAGATCTGAGCAGGCGAGGAACGTGTAATTACACCGCACCACTGCTAGATGGCAGGCATGTAAACATTGAAGAGGACGCAACGCTTGCATGAGCCTCACAACTCCCAGCACCCCCACTGATCCTCTGGTTGAAGAGGCCATGGGGCTGTTGCGAGTTCTGCATCCTCTTTATTTACCCGAGGATAAGTCATCAACATCCTGACACTGCACAATCCCTGTAACACAATGGCTTGGCTATGTTTTCCCTACATCCCAGTACAGAACCAAAGGCCCCTTTACTGGGGCTAGTGATCAGCCGAACATTCATTCCTGGCTATTGCCTCTTTTAGACTTGCCTATCAGTCCGCTCAGTTGCATCCCTAATGCCGGCAGCACACCTTCCCATGGAAACGGGACGTTCGGCCGACAAACAATGTCAGTCTGTGAGAGGAGAGTTTTGATCGAACAATCACAAGAATGATCGTCAGATCCCTCCTAATAATTGCAAAGTAAAAGTCCAAGTAATCCGAGCGCTATTCTCGTTTGGGAAACTTTTATAGCGTGTAAAAGAAAGTTACCGAAACAAGTATAAACATTAAGATAGTTAGGAATCCAGGGTGATTTCAGCTCTGAAGCCTGCAGAATATTGAATGCAGCTCTGCACTATAATGCAGGCTATATGGCTCAAAGCAATGTATTTACAAAGTTACTGTACCTAACTTTTCTCATATATATACTAAAAAATGATCTTCACCGTTGGGTCATAGTGTCGATAAATAAATGATTATTTGTAGATGCTTTTTGTGGCTTTTCACATCCAACAAAGAAATATGCAGTTTGGACATGATCCAGATTTTGACTGCTTAGTTTCATTATCCTCCCATTGTCTGACATTACTTACCGTAATTAGTTTTCAGCTACTCCTTATTTAGGAACTAAATCTCCCCAAGTAACTATTTTTAGGAGAATGCCTATTAGTGGGATGTTAGACCTGGCACACCTCAAGCAATGGAAAATGAATTGTTAAAGGGCGCATGTGACACGCCTCTCGTATGGGAAGCTGCTCCCAGCTACTGATTCTGTACTCCATAGTTCATGCCTATCATGGCTTTCTGTATGTCAGGGTTAAGAAACAAGACAAACTGCTGTACACAGTGCCTATGGGAATGTTCACCCCTTGGACTCATTGTTACAGTCGTAGAGATTTTGGATGGCCGAATAGGGGGACTTAGATCATGTTCTTTTGACCATGGCTAAATATGTGGACTTAGACCATGTTCTGTTGGCCATGGCTAAATAGATGGACTTAGACCATGTTCTGTTGACCATGGCTAAATAGGTGAACTTAGACCATGTTCTGTTGACCATGGCTAAATAGGTGAACTTAGACCATGTTCTGTTGACAATGGCTAAATAGGTGGACCTAGACCATGTTCTGTTGACCATGGCTAAATAAGTGGACTTAGACCATGTTCTGTTGACCATGGCTAAATAGGTGAACTTAGACCATGTTCTGTTGACCATGGCTAAATAGGTGGACCTAGACCATGTTCTGTTGACCATGGCTAAATAAGTGGACTTAGACCATATTCTGTTGGCCATGCCTAAATAGGTGAACTTAGACCATGTTCTGTTGACCATGGCTAAATAGGTGAACTTAGACCATGTTCTGTTGACCATGGCTAAATAAGTGGACTTAGACCATGTTCTGTTGACAATGGCTAAATAAGTGGACTTAGACCATGTTCTGTTGACCATGGCTAAAAGCTGGACTTAGACCATGTGTCTGTTGAGCCATGGCTGAATATAGGTGGACCTAGACCATGTTCTGTTGGCCATGGTTAAATAGGTGGACTTAGATCATGGTCTGTTGACCATGGCTGAATAGGTGGACCTAGACCATGTTCTGTTGACCATGGCTAAATAGGTGGACTTAGACCATGTTCTGTTGACCATGGCTAAATAGGTGGACTTAGATCATGTTCTGTTGACCATGGCTGAATAGATGGACTTAGACCATGTTCTGTTGACCATGGCTAAATAGCTGGACTTAGACCATGTTCTGTTGGCCATGGCTAAAAAGCTGGAATTAGACCATGGTCTGTTAGCCATGGCTGAATAGGTGGACCTAGACCATGTTCTGTTGGCCATGGTTAAATAGGTGGACTTAGATCATGGTCTGTTGACCATGGCTGAATAGGTGGACCTAGACCATGTTCTGTTCACCATGGCTAAATAGGTGGACTTAGACCATGTTCTGTTGACCATGGCTAAATAGGTGGACTTAGATCATGTTCTGTTGACCATGGCTGAATAGGTGGACCTAGACCATGTTCTGTTGACCATGGCTAAATAGCTGGACTTAGACCATGTTCTGTTGACCATCAGCTTTCCTTTCTGACACAGACAGATGTAACAGGTATCTGTGAGAAAGCTGTTCTTCCATGTTGGGTTTTTCAAGTTGTGATCAAGTCCTGTAGCTGAGAAGTCGTTGGGGAAGAACAGATCTGCACCCCATCAATGGAAGCCCAGACCAGCCCACAGATCATGGCACAGATCAATTAGCGATTAGTTGTTTTAGCTTATGGCGTTGTCATCCAAGACCACAACCTTGAAAGACCAGTAATGAATGTCAGTTTGTTCAGAGAAAGGCTGTTTAAACCCTTAAAGGGATGTTCCCATCTCAACCATTCATGGCTTAGTTTGGAATACATGTAGCATGCAGCAGCCAGAAGTGGCCAGGATTTTGGAAACACTGTATCTTAGTCCACTCAACCCTTTCTGTAAACTACTGGTAGATGTATACAATGTGTATTCCAATTTTGGAATATCCCATGAATGTAAGGGCTCATGCCCACAAATGTAAGGGTGCCCGTGCTGCAGACAGCAAATAGTGGTCCCCAATGCACAGGCACTGGTCGTGGTGCGGATTCGAACCCATTGACTTAAATAGATAGGATAGGACATTTCTTCTCTTTTGCGACATGGACCCTAAAGTCCACAGAAATGCTTAGTAGTGCTTCAGTGGGATTCCGATCCGTGCCTTCCGCAAAAGATAGGACATGTCCTACCTTCGACCGCTTTTTGCGGATCACGGACCCATTCAAGTCAGTTTACTGGCCGTAATATGGGCACAGGGCCTTTACGTTCGTCTGCATGAGCCCTAAGGGCTCTTTCACACGAGTGGATGTCATGCGGGTAATCTGCTGCGTGAAAGAGAGCCAAGCCCCGTTCCGTAGAGGAGAGACATGGAGCATTAACATGATTAATAATGCTCCATGCCTCACTGTGGTCTTTTTACTACAAAATCACAGTGAGATAAAGTTGTCACCGTGATTTTGTAGTACAAAAGGTCACATCGAGGCACGGAGCATTATCAATCATGTTAATGCTCCATGTCTCTGCTGTCCGGAACGGTCTTGGATCTCTTTCACGCAGGGGATCAGCTCGTGTGAAAGAGCCCTAAGGCTGCGAGTTTTCCGTGCGGGTGCAATGCGTGATGTGAACGCATTGCACCCACACTGAATCCTGACCCATTCATTTCAATGGGGCTGTGTACATGAGCTTTTTTTGCAGCATGTTCTATATTCTGCGTTTTTCACGCAGCCCTAGCCCCATAGAAGTGAATAGGGCTGTGTTAAAAACGCATTGCATCCGCAAGTAAGTGCATTTCGTTTTTTACTGATGGTTGCTAGGAGATGTTGTTTGTAAACCTTCAGTTTATCATGCGCGTGAAAAACGCATCAAAATGCATGGCACCCGTGCGGAAAAAACTGAACAACTGAACGCAATCGCAGGCAAAACTGAATGGCTTTGCCTGTGAAATCGCACAGTTTTCACTGAACGCATCCGCAACGCATCCGGACACGCTCGTGTGAATGGGGCCTAAGACTCACCCAAGACCTGTGGTTTGCACTAAGTTTTCTCCTACAGCTTTGTAGCCAAAGCAGATCTTCTGGTTTCTCTCCCTCTTTTCCTTTTGGCGAAATTGAGGGAACCAAAATTTATTGTCCATAATTCTGACAATTTCTGGCAGATAATACATTTTGTATATTCTTGGAAATAACCTCTAACAGATGAATATTTTTCTTTTTCTGCCATGTTTTTGCTCTCTAAATCTTAGCGGTTGCTACTGGAAAAATAAACGTTCACATCTTGCTCCTCATTTTCTGACTACTCTTACTTGAAATCCAATTTCCTTAGCTGCAGTCATGGCATTAATTCGGGCTTGCTGGTCTAGAAGAAAAGGCAGCATTTCCAGGCTTGCTAAGATAATTATAGTCATTCTGCTGAATTGAGTTGTTTGGACAAAGATACACAGGTATTTAAGAAAGCTAAAAATGTTCTTCTGCATCCAAGTCTGTCATTTCTCGTGGGCTGCATCCCACTCGTTCGCTTTGTGATTTTAATTATTTCTCCTATTGACAGTTTTTAAAGCAAAATCCCATTTTTATTTTTTTTTGCATAACTGTTTATGAACATGTTGTGGTTCCACAGGGCATCTTCCCATCTGCTTTGAAGGCTATGTCGCAGATTCCTCCAAAAAAGAAGAGTCCTGTACGTGTTTTTTTTTTTTTACTGCTATAAAAGTCGACTCCCGAACTGAAACCAGGCGGACCTTAGTATAGTTTGGCTCAGTTGTGGGCCCAGAATATTGGAAATGAGTAGAGCTGGTGTGACCATGCCCATAGTGGTCATAAAGGAAGAACTAAACCAGCCTGCGGCCCTCCAGCTGTTGTAAAACTACAACTCCCAAAATGCCCTGCTGTAGGCTAATAGCTGTAGGCTGTCTGGGCATGCTGGGAGTTGTAGTTTTGCAACAGCTGGGGAGCCTCAGGTTGGCCATCCCTGAAGTAGACCATGTGCCAAATGGAGGTATTGTTGGCTGCCTTGCACTTTGGGGACTGGTAGCGGGATCTGCCGGTGGATCACCGCTATTTGCCAGGCCTCACCTGTACATACTATTAGAAATGAAGAGCTTATTGAGGTACAGGCCAGCAATTAGCGGGGACCCACAGGCAGATCCCGCTGACGAATTGCATTGTGTATGGGCAGTCTAGAAAACCGGATGTTGTTTGTCCCGTGGGGTATGGCCACATGGCGCGGCTGTACAATGGTCAGACACTCCACTGATTGTTTTGTTTTTTTCTCTGTACGCATGCGATTAAGGCTACATTTTTACACTACCGGAACCAGCAAAAACGCTTCCGTTACTGATAATACAACCATCTGCATCCGTTATGAAGGTATCCGGTTGTATTATCTATAATATACCCACGACGTCATGTACTCCATTAAAAGTCAATGGGGGGACTGATCCGTTTTCTGTTGTGTCAGATTGTGTCAGAGTTAAACAGATCCGTCCCCATTGACTTGCATTGTGGGTCATGACGGATCCGTCTTGCTCCGCATCCCAGGATCGAAAGTAAACCGCAGCATGCTGCGGTTTTCTTGGTATGAGAACGGAACAGAATGCATTTTGGATCATTCCATTCTGTTCAGTTACGTTTTGTCCCCATTGATAACGAATGGGGACAAAACGGAAGCGTTTTTTTCTGGTATTGAGACCCTATGAGGGATCTCGATACCAGAAGATTGTGTGAAAGTAGCCTCACACTGGTATTGCTAAACCCGAAGGCAGATACAGCTAACCTGCATCTTGTTAGATGACTGAATGACAAAGCCGGGGACTTGCAGCATGACACTGTTTCTTCGAGCTAAGGAGCGTTGGTTTTCTGTCAGACAAACCCATTATTTCACAGTGCCCCTATTGTCCTTAATCACTCACGAGTGCAATACAAAGAAATTGCCTGGCATTAGTCATAGACCCGGTTAAACATAGGCTTCGTTCAGCAGGGTTCATACTTGGCAGGGAAACAAGTGTAGCTTTCCTAGGGGCCGTCACTGAGCTTTTGTACGCGAGTGCATAATGCCAGGTTCTTGTTTCTGAGATATTTCGCTATTGCGAGAGGAGGACAAAGTAATGTAGAATGGGGGACCAATCATTGAAGCAATGTTTTTAGGGTGCCAAAACACATCTAAAATTTTGGGGCGGAGGTTATGTTGCTTGACCCAAAGAAGAAGTAGTATGGCGTATAGAGCGTGGGCTATGCCGCTGTTCACTGTGTGTGTGAATTTCCATACTGTTCAAGAATGATTGTGAGTCTGGATGGGTTAGATAAGACAATGTGCATATCACTCAAGAGTATCGCTATATTGTGTGTTACCTGGCTGCTGGGTGTAGATAGTGCTCGAACTCCATGCATAGTGCATCATCTGCTCGCTGCACCTCCGGGACACCGATCCACCCTGAGGATGAAGCAGGCTTTTCCTGCATAGCCATGGTCCCAGCAGAGAGCTGCAGCCAACTCCACTCACTTGAAAGGGGCCTCTCTTCAGTTCCCTGTACTAGTGCTGGATTCCGTTCATTGGTGGCTCTGGATGGCATATGTTATAGGAGCGCTAACAAGACATGCCGGAGTGCCCCCTCCCTCTGTCTAATTGCTCAGATGCCAAGGACGCTGTTGACTGTAGAATCTGAAGGGTAAAATGGCCGTGATTGGAGTCCTTTCCGATCCCGACCACTGCAGGTGAGTGTCAAGCTGGCTTCTTCATTTGCATAAGCCCTGCTGATTGGCCAAAATGATTCTAACAGTCCTGCTGATTGGACAGAATGATTCTGTAGAATCTTTTAGCTCGTCTCTAGTCCTAACCTGTGTCCCTTAACAACCCCCCACTTACCTGTCCGGGATCCTGCTGTGCCCATGCCTCATTCCCAGCCACTTCTGGTCCCCAGGAAGTCTGGGCCCCAGTGGTCCCTGTCCTGGTTCCAGCGTGGAACAGGGCAGCAGTTCTGAAATGACAGGGCTGCGGATGGATGACTGTTTTTGTTCTTTAATTGGGCACCGGTTAGAACGACTGGTGTTGTCGGCTCCTCGGTTGTTTCCTCTCACCTCTACAATGCAATGAGAGCTACCGAAATGGAGAAGTGCTGGCCCGCTGGTGGTCCGCGCTTAGTCCCATCTCGCCTTTACTACAACCGCTTTAAGAAACGAGTTTTAAACAAAATGTAATTTTTTAGTGGAGAAATGTTTTCTGACTTGTTTATGCATCTTCTGATCTATGATGACTACGATTCTGTAAAGGAGTATGCGGTGTAGTAATTATCTATTAGATTCAGTATGTCGTCTTCAAGGTGATAATTGAGTTTCTATAAATGGAGCTCTAATGTTTGAGTGGTGTGACTCCATGGGTGAAAGCTGTCAAATGTAGTCATAACTTGGGTGTTCATCGCCATGTACGCGGATGCTGATGTCGAGAGGCAGGGTACAGGAAATTATATTGTACTGTGGTAATGAACAGCAGTGGGGGATATTCTGATCAGCTACAACACTATTACAAGATAAGAAATGGGTCTGAAGATGGGTGCTAATAGACTCTGGTTTCAGTGGATTTGCGGGAATAAAAAAGAAATTCTGTGTTTTCTTCTGTCACATTCAAATACTTTTGAGCATGAACTGCCCTTTTAATGTCTGGCCGCAGTATCTCAATGGGATTCAAGTCAGGACTAGTGTTGAGCGAACTTGTGTTTCAAGTTCAAAGTTCGGGTTATCGAAGAATCCCGCTATGGATTCCGCTACCACGGACCATAACGGAATTTGGAATCCATAACGGGATTTTTCGATAACCCGAACTTTGGACGCCAAACTTAAAAAAACAAGTTCGCTCAGCACTAGAGTTGAGCGAACTTCTGTTTTAAGTTCGGCTTCAGGTTATCCAAGCATCCCGTTATGGATTCCGCTACCACGGACCATAACGGCATTTGGAATCCATAAGGGGATTCTTCAATGAACCCGAACCTTGGACAACACGGAGGACCTGGGGTGACGTCACCGTCATGTGATCAGTGCAGGGGGCGTGGCTCAGCACTGGATCACCTCTTATCTAATCCAGTACTGAGCCACGCCCCCTCCACTGATCACGATGGGGACGTCACCCCAGGTCCTCCGTGTTGTCCAAGGTTCGGGTTCATTGAAGAATCCCCTTATGGATTCCAAATGCCGTTATGGTCCGTGGTAGCGGAATCCATAACTGGAAGCTTGGATAACCCGAACCCGAACTTTGGAAAACGAACTTAAAACAGAAGTTCGCTCAACTCTACTCAGCACTAGTCAGGACTTTGATTCAGGTGCTCCAAAACCTTAAGAGCGTTTCCCGGTCATAATTATACTTTAAGTAATTCCCCCAGCCTTCCCCCTGAAAAAGCTGCTGCCTCCATCTTCCACTCCCGACACTGTTTTCTTCCGGCCAACGACTGGGTTCAGCGGTGCATCTTGGGGCCATGGCCAACCAGATGCAAACAGTGCCAGGGCTGGAAGATGCGGAGGACCGGAGCAATGTAGAGCAGGTAAGTATGAGTCTTCTTTTTTCAGGAGGCAGGCAGGGGTAATTATTTAAAATATAATTATAACCGGAAAACGCCTTTAAACCCCCAGTGATCTGCCCAAATAATTTCTCCAAGCAGAAAAGGAACAAGTCCTGACTAGGCTGGCAGGGACAGTGTTCTTCTTAGGCCGTGTTCACATCACAGTTTAGCTTTCTGTTCTTCCGATCCGTCAGAGAAACAGAAACATAAAAAAAAAATGGATCTGTTATTTTGAGCATCAGTTATTATCAGTTTGTGTCACTTCCGTCAGAGATGTTATTTTTGATGGGAGAAAAAGTCCTTGAAATTTCGTATGGCCACTGGGTTAGTCAATAATCAATCTGTAAAGGGCTCCTGCTTTATGTTCTTTTTCTAATTTCCTGGTCCAGCTCACTGAGGCAGTTGCACATGCTTCGTTCCATCTTTCATCTGCTACCAGCCATATCCACTGCTAGAAGCTGTGACGGTGAGAGAGCAGCAGCAGAAAGGGCACACCCCTTGAGCTGCCAGCTTGAAATAAATCTAACAGACCAATGAATGGGGAGCTCTCTGGATCCATGTGAGGTACAGGGCTGGTTCTAGCTTTGTTAGAAAGAGATTGTCATGTCCTATATGAGGTTTAGTTTTGATTTTTTGCATTAATCACAGGATAACGCCTTTAAAGGGGTTGTTGCTAAGTTTTGAAGTTACTAACTGATCAGTGGGGGTCCAGCTGCTGACACCCCACCAATCCCAAGATCAGTTTTTCCAGTGGTCCCATAGAAATGAATGTAGCGGCAGGGGACATGCTTGACCTTCCGCTCCATCAGATCAGGGGAACAGAACCCTCGTTCTTGGGAGTGGTGAGGGTCCCAGCAGTCTGACCCCCACCAGTTAGTTATCCCCTACCTTGAAAACTTGGCACAACCCCTTTAAAGGGATTTTCTGAAATTGGTGGAGGTCTGACACCCAGGACCCCCGCTGATCAGCTGTTTGAGAAGGCACTGACGCTCCTGTGAGCACTGCGGCCTTTCTTTCAGCTTTTCATAGGCCGAGCGACGTCACGTTCATCATTCATGTGGCCTAGGTGCAGGTCACCCCCATTCAAGTGAATGGGGCCGAGTGCAATACCAATCCCAGCCACTATACAATGTACGGCGCTGTGAGAATGCTGCAGCCTTCTGAAAACAGCTGATCGGTGGGGTTCCTGGGTTTCAGACCCCACCGATCAGATTCTGATGACCTATCCAGTATTCCTAATTCCACCTGTGATAGTTATTTATTGTCATACACGGTGATAGGATAAATATATTAACATATGGTCGAAAGTGTATTTCTATTCTAAGCATATGTTCTAAGCCTCCTACACGCTGTTAGAGCTTATTTTATAATACAATTCCACTGTTCACAACTGAACCTTCTCCTCGTCATTAAAATGTCATTTTATTAAAAATTTATTAGAAATAAACCATTTTAAATAAAACCCCTCCCTTTTTTAATTATTAGTAGTATCAGGGTTTGATACATTCATTATCTTAGAAGATGTTAAAAAATTACTTGAGGAAACTATATTGTGGCCTTTATGGCATCTTTACCTCTTTGATATGGGCAGCATTGTAGGTGTGCAAATAGTCATGGCAGAGGTGTCGATTTCAGTTTAATTTCCAAATGTATTAGGCTATGTTCAGACGACGACATTTGTCGGGTGACATTTTGTCGCACTATTGTCGCGCTACAATTTTTATAATGGGAGTCTATGGTGTCGCATTGCGACATGCAACCTGCTGCGACTGCGACGCGACAGTCGCAAAAAATCCATTCAAGATGGGTTTTTCTGCGACTGTCGTGTCTAGGGATGTCCCGATACCATTTTTTTAAGACCGAGTACGAGTACCGATACTTTTATTTAAGTACTCGCCGATACCAATTACCGATACCTCATATAAACAGCGGCGCAGTTACTGATAGCAACGAAAACAATTAAAGTTGGAATTTGGTTGCTGTGGACAACGGCTTTTCTTTTCCTTTGTACAAGGGTAATAAATTAATAAATGGGAATATAATAGCGTTTTCAAACCAATGTGCCTCCAGGGGGATCTGTTTTTGGGGGATCTGTGGAGGACACACTGTTATGGAGGAGCTGTGGTTGTCACCGTTATGGGGGATCTGTGGATGACGCACTGTTATGGGGGATCTGTGGATAACACAGTGTTATGGGGGGGATCTGTGGGTGACACTGTTATGGGGGATCTGTGGATGACGCACTGTTATGGGGGATCTGTGGATGGCACCGTTATGGGGATCTGTGGATGGCACCGTTATGGGGAATCTGTGGATGGCACCGTTATGGGGAATCTGTGGACGTCACCGTTATGGGGGGACCTGTGGACGTCACCGTTATAGGGGAGACCTGTGGACGTCACCGTTATGGGGGACCTGTGGGCGTCACCGTTATGGGGGACCCGTGGGCGTCACCGTTATGGGGGGGACCTGTGGGCGTCACCGTTATGGGGGGACCTGTGGGCGTCACCGTTATGGGGGGCCTGTGGGCGTCACCGTTATGGGAGGACCTGTGGGCGTCACCGTTATGGGGGGACCTGTGGACGTCACCGTTATGGGGGACCTGTGGGCGTCACCGTTATGGGGGACGGCGACCTGTGGACATCACTGTTATGGGGGAGGGGACCTGTGGACATCACTGTTATGGGGGGACCTGTGGACATCACTGTTATGGGGGGATCTGTGGATGAGGCTGTAATGGGGGATCTGTGGATGACACTGTTAGGGGGCTATGTGGATGACACATATATAGCATCTTATGCTATATACATATACATGTCATCCACAGATCCCCCATTAGTGTCATCCAGATTACACTTGCGGGGGCCGGTGCAGCTTGACTCATACACCGGCCCCGCAGCTGCTATATTCTGTTTCATTACCCTAACTTACTGTGCCCGTGATTACTAACTGTCATGCGCAGTCCCTCCATGCTCCTGCCTCGCGCCTTCTGTAATCATAAAGTGGGCGGAGCGGGCAGGCGGGACATGAGGCCCATGGAGGAACTGAGAGCTCAAGCTGCCCGATTCCTCCATGCGCCTCATGTCCCGCCTGCCCGCTCCGCCCACTTTATGATTACAGAAGGCGCGCGGGGCAGGAGCATGGAGGGACTGCGCATTAATAGTTAGTAAACGTGGGCACAGTAAGTTAGGGGTAATGAAACAGAATATAGCCGCTGCCGAACCGGAACTTCCGGTATCGGCAGTGGTATCGGCGGCATTTTTACGAGTACAAGTACTCGTGAAAATGCTGGTATCGGTCCCGATACCGATACTAGTATCGGTATCGGGACATCCCTAGTCGTGTCGCAGCATGTCGCAATGCGACACCACAGACTCCCATTATAAAACTTGTCGCGCGACAAATGTTGCAGTGAAGTTGTGCCCTATTTGTCGCGCGACAAATGTCGTCGTGTGAACGTAGCCTTAGGCCTAATTCACGCGTCCGCAATCTACGTCCGCACCCGTTCTGAAAATTTGCGGAACGGGTGCGGACCCATTAATTTTGAATGGGGACGTGATGGAGGCGGAGAGCACACACTGTGCTCTCCGCATTTGCGGAGCACGCCGCCGATCTTCAGGACGGCGGTTCCGCAAAAATATAGAGCATGTCCTATTCTTGCCTGCAATTGCGGACAAGTATACAGTCATGTGAAAAAATTAGGACACCCTTTGAAAGCATGTGGTTTTTTGTAACATTTTTAATAAATGGTTATTTCATCTCCGTTTCAACAATACAGAGAGATTAAAGTAATCCGACTAAACAAAGAAAACTGAAGAAAAGTCTTTTCAAGATCTTCTGTAAATGTCATTCTACAAAAATGCCTATTCTAACTGAGGAAAAAGATAGGACACCCTTGCCCCTAATAGCGAGTGTTACCTCCTTTGGCTGAAATAACTGCAGTGAGACGGTTCTTGTAGCCATCTACCAGTCTTCGACATCGGTCTGAGGAAATTTTACCCCACTCCTCAATGCAGAACTTTTTCAGCTGTGAGATGTTTGAGGGGTTTCTTGCACGTACAGCCCTTTTCAAGTCACCCCACAGCATCTCAATGGGATTCAAATCTGGACTTTGACTTGGCCATTCCAGGACTCTCCATTTCTTCTTTTTCAGCCAATCTTTGGTTGATTTACTAGTATGTTTTGGGTCATTGTCATGTTGCATGGTCCAGTTCCGCTTCAGCTTTAATTTTCTAACTGATGGTCTCACATGTTCTTCAAGCACCTTCTGATACACAGTAGAATTCATCGTGGATTCTATGATGGTGAGCTGACCAGGTCCTGCTGCAGCAAAGCAGCCCCAAACCATGACACTTCCACCTCCATGCTTCACAGTTGGTATGAGGTTCTTTTCTTGGAATGCTGTGTTTGGTTTACGCCAAACATGTCCTCTGCTGTTGTGTCCAAATAATTCAATTTTGGACTCATCTGTCCAAAGAACATTATTCCAGAAGTCCTGGTCTTTGTCAACTTTATCTCTGGCAAATGTCAGTCTGGCCTCGATGTTTCTCTTGGAAAGCAAAGGTTTCCTCCTTGCACACCTCCCATGCAAGTTAAACTTGTACAGTCTCTTTCTGATTGTAGAGGCATGTACTTCTACATCAACAGTAGCCAGAGCCTGCTGTAGTTCTCGAGATGACACTTTAGGGTTTTTGGAGACCTCTTTTAGCATCTTGCGGTCTGCTCTTGGGGTGAACTTGCTGGGGCGACCAGTCCTGGGCATGTTGGCAGTTGTTTTGAAAGCCCTCCACTTGTAGACTATCTTCCGGACAGTGGAATGGCTGATTTCAAAATCTTTGGAGATCTTTTTAAATCCCTTCCCAGACTCATAGGCTGCTACAATCTTTTTTCTGAAGTCCTCTGACAGCTCTTTTGCTCTCACCATGGTGCTCACTCTCACTTCAACAGTCAGGAGCACACCAAACTAAATGTCTGAGGTTTAAATAGGGCAAGCCTCATTCAACATGCAGAGTAACGATCTACTAATTATGTGCAACTGGTGTGATATACCTGTGTGAGATCTGAGCCAATTTAAGAGGGAATACATGTGAGGGTGTCCTATCTTTTTCCTCAGTTAGAATAGGCATTTTTGTAAAATGACATTTACAGAAGATCTTGAAAAGACTTTTCTTCAGTTTTCTTTGTTTAGTTGGATTACTTTAATCTCTCTGTATTGTTGAAACGGAGATGAAATAACCATTTATTAAAAATGTTACAAAAAACCACATGCTTTCAAAGGGTGTCCTAATTTTTTCACATGACTGTAGGCATCTCTATAGGGCTGGTGGCAAGGTGTTTTGCATATCTGCAAACTTGCGGCTCCGCAAAACACTACGAACGTGTGAATAAGGCCTTTAAGGGGTCGAAAATAGAATACAGGTGATTGTCAGCAGTAGAGAAAATGAAAACATTAAAGGGATATTACAGGATATTAATATTGATGGCCTGTCCTGAGGATATAGTGTTGCTCCGTACAGTATTCTTAAAAAGTTTTATCACTCATTGTTTGACAAAGGCACATGCTTGTGCCGAAACGCGCGTCACATATGGGTGACGAATAAAGAAATTTTCTATACAAAGATTGCGGAGTGCCGGTCCATTCATTGCATTTGATCCTGGAGGTTGTCCGGATCTGGCTTAAAGGCAGAGAAATTCAAATTTTGAAAATTGCACTTTTTCTTTACATTTTTAAAGTTCAATTTTTTTTTATAAATAGGAACAAAAATTATTGAACAGAATTTACCACAAACGTAAAGTAGAATGTGTCACGAAAACCAATGTTAGAACCACTTGTATAGGTAAAAGCAATCCAAAGATATAACCTAAAGTGGCACATCGCAGGTTTGGTAAATGGGGCTACGTCCTGAAGGCCAAAATAGGAAGAGCTCTTAAGGAGTTAAGGCTACTTTCACACTTGCGGTGTGAAGATCCGGCTGCTAGTTCCGCATGACAACTGAAAGCATTTGGAGATGGATCCGGATGTGGATCCATCTCACAAATGCATTGTGAGTGCGGATCCGTTTTCAGACGGAGAGACGGATCCGTCTTGATTTTTTTTCCCACAGTATTAAAGGTCTGCGCATGCGCAGACCGGAAGGACGGGTCAGTCGTTGCGGTATTTGTAATGCCGGATCCGGCACTAATACAAGTCAATGGGAATTAATGCCAGGTCCGGCATTCCGTTATGTGTCGGAATTTTAGACAGAGATACTACCGCAGCATGCTGAACTGAAGACATCCTGATGCATCCTGAACGGATTTCTCTCCATTCAGAATGCATGGGGATAATCCTGATCAGTTTTTTTCCCAGGATAGAGCCCCGGCGACTGAACTCTATGCCGGAAAAGAAAAACGCTAGTGTAGAAGTACCCTAGGAGAGAAATCATGACGAAACCAGCAAAATAAAGGAAAAAGGTCTAAAAACATACAGTTTAGTGATAGAATTTCTGGATGTGGACCATCTGCAGTATTTCTAATCCATAGCTGGGTAAGGAATGATTGTGATTGTCTTCGATGTAATGTTAGGTGCTAGCATCTCCAGGTTCCCCGTTTACTGCGGCTCAATATATGTGGTAATTAGCTGATAATGGGCATTTTACTGTTCATCTACCATTTCTGCTCCTGGTTTATAATCATTCTAGCTGTGAAGGAAATCATCTCAACACGCACTGGCTTCATGGGGCGCGTGTGCCTATATACGGCAGCCAATCCGAGCACACAGAGGACATGTCCTATACTTATCCGCGACATGTGGACCGCGGATACATTTAATAGGTCTGCACCATGAGGCGACGTGCACACAGCCAGTATCCGTGGTTTGCGGATTGTTGTGTGCTTGAGGCCGAACCAACCCTCAGATACAACTGTAAGGCTTTTTTACACTGGGCAATTATCAGGAATGAACTTTTGTGGAAACGCTCGTTCCTGATAATTATCTATGGTGAAGGTGCTGATGATCCTCTGATGGGCGAGTACAAGCTCATTCATCAGGCGACCGTATGTTTCGTCCAGACTCCAAAGTCATCATTTGTGAGCTGCAGACCTCCTGTGTAAAGAGGGACCTGTATAGCAATCCAGGCAGTTTTCGGAAACAAATTTCCTGTAAAATCGTGAAGGACCTTTAGTTATGACAATAATTGGACCTTAATCATATATTGCAGATTTGGTCAGTAGTTTGCATCAGCCAAAATCAGGAGTTAATGCGATGAAGTAAATGATAAATCTTTCTCATGTGCTTAGTATCAAGTCCTGCTTTTACTTATGACCCAATATGCAATATGTGAATGAGGCCTTACTGGTTTTTAAGTCTATAAGTGACACTGTTCACTGACAGCAAACAGACCTTGAAGGGGTCTTCCAGGCATACAATGTTGATGACCTATCCTCAGGCTTAGGTCATCAAAATCTGATCGGTAGGGGTCTGCCACCCATCAGCTGTTTGAAGAGGCCGTGGCGCTATGGTGAGCAATGCAGCCTCCTCACAGCATATTAAGCACAGCGCCATATACTTTGTGGCACACATATGTACGTTATCTCTACATATAGTGGCCGTGTGTGGCCCAAAGGGCATGACGTCTCAGGCCTAAGGCCCCTTTCACACGGATGCAGTGCGATTTTCCCGCAAGGTTGCTAAGAGACGGGACCCGATCTTTATTATTTTCCCTTATAACACGGTTATAAGGGAAAATGATAGCATTCTCACTACAGAATGCTTAGTAAAATGTGCATTAAGGGGTTAAAAAAAAAACAAAAAAAAACTCACCTTATCCACTTGATCGCGTAGTTGCCGATCTCTTCTCTCTTGTTCAAGCATTAGCTGCCGGCTAAAGGACCTGTGGTGACGTCTCATCACATGGTCCATCATCATGGTGATGGACCATGTGATGAGCGCAGTGACGTCATCACAGGTCCTTTAGCCGGCAGCTAATCCTTGAACAGTTTGAAAAATCGCGCATTTTCCCGCAACGCACCCGCCTCTTATCCGGGCGTCAAACATGACGCCCGTGTGAAAGAGGCCTAAGAATGCCCTGGCCTCTTCAATCTTGGAGTTGGACCACCACCAGTCAGACGTTGATGACTTATCCTGGGAATTGGTCATAAATATTGTACTCAAAGAAAATCCCTTTCAAAATAGCGAGTCTCATCTAAAAAAAAAGTGTCCTGACCATAGCAACTGAAGACATAGAGGAAGTGGATCTTCAGCGTTTACAATGGGCAAGAAAGATGCCTTTTTTGTGTGAGAATTTTGATACATGTGGAATGTGATATATTAGAAAGTTGCATTGTTTCATTATGCAATGATTAGGTTTCAGTTGCATAAAACCAGAAATCTGCGTTCACGTTATGGGAACAGAAACTAGTAATAACATCTTAAATAGCGATATTCCAGATGACAATTCAAAACTGACTTGTTCCTGTTGGGCCGAGCCTGGCTGATTGTGTGACTTACCTTTACCTCTGGTTCAGGATAAGTAATACATTCTGATCGTCATCTGGCTGTGTTAGCTGAGCTGGAAAAGAAAGATGTATTTTTCACAAAGCTGCAGATGGCTTAAGAAGCCCAAGGGGGTTTTTCTCCTGATTTGCCCACATGGAGAGAAATCGTGAGCATGCCCATCCTAAGGAACGAGGGAAAACGCCAGGCATTTCAGAAAGTAAGCACACCATAAAGGAATTGACCAAGTCCTTGTCAGATAGTTGTTACAGTCAATCTCCAGGGTAAGGGCTCATGCACACAGCTGTATATATTTTGCAGTCTGGATGACGTCCACGTGCAATCCGTAT
The DNA here is from genome assembly GCA_033119425.1 of Bufotes viridis. Taxonomy (NCBI): domain Eukaryota; kingdom Metazoa; phylum Chordata; class Amphibia; order Anura; family Bufonidae; genus Bufotes; species Bufotes viridis. Next base: position 363,023,620 of record CM065592.1, on the reverse strand, counting down.
TTTGCGTAACGGAACAGCTGGCCCCTAGTAGAACAGCCCTATCCCTGTCCGTAATGCAGACAATAATGGGACATGTTCTGTTTTTTTGTGGAACTGACATACGGAAACGGAATGCACACAGACTAACTTAAGTTTTTTTTTTTGTCGAGCCCATTGAAATGAATAGTTCCGCATACGGTCCGCAAAAAAACGGACACGGAAAGAAAATACGTTTGTGTGCATGAGCCCTAAGGGTGGACTTCACACACAATAGGGCATATTTACTAACCTGATAGTTACAGACAGTCTAATCTATCACCCTGCATGATGCTGGACAACAAATTTCGTGTAGACACTTTAGTCTAATTTGACACCTCCTCTTGGTTGACTTCCTAAATCTTGCCGTAGATGTCGTGTATATTGGTACATCTTAAGCCACGTCCCTTTCTTGTAGAGCCGCATCCCTTTCCTACTAGGTCACACTCATTGCTGAAAAAGGCATAAAAAGTGTCTAAAGCACAATAAGCCTCGTTCACACTTCCTTTTCGCGTCCGTGAAAAAATCAGTCCATGTAGAATCCGTGTTTGGTCCATGTGTCCTTTTTTTTTACCCTCCGTGTGTCATCCGTATTCCACGGATGCTGCTCAGCTAAAAATGAACTTCCAGAGCATCTCCTATCAGTGGTCAGTGAAAAACAGATCTTTGGTCCACATCAAGTAGTGCATGTTTCTAAACAAATTTTTATTGACCCACGGTCAGTAAAATAATACTGATGTGTGAACAGACGCACTGAAATAAATGGGTACGTGTGCTGTCCGTGGAAAATGTGGACAGCACACGTCAGTGGAAATGTGAACCAGGCCTAATTGTGGTGCAAAGCATAGATGGCAGATTTTTGGGGACAAATGAAACCATTTTAATCAATTTTTAGAAAATGTATTTTTCCTGGCAAACTTCCTGGCCTTATCTTGCCCAAAAACGCTGCAGCAAGAAGTTTCATGAAAGTCTTACTGAGCTTTTTTCAGAACTCCCACAGAAGTGAACGTGGATTGGCGCACATGCATGGCTACCTCTCCTAATGAAGGCCCCAGGCCTGCCTGCAGTATATGCCAGTGCATGCCTAGCCTAGCCTGCTGGTGACTGACAATATAATGCATAATGTAATATAAAAGTGATGAAAAGATTGTTAATAGCCCCCTTGTGGGACTAGTAAATGGTTAAAAACAAAGTTTTATTAAATAAAATAAAATTTCAAGTAAAAAAAATAAATTTTTTTTTAATTTAAAAAAGCTAACTCCCCCCGACGCTGGACGTTTTCAGTAGAATAAGTTGGAGTGGCCCACGCGTGTGGGGCGACATTTCCAGCCTCAGCCCCTTTAAGGTCAAAAAGTTGAATCTTGGTTTCATCAGACCAGAGAATCTTGTTACTCACAGTCTGAGACTTGTTTAGTTTTTTTTTTTTTGCAAACTCCAGGATTTCATGTATCTTTTACCCAGGAGAGGCTTCTTTCTGGACACTCTGCCATGAAGCCCAGAGTAGTAGAGTACTGCAGTGATGGGTGACCTTCTGGAAATTGCTCCGATCTTTGGAGCTCAGCCACAGTGACTATTATTTTCTTGGTCGCCTCTCTTACCAAGGCCCTTCTCCCCTGATTACTTAGTTTGGTGAGGTGGCCAACTCTCAGAAGATCCCTGGTTGTACCACATCATTTACACCAATATGCCTAACAGCATTGCCCCACAGCATACACATTTCCAACATACCTGTGTATACGTTGTGTCTTTATTCCATATCCATAAAACGCGCTTTTATTCTGCTGGAGCCTTTCAGAACCGCAAAGCCCGCTCAGCTGGGATCTTGGAAGTTGTTTTTCAGGAGAATAAAAGTGCTTTTCCTGGACATAAAGTATACACAGGTATGTTTGAAATGTGTTTGTAATCTTTTGTGGGGCAATGCTATTGGTTATATAGGTGAAAATGGTGTGACAGGCTCCCTTTAAGAATCATGGAGGCCACTGTGCTCCTGGAAACTTTCAGTGTGGCAGAAATTGTTTGTACTCTTCTCCAGATAATCCTGTCTTTGAGCTCTACAGGCAGTTCTTTCCTGCATTGTCAGCTGGGAGACCTTATTTAGACAAGGCTGTGTGTGTCTTTCCAAATCATGTCCACTCAACTGAACTTACTGCAAGTGGACTGAAGTCAAGGTGTAGAAACATCTCAGATGATCAAGAAAATTTGCAGGCCCCAGAGATAAATGTCAAGTAGCAAAGGGTCTGAAAATGTAGGTTCGTGCAAAATTTTAGCTTTTCCTTTTCAGGGCCTGAAGACTTTCCGAATGCTCTGTATGCTAGGGACAGTGATCTGCACTGGGGACACAGAATATACAATGTAGAACCGCCCTGGGTGGAATGTATGCCAACAGAATTTGAGCATGTTCCTCCTTTCCATCATTTAACATACCACCAGCATAGGAAAGCTGACCCTATGCATGGTTCACTGCCCAGAATCGCTGTATGGTGCTTTTGTTAGGTATTTAGTGTTGTCTCCAGTCCACTAGTATTGCATTATACTTTATATTGCATCTAATTGAACAAGATTTCTTCTCAGTTTCATGAGGAAAGAGAATTCAGCGTGTGGCAATTTACCTTGCTGTATTTGTCGTCCTGCGCTAATGGCTCCGTTAATCAGCTGATTTATGCCAGCCTTTATAAGCGTGTGCGACAGACACCATTGTTAATATAATTTAAGCTATGCCGTTAGGTAATTGAATTTCTTTCTAGTTGCGTTTCAGATTAAACATCTTTGCTTAGAGAACTACTAATGCCTAGCTAAGTTCAGTTTTATCAGTGCTCCCCTCTTAGGGTATGAATACACGGCGCGGTTGTGCATCAGGCACGTTGCGGTCCAGTGCAGAACAGCCATACGGACCATTTAACGGGCTGTAATTGTTAAACGAATGAGTCAGCACTATTTAGTTGGAGGCCACATGGCCATTAACGATGCAGACAAACTAAACAGCGTGGTCTCACTAGTTCAATTAGAGCCCGCTGCGACACCAACACGACCGTGCCGTGTGGTTGTACCCTAAGACACAAGGGGAGAAATGTCAGTACAGTTTTTAAAGGGGTTTTCCAACTGTGTTATCCTAAGGATAGGTCATCAGTATTTGATTGATAGGGGTCCCACAGCCGGGACCACCGCCGATCAGCTGTTCGCAGCTTTCCAAGCACAGCGCTATACATTGTATGGCAGCAGTGCTTGGTATTGCAGCTTAGCCCCATTCCATTCAGTGGAACTGAGCTGTGTCCAGGCCACGTGACCAATGAACGTGAAGTCACTGACTTAGGGTAGGCTGTGCGAAGGCCACAACCCTTACTATAGTGCTATGGCCTCCTCAAACAGCTGATTGGTGGGGGTCCCCCGAACAGGAGACCCAGATCATTTTTCTTTTTCTGACGAAATAAACATGTGAGGGCTAATATATTAGATTCCTCTCTAGTGATAATCGTTTTCATGCTTTAAGGCCTCATATCTCGGGCTCTGTAGATGATAGAGAGTTGTTTGAAAGCTGGTAATCTAAGCTTTAAAACAAGAACCACAGCTTTATCTCTTCTACATCGGGAGATTTAGTGTGTGGGGGAGGGGGGGGGATTATCTTGTTGGAACAACATATCTTTTCAGTCAAAAAGGCAGTGGGGCTGGTTCTACAATATCCTGGACATACCGAAGGCCAGTCAGTGCTCCCTCCACAAATAACAGATGGGAATTGTTTTTGTAGCTAACGGTGTCCCACACCATGACACTTGGTGCTGGTACTGTATGTCTACATACTATGCTTGATGGCAGTAGGCCCTGTCCAGCCTGCAAGTCTAATGTGATCTGGCCTTGTTTGAAAGCTTTAAAACGGGATCAGAATCACAATATTAACTTCTTTACATCAAGAGATAAAGCCTTTAGAAATGGGGACTGGAGTGACAGCAGTCAAGGTGAAAGCAGTCTTTAGCTGCTTTCTCTCCAGATCCAATTTCTAAAGGCTATATCTCCCAATGTAGATGAGATAATACTGTGATAATTTTGATTGCCAACTTTTAAACAAGACCAGGCCCATATCTCTATCTTTTACAAAACCCTAGATATGAAGGCTTAAATCGGCTCACCTCTCCTCACCCTTCTGCCCAAACTCTGCTCAGACTGAACTGTTAGATTATTTTCCCAAAGCCAAAACTGTTAGGGGGTTAAAAAGGACCTTTCACTACGAAATGCAGTTGCAATACCTAGAACAGCCACTACTAAAAGTACAGTTTTCTGAGCTTGAACAGTGTCTGGACTGGTGTCAATAAAGAAGAGGCTGCAACGCATAAGTGTGCCATGGCCCCTTGAGGCAGCCACAGTCTTTGTCACAATTGTGTCAGGGATATTTCCCGTCCTGAACGCTGTTTCTGTGACACGGACCTACAGCATTATGATGATTTATAATGCCTCTAATGATTCATACCGAAGGCATTATGGGAGTACAAATCATTCGGGTGGAGATCTGGCAGGAATTATAATAGTGTGGATCCCATGTCATAGGAGTAGCATTCAGGATGAGAAATACCTTAGGCACACACAGACACAGCGTATTTCCTCGCACTGAATACACTTGTGTAAAATCGGCCTAAGGCTACTTTCACATTAGCGTTTTTTGCGGATCCGTCGTGGATCTGCAAAAACGCTTCCGTTACATATACAACCGCATGCTTTCGTCATGAATGGCTCCGGTTGTATTATGTCTTCTATAGCCATGGGGATCCGTCATGAACTCCATTGAAAGTCAATGGGGGACGGATCCGTTTTCTATTGTGTCAGAGAAAACGGATACGTCCACATTGACTTACATTGTGTGTGATGACGGATCAATTTTGCTCCACCACATCGCAGACAGAAAAACGCTGCTTGCAGCGATATTCTATTCGCGATGGGAGCGCAACCAAACGGAACAGAATGCATTTTGGTGCGTTTCGTTCAGTTTTGTCCCAATTGACAATGAACGGGGACAAAACTGAAGCGTTTTCTTCCGCTAATTGAGATCCTATGACGGATCTCGATAGCGGAATTAAAAACGCAGATGTGAAAGTAGCCTAATCCTGGTCCCTTTCATTTTTGGATGACTGAGCGGTGGGGTACAAGGACGGCGTGGTTAGCCTCCTATTGCAAACAGCAGTAGGGTAGGGATTCTGCTACAGCCAGTTGTCTTACAACCGGAGGTCGATCTCATGTGTCTTTTGTGAGGAGGGTGGAAAATTGAAAAAGCTCCTGGGACACATACTGTATTTTCCACAGTTTTGATTTGCTATGTGAGTCCGAACAGGACGAAAGGAAATTAAATGTGATGTTCAGTAAAATCTATCCTTAGAAAAAGTTACATTGTGAAAATGTGCCATAATGTGTCATAAATTTCCATGGTAACCGTGGTCATTATTTTCTCCTTATCTGCCGGTATGTAGATTTCTTGCTTGCTGCTTGTGCATGCCATTCTGGAATGTAATATTTTATACTCATCCTGTGGATGTAGACGCTAGCCGTCCACATCCGAAAGAGAATGAAGGATTATGAAATTGCATATTATTTGCTGCCCTTTTTATATTTTAATTGACTATCCATATTAAAAAAGCACGACATTTCCCACCTTCACACTGGCAACAAGAGCAGACGCAATAATCCGACATTTCCTGTTTTTTTTAACTAAAGGAAGCCATGCTGATTCAACATCGGCCAAACCCGGTGATTTTGGAGGGAACAGTCCACCGTCTAGTGCCAAAATGACCCCTCAGAAAGTCATTGGGGGCTCCTAATTTAGTATTTTATCTTAGTGAGTGATGAAGCTTAGGTAAATGACTGTAACGAATATGGTTTCCCTCTAGGGCCAGATACGTATGTCTGCATCAGCCTTTCTAAAATTGTGATACTTGATTGGATTGATTGATCGGCAAATTGCCTTACACAAGGACATATGAATGTAGAAAAGGCGGGGGTCTCTGAAAGCAGAGTTGTGGACGTCACTTCCTATGCCACACGGCCAGATCTTTTCCGATAGTGGCAATATTCCTTATTCATTTTTTTTCCCTCAAAAAAAGAATCAGTTTAGTCATCCAAAAGTCGTGATAACGGTCTTGAAATTGAGGAACTTGGTAAGTAGATTGCATTCACAGCTTATAGCCACTTCCTGTTTACACCATCATTCTCAATTCTATTTTCTACTGAGATCACGTCGCTCGGCATCCACAGCACTGACATAGCGGCATACACTGTACCAGCCACTGTGCAGTTTAATATACGGTAAACAAATGGCTCAACGTTTCAGATTTGCAGATCAGAACACCTAGCAAGCAGTGGCATTGTGCAATGGTATGTGCACTCAATAGAATGAATCCAATGATATTTGTCAGCGCTGGATAGAAGTCTCGCCACTGACACAGTTTATGGGTTTATACTACAATAATCAGTGCAGAAGAAGGAGTAGTATATCTGAAGCTCTCCTGTAAGGCACTGGAAGTCCCAGGGTCCCTCTCCAGCCTCTGTTTACATTGCTGCAGCAATTATACGCCATACCAACACATTAGTTCTGCAGCCGTCGGGACCCCCCAACCGTTCCCAAGAGTGGTGTTTGCCTCATGCCTGTTCCCACTGGGGATGTGGATGCACATGTTCCATGAATGGGAGATACAGAACCAGCTAAGTGTGCAGTATAGCATTATTTTCTCACTAGAGGGCTTGTGCCACTAATAAACCTTATCCCCTATCCACAGGATAGGGGATAAGTGTTTGATGGCTGGCAGTCAGACCTCAGGGACCATCAGTGATCACTAAGGGTACTTTCACACTTGCGGCAGAGGATTCCGGCAAACTGTATGTAAACGCATGTCATCTTTTCTGACTGATCAGGCATTTTTGCAATGCCGGATCCGTTTTTTCAGTGTCATCCGGCAAAACGATTCCGGCATTTATTTTTTTCACAGTGTTAGAAGTCTGCGCTTGCGCAAAACGGAATGCCGGATCCGTCGTTGCGGTATTTTTAATGCTGGATCCGGCACTAATGCAAGTCAATGGGAATTAATGCTGTATCTGGCATGTGCTCCGGCAAACCGCAGCAGACAGTGACTGAACTGATAGATCCTGAACGGATTTCTCTCCGTTCAGAATGCATGGGGATGTGACTGATCAGTTTTTTTCTGGCATAGAACCCCGACGACAGAACTCTATGCCGGAAAAGAATAACGCGAGTGTGAAAGTAGCCTAAGAACGAGGGTCCGTAAGTGCAGCTGAACTGCCCAGTGAGAATGAAGCTGTGGTGCAGATGTGCGTCCTCCACTCCAGTCACTTCTATGGGACCACTGTGAGCACTCTACTTGGCTGTCCCACAGAAGTCACTAAATCGGAGGACACACACGCTCACCACCCCTCCATTCTCATGGGGCAGTTCGGCCGTTAAATACTTATCTCTGTGGATGAACGAACTTGCATTTTACAAGTTCGGGTTCGGATTTTATTACAATTCCGTTTTGGATTCTGTTAGCACGGACCATATCGGAATTTTATGACGGAATGCATAACGGACGAACCAGACGGATCCGTTATGCGGCCCATAGACTTTTATTATGACAGAATGCATAACAGGATGCCTCTTAAAGGCACTCCGTCATAGAATTCCGCTATGGCCGGTGCTAACAGAATCAATATTGGAATTGTAATAAAACCCGAACTTGTAAAACATAAGTTCTCTCATCCCTACTTATCTCCTATCCTGTGGATAGGGAATGTGTGATCAGTGGCACAACCCCTTTAAACACTCTTGACACCATGGAGGATTAATTTATTGTGGTTAGGGTTCTTTCACACTAGCGTTTTTAATTTCCGGCATTGAGTTCCATCGCCGGGGCTCAATACCGGAAAAAAACGCTTTAGTTTTATCCTAATGCATTCTGAATGGAGAGAAATCCATTCAGGATGCATCAGGATGTCTTCAGTTCAGTCACTGTACGGCGCTTTGGACGGAGAAAATACTGCAGCATGCTGTGGTTTTATCTCCGTCCAAAATGCCGAAACACTTGCCGTGTTTCTACAAATGCTGTCCGTTTCAACACAGATTGCCGGATCCGGCAGGCAGTTCTGGCGACGGAACTGCTTGCCAGATCCCTCTACCGTAAGTGTGAAAGTGTCCTTACCCCGTCTATTTTAGAAAATGCTTCTCGCGTACAAAAGGAAATGGATGCAACAACCCCATTTGTAATATTGGATACGTCATAAATGCTACAGTAGAGAATACCCCTTTAAATCCGACTTTGAGGGGGCCTAGTGTTTCGGTCCAGGTGCTGACCGAGGGGACTGTGACAGTAGTTTTCCAGTATGAGTGAAATTCAAGGACCTTTTTGCTCTCCGCCTTTTACATATACATATGATCGAGCATTCTAACAGGGCTGTCATTCCTCGGCGCCTCATCATCTAGGTTCACGGCTGTTACAAGGCTTCTTTTTTATCCTCCATTATTATGCTGCGTGGCTTAACAAGGCTGTATACAGGTCTCCTAATCCACTGATCGCAAAGCCATTTAAAATGCAGGGAGATGTAATGTGGTTAAAGCCGAAATAATCCCTGGGAATTCAAGGCAGGTCCACGGACAAACAAGCCGCTTTATAAGGTGCTCATCTTTAAATACATTCATTACAGATGTTATGTGTACATGGTAATGAAGAGGCCACGGACACCTTCTTCTCAAACAGACAGGATCATTTTTAGGCATTTGCAATAATAAATCTCGTTTAAAGGACTTCTCCAACGAAATGCATTTTTTGGAACAAGAGTAGCACATGGCCCTGTATGAGAGGTCTATCTGATCTCCTGAACGGTCAGGACCAAGCAGGGAAATCGTTGTGAAACAAAACCCTCGGGAATCCTTTTCCCTGGGTTGTCCTTACACAAGTTGTCCAACTAAAAATGCATTTTATTTATTTTTTAAACTTCTGATTAAAGTTGCACTCGGACACCTTTAATATGGCTCTGTGTGGGTGCTGCTGTATACTTAATGCCAAGAATGGTCTGGACAAAGCAGGGAAACCTTTCCCAAACAAAACCGTTGGGAAAGGTTTCCCTGTTTTGTCCTTACAGGATCTGCTCCCATTCTTGTTGCGTTACATAAGGCTGTTACGGCCATCCGAATGCAGCCCATTTATGCAATCTGAGATGGACATTGGCACAGCTTGACTTCTGAACAGCTGCTTTACCCCTTGGTCTACTGCCAGGGCCAGCATACTGACTAATCTTTGAGCGGAACTGTTATAGTGACACTCCAGTTCAAGAAAAAAAAACACATCGTATTAGCTGGTGAACACAACACTTACCTGTGCCCTCCTTCTGACCATTTTAATTGTAGATCCGGTGATTCCGAGGCTCCTGTTCTGTCATCTAGAATGACCGCACCGCATTGGTAGCCCAGGACACGTCCGACTTGTCCAGCCCTGCTCGTGAATTGGCCAACACTGCTCACGTGGGTAACGCCGGCCAGTCTGAGGACTGTAGGGAGTGTCTTGGACTACCAAATGCACAGTAGGCATCAGGCAGTCTTAGAAGTGGTGACAGAGGCGTCCAGGAGTCTGCGGATCTCAGGCTGAAAAGGAAGTCACTATATAAGTAGGGATGAGCGAATCGACTAAGGATGAAACATCCAAAGTCGATTCGCATAAAACTTCGTTAGAATACTGTATAGAGCGAGTGCTCCGTACAGTATTAGAATGTATTGGCTCCGATAAGCTGAAGTTATAACTCTGCGAAGCCTCGCAAGACATTGGGTAATAACTTCAGAAATTCATTTCTGCTGTAAAAACCTTTTTACCGAACTCTAGTTCGGTTTCAAGGTACCGCATGGTATATAGAAGTGTTATATTCGTTCCCCAAAAAATTTGAATTTCCCAGACAGGATTGTCTAGAAAGTTTTTAGAACATTTAGGGCAGATTAAAACTTTACTTATACAGAAGTGGTGATGTCGCCTCCATTGCGCACATGACTGCTCAGCCAATCACTGGTCTCAGAGACCTGAACAGGTCCGGTCTCACAGATCCAAAGTCCTGGATTTTACACTTGCTGGTTGAATAGGTAGTGTAAGCTAAGGTCATTTTCTTAAAGGGACTTTGTCACAAGCGTCCTGAGTTATGATGCCTTTTCTTAATGTGCAAATTAGTCCTTTGGTGTAATGAGGGCGTCACCATTGCTCTTGTTGCACCCAAGCTCCACTCCTTTCCGTGGCTGACCAAACCCCCCCACCAGCTGCTTTGTCACTGCCTGGTCCTGTCAATCAAAGCAGCGAAGGAGGGCTGACCACAGAAAGGATTGGAGCTGGAGTGCAACAAGAGCAATGGTGACACCTTTGTTGCACGAAAAACCTAATTTGCATTTTAACAAAAAGAAAAACAGCATTTTAATCAAATTCCCTTTAAAACTTGAAACTTTCCACAGTGAAAGTGCTTTAATTGATAAAATTTGAATTTAGAGAGCTATGTATAGAAATAAACTGTTGCACTGAATCTACTTTGGTTTGCACAATCAGTATTATGCCTCTGTAGCAGTCAGCAGAGACATAAGGGTATTTTCACACTTGCGGCAGAGTGATCTGGCAAGCCGTTCCGTCGCCGGAACTGTCTGCTGGATCCGTCAATCTGCATGCAAACGGAAAGCATTTGAAGACGGACCCGGCTACTCGCTTGTCATGCGAATAGACAGGTCAGTTATATATTTTTTTCACATTTTTAACATATCCAGCATCGCAGTATTTTGAATGTCGGATCCGGCACTAATGCATTCCAATGGTAAAAAATTCCGGCAAGTGTTCTGGAATTTTGGACTGAGATAATACCGCAGCGTTGTACCATCGCTCATCCCCATACTGAAGCACCGTTTGCCGGCAGCAGATCATGATTAGACCGCACAATCACCGCCAGAAAATCGTGATCTTTCAGCATGCATTTGCTAATTCATCAGGTAATCGGCGGCAGTATTCCACCGCCAGATGATCACTAACAGGTGTTACTACGAACACTCCTTAGTGATCATCTGGCATAAAATCTCATCTTCCCTCTCTGGTCAGAGTGAATCGTCTGACTTAGAAAGTCAGGTGAAGCTGTTTGCTGTGCTAAATGTCCAAACAGAGGAGGAAGTTAATGAGCCAAGACAGGAAGTAGAATCTATGGAGTAACTTCAAAAATATTAAAAAATCTGTTCTTTTATGAATAATAAAAATGCATAGAACATTCACATATAGGAAGTGTGTCATATAAATAGATCTGCACTGCTTGTTAAAATATAAGTAATGGATGCAATAAAGGACACATCACTTCCTGACTCAGTCTGTCTAGAGGGACGCACCCTTGTTGATGCGCACCACACTATCCATGTGAGTCCCCTGAAACTCCTTTGGCTGGAAAAATGGAACAGACATCCATTAGTGAAGTACAGTTAGTGGAGGTTAAAATACGCAAGATTTGTTTTTACTTATATGATACAAATAAAAGTATTGTGTCATAAGAAGGAAAACCACTACAAGTCGCCCGACCCGGGCTTCACACCAGCTTCATCAGGGGCTCACAGCTTCACTACTATGGATTTATAAGTCCATAATGAATCGATTGGGCGTTGGTAAACCACTTGACAATAAATAGCAATTATTTATGTCAAAATCCATATTCAAGCCCTTAAGTTGGAGGGCCCTATGGAGTATATCCAAAATACCTCCCTATGTTGATATCTCCCCGTAGGTTCCCTCCGCGCTATTTAATACGGGCCAGTTCAGTGCCTTAAAAACGTCAATACTTTACCGGAACAATTCAGTTTTTTCCAGAACCGCTGTGGGTATACAGACCTATTTTGATATTATACAGATGTTCTTGGATCCTGGTCTTGAGTTTCCTTGAGGTTCGTCCCACATAATGGAGGCCATAAGGACACTCCACCATGTAGACGAACCCCTGCATTTTCAAACGTAGCGTCACCCTTCACATTAAACTCCAAACCACGTCTATTGGAGTGAACTAGACTGGTTTTAGGTATTCTATCTTCAAGGTTGTGGTGTTTGCAAGCTTTGCTTGGTGATTAGCAGCATTGAGCAGAGCTGCAGGGAAACCCTCCAGACGGACTGCATCAGAAAGTGTCCTTCGTTGGTTCCATTACTTTATTTTTAAGGAGCAGCACAAATCCATTTATAAGACAGACTATGTGAAGAGGGCCTACTTTACCGGATCACTCCGTGTCCATGTGTAAGACTACCAAGACAAAGATCCAACTTATGTTTTGCTTCACATATAGGCTGTTAATATGTGCTAAAAATGGTTTTGATGGTAGTGTCCCTTTAAGTCATTATGATTGAGGCTGAGCTCCAATATCAGATAGACCCTGTGGATAAGACTTGTAACAGATGGTGACACTCCTGCAACTAGAGGGATCTATAATCTTCTAATAGAGTGCAGAGTAGTACAATAAACAGATTGGATTTTGGGTGCATCTCCAGGACTGTCATAGAACTCAATATAGGCCGTACAGTTCCCAAACCTATGAATATACAATACCCCTTTTATAAAAACTGCATTTTTTTTTTATAAATTACGTTGGCCAAATTGCAGTTTAAATTATCGGATAAAAAGATATCTATCTATCCAAATCCCATAATCTCTACAGAGCCATCATGTAAGAGATATGTAGAAAATGGTCAAGAATGCAGAAGAAGACCACTTCTCCTGGAGAGACCCCCTGCTGCTGCCAGAAGTGCTCCCCTTCTGCTGCTCATCGTTGTTTGTGCAGCCCTTTGCTCTGCTGTGTGTGTGTATATTTTCTGTCTTTTCCGTCAGACCAGGAGCAGACAGACTCCTTATTTCTAACCTCCTAAACACTTATTGTAACCCATGCTCTTTACATTGTACGGCTACCTGCATGCGGGTGAGGGTTTTCAACACAGAGTTTCGTTGCAGATTTTAGCGCAGCTTTTCCCTGCGTTTCTGCACCAAAATCTACGTTACTTTTGGATTTTGATGCGTATTTGCCCTGATCTCATTGCAGAGGGTGAAATCCACTCTAAAAATCCACAAAAACAATTGATGTTCTGCGGATTTCAAAATCTACACTTCAGGTAAATTTTTACACTGAAAATATATGAAAAGCCTACATGAAGTGTGTAAAATCTCATTAACTTTGCTGGTACTTAAAAAAAAAAAATTCTGCATGAAAATCTGCACTAAAGCAACGCACGTAATTCACAACCTGTGCAGTTAGCCGAAGTGTCTTGTTTTCCAGTACATTCAGTTGGAAAGTGCACTGTTATTTTTCAAACAAAATTCCTATTTTGAAATAAAATGTTCTGTACACTTACTCGTGGGGTACGCCAGACAAACAAGCCATGGAGTGTTGGATTTAAAATGTGCAGTAGTGGAAACGGCGACATTCCTGTCACTGGGAATTAGGGTCATGGCCATCTGGCCCAAAATTTTTTTTTTATCCTTACAGACTGTTCTCATTTTCGCTTTCCCTTATGTAAAAGAATGTGGTTATATGTTCCATAAGGGAATGGCATGCACAGCATTTCCTTTATTGCCTCTCTAGGGAGAACATCTCTTTCTAAATTGTTCTTGGATGTCCCTGTCATGTGGAGCTCCAAAGGTACAAGATGATAGCCAATGAAATCTCCAAAGGCTTTAAGGGCTATGTACACCTTTGGGGGCATTTATTTTGTTAATTGTACTCATTTTGAGCTAAAAATTATTTTTTAAATTGGTCTTTAATAAAAATATGGAATCCTTTTTTCTGTACAGAGCTGACATGCTCCATAGCCCTCTTTGGATTTTCTGTCTTTTCCGTCAGACCAGGAGCAGACAGACTCCTTATCTCTGCTCTCTGACCTCCTAAACACTCATTGTAACTCAGTTCTTATGTTACTGATTTAAATGTGGCTTAAATAAGTGTTTATGACCTCTTAGTAGTTTAGAGCTGTTTGTGACAGAACAGCTCAATATTTTTAATAAAGGCTAGTTGAAAAAAAAGATTTTTAGCCATAAATTAGGAACTTGCAGCCAGAATCAGAGTTTTTTGTTTCAACTAATCATTATCTGGTTTAGGAATGATACAGTGTATAATTCCTGAATTTCATTAATAGGTAAAGGAATATACATTTATTTTTGGAATTACTCTTCTGCGGGTTTGCAGGGAAATCTAATGCCACAGATTTGCTCTGTGAGTCTGTCAGTAGAATGTGGGCTGTGACTTATTTTCTCATTTTAAACTTTTAAACTTTGGGGATTTATCACAGCAGGTGGAAAAGAAAACTGGCTTAGTAGCAACCAATCAGACTGATCCTTTTATTTTCCAAAGGAGCTCTGAAAAAAGAAAGGTGGAATCTGATCGGTTGCTATAGGCAACAAAACCATCTCTCCTTTGATAAATCTTCCCTTTGTGTTTCAATCAGAAGAGCGTCATACCTACATATTTCTGCTTGAACTATTATCCAACAGCTATTCCTCCTGACCTCCCCATATACATGAGTGATTGGTTCAGCCGAGCTTGGTTACGCTCTGAGTGGGGAGAGGTGGGAAAGCCCCTGATAGACACTTTCAGTGTTAGCTTATCTCCCTTGAGAAAAAATGATCGGTTGTGCCTAAATTCAATATGCCCAATTTCTCCCCCTCCCCCCAACATTTATACTGAATTAATGAATCAACGTTGACCAAACGTCAAATTCATATAGATAGGCGACTGGTCCCGTGGAAATTGGTGGGACAGCCAACCTAATGTAATGTGTGTGTGGCCACCTTTGGTCCCTTTGCTTTTGCCTTGTGAAATTCCATATTTTATTCCAGTTATGTGCAAAGTTCTTGATTATTCCATTTGTGCAGGATAACAAATTCTACTTACTGCAAATCTTGTGAGATGTCAAGAATTAAAGCAAAAAAAGATTTAAAAAAATTGTATCAAAATTGTTTTTCAATTATGAGTAAGTGTGAGTAAGTTTGCAGAAAATAGACCCGTCGGGCCTCCTTTACACTTATTTTAATTTGCAGCTAAAAGTATCATAAATTTCATACATAATACATACTCCCTATAGGGCCTCTTGCACACGAAAACACTTGCGCCCGTGCCTGTATTGGGGACCGCATTTGCGGATCCACAACACACGGGCACCATTCCGTGGCCATTCCGCATCGCGGATGCGGACCCATTTATTTCAGTGTGTCCGCAAATCCGGAGATGCGGAACAGAATGACGGAACGGAACACTACGGAAGCACTACGGAGTGCTTCAGTGGGGTTCTGTTCCGTACTTCCGCCCCGCAAAAAGATAGAACATGTCCTATCTTTTTGCGAAACGGGCAGATCCGCTGTGGCTGCCCCACGGTCGGTGCCCGGGCATTGCGGGTCGCAATTTGCGGCCTGCAGCACGGGCACGGGGCAAGCAAACATTCGTGTGCAAGAGGCCTAAGTCAGTCTTAGCTTGCATTGTTCCTTGAACCATTTAAGAGGTTGTCTAAGATTTTAATGCTGATGGCCTTTCTTCAGGATAGATCATTAGTATCTGATCGGTGGAGATCTGACTCCCTGCATCTGCACGATCAGCTGTTTGATGAGGCTGCAGCACTCCAGTGAGTCCTGCGGTCTATTTTAGGCCAGTAACGTCATGTTTGTTGGTAACATGGCCTAGGTGCAGCTCAGTCCCATTCAAGTGAATGGGTCTGAGCTGCAGTACTTAGCACAGCACAGCTACGCAAGGTATGGCACTGTGAGGAGACCGCTGTCCTCACTGGGGCACCATGCCCTCTTAAAACAGCTGATTAGTAGGGGTGCTGGGAGTTGTACCCCACCGATCAGATATTGATGACCTATACTGAAGCTAGTTCATCACTATGAAAATCTTAGACAACCCCTTTAAAGCGACTATCTGGTTCAAGAAAAAAATAAAATCACATTTATTGAAGCGTGAACAAAATACTTACAGGGTGTCCTTCTTTTCAGCTGCAGATCTGCCAGTTCCTGCATAGAAGATGGCCGCTCTGCTTCTCAGACTACCTAATGCATACTGCGCAACGGTAGTCCAAGACACTTTCTGCTTGTCCAGCCTTTCTCATATAATCAGTGCTAGTCAACCCCAGGGCAGCAGGAAGTTTGTTAGACTATCAAACTCACAGTGTGCATCAGTAGCGGTGCGGCCATCTTGGATGACAGAAGAATGGCAGGTATGGATTAGAAAAGGTAAAAAGAGGGCACCAGGTAAGTGTTCTGTTCATTCTCCAGATAATGTGACTTTCTTTCTTGAAGTGGAGGGTGGCCTTAAAAGAGTTCTCCAGGAACTAATAAAATGAAAATATTTAAATATTACTTTATTGTAAATATATTCCCATATATCTTTCATTAGTTATAATGGCTCATTTTGTCTAGGGAGCAATAATTAGGAGACATAAAATGGCCGCCGTCCTATAAAACCTGTCCTAATCACACAGGAGGACAGGTTACTTCGCAACACTGAGGTAAAGAGCTGCATCATCTCTGCTCTGCTTGTCATGGATTAATTTCTTGAATAGACTTTAATATGATCTTCAGCTGAATCTATGTTGGAATGGAGTTCATGAGGAGACTTAAAGGACAGAGGATGGACAGGACAGACTGTGGTAATGTGGGACTCTGGTAATGGAGACTGCATACAAGCTGCTGCTCATTACCCACATCCCCACCCTCCTCTCTGTACTTCATGTCTCCTCATGGCCTCCATTTCCTACATAGAGTCAGCTGAAGATCTTATCAACTGTTTAATCCCTGACAAGCAGAGCAGAAAGGAGAACGAGGCAGCTTTATGGCTCAGTGTACTGAAGTAACTTGTCCTGCTGTGTAATTAGGACAGATTTTGTGTGTACTAATAGGACGGCGGCCATTTTATTTTTCCTAATAAATTGCTTCCTAGACAAAACGAGCCATTATAACTAATGAAGATATTTGGGAATTTATTTAGTATAAATTAATATTTAAGTATTTTAATTTTCTTAATTCCCGGAGGACTCCTTTAACCCTTTTGACGCCTCGTGACATCTGCTGTAAATAGTTAATTTGTTTCCTCTGGATAAATTAGCTTTTCAGTAATGTCACCCCGGACTGCCGTCTTTTGAGGTGAAAGCCACATTATGTGACACTGTGTGAACATGAGACGGTCGGTGGCCCTTCAGGTAGATGCTGAGAAGATACAGTTGAAGCCTCCAATATCTGCTATGGAGATAGCTCAGAGCCAGCTCCTGGGGACTGAAGGAAGCAGAAGATCTTTGAAGTCTTTTCTCTCAGATATCTGCCTTCCTCAAGTGCCTATTTAGAGGCGTGAAAAGCATTTGTCGGTTCAGTTGCGCAGTGACTAATATTCTTCTGGGTACATTCATTCACATAAATATAAATGCTCAGAAAAGTATAAAGCTGCATGGATGATAAACTAATGGCGGCTGGGTAAACCTGGATGAAACGTATAGCTTACTGTATCTTTCAGCATTAAAACGCGTATTACCTGCAGAAAACCTGCTCCTTTGTTTCCTAATTCCTCTTATGCTATGCCCATCAAAATATTTCCACGCAAAACGCATCAGCAATGTTACCTCTTTGTGGTAGTGTTAGGGCTTGTTCACACGACCGTGCCGTGTTTTGCGGACCGCAAAACACGGATGCGGCCTTTTATAGAAATGTCCATTCTTGTCAGCAAAACAGACAAGAATAGGACATGACTCAAATTTTTGCGGGCCCACTGAATGGAGCAACGGATGCGGACAGCACAAGGAGTGCTGTCCACATCTTTTGTGGCCCCATAGAAGTGAATGGGTCTGCACCGGACCTGCAAAAAATGCTGCTCCGATGCGGACCAAAACCACGGTCGTGTGAACGAGCCCTTACCCGGGCTATCTTCGGGATAGTTCATCACATCTGCGTGAGGGTCCAATTCCTGGAACCCCTGCTGATCAGCTGTCCACTGCTTTGTCCCGGTGTACAGAGCTCTGCTGGTGCCTAGTTCCAGCGCCTGCAAAGCAAGGGACCCCAAAAAGTAATCACATAGTCTCTTACTTAAATATGTAACATACGTTTAAAGGGGTTGTCGGAGCGTTTCCTAAGGATAGGTCATCAGTATCTGATCGTGGTGGGGGGTGACTCCAGGCAGTAGAGGCTCAGTTTTTTTCTCTTTTTGGTCAAGAGAGCTAATTTGCATACCTTTTACCCAGAGAAGCTTTGCATGGCCTGTAAATCTGCCTGCGCACATTGCGGATTACCCACGGACCAGCAAAGTGTAAGAGATTAGACAAATCCCATGTTCACTTAGCTTTTTTTTCTGAGGTGTGGAAATTGACCTGCCATGTGGATTTTAAAATCTGCAACATGTCATTCCGCACCTTCTGTAGGGTGGTTTTCCCCATACACGTCATTGGAGTTAACGCGAACCGAAAATCCACACAAAAATACGCAACAAAAACGACATAAAAATGCACCAAAATGGCAATAAAAATGCGGATTTATGTGTATTTTTTGTGCAGTTTTAGTGCAGATTTCATGTGGATTTTATGTATACAAATCTGCACCAAAAAAACACACAAATCTGCACTGTTTATTGTGATTTCGGCCCTTTTTTTGTGTGGTATTTAGGTGTTTTGGTGCGTATTCGAACCAGTTTTGAGGCTGATCGCACTGTTCACACACAACTAAAAACCAGAACAATAATTGACACGCTGCGGATTTCAAAATCAGTGGTGTGAGTGACCAGGAAGCATAGAGGCGGGAGCCCCAGGAAGTGTCGGAGTGGTGACATTACTACTGTTCTATGTTCAGTGCCCAGATAACCCCTTTAATATTATTTTGACTAAATAAGTTCAGTTTTCCTTTAAAAAAAAAAGAAAATCATGATAATTTTGAGAGCGTGTTGTATTTGTTGAGTCAAGTTAATTATACGAATAAAATGTATAACATACAAAACCATAAAATACAAGAAAATTAATAAAAAATGCTTTGTTGGAAAAAAGGAAACCATGCTTGCTTGTAGACTAAATCCAAAAGCCTTAGTCATGGTGAGGATTCCATAAATGCTTCCTCCTGGGTTTTGCCTCTCGTTTGATTTCTGCCAGACTGCGTTGCAATTTTTTTTTTATCATTGTCATTTTTTATCACATGGGAACATTGAGAAACATTTCCGTTGTTAAAACGCATAGAAAGTATGACCCAGTATAATTGTGCTGATGTCCTTCACACAGATGCTGCCGTGATGAATGGCGCTATTCGATCCCGCGCTCAAACACTGCACCAAAAAACGCTTGCAAATCGTCTCCATTGATTTCAGCGGGAAAACCGCAGTTGTAAAATCCGCGTCGGGGAAAAAAAAGAAGTGGCTTGTTCATTCTTGGCGTGGATTCCATGTCAGATGTACCTCCAAACTTCCTATTCGATGGCCAGGATCAAAACACGTGTCAAAAAAAAAAATAAAAAATAAAAAACGCGCCCAAGAAACAAGGATTTTTTTTATTTTTTTTCAGCACAAAAAAACTGTGAATATATCCTTAGATCCTGTCTACATCATTTAAAGGGAAATACTCATAATAAACGTACCCATAGGCTCCATTCATCCTGCGGAGGCCGGATGAGTGTATTATTGTCCTCTTCGGCTGATACAGTATATTACTTTTTTTATATACTGTATAGAAAAGTGAAGTCTACTATGCTTTTCTGTGCAGAAATCCTGCAGAAAAAGTGTACACTAAGGTTTTATTTTGTATGGGACTCTGCGGGTGAAATATGTCACTGTATGCAGGGGTACACACTTGCGGCAAAGGCATATTTCAGGCAGTACGGTGGCTTAGTGGTTAGAACTGGTGCCTTGCAGCGTTCGGGTGCTGAGTTCAAATTGGACCAAGGACATCATCTGCATGGAGATTGTATGTTCTCCTTATGTTTGTGTGGGTTTCCTCCCGCGCTCCATACTGATAGGGAACTTAGATTGTGAGCCCCATTGGAAACCAGCGGCGTATTGGCCCTAGACCCTGCAGGGAAATTTCCCTGTGGGCCGATGCCTAGGAGGCCACCTAAGCCCTCCTCACGGCCGCAAGCTGGGCACATAATGATCTGATTCTTTCCGACCCGCCTGATCAGCAACCCTCCTGAATTCAACTGTATCGATGTCCTGAGGACAGTGATACAGTTGAATACTGTGGCACAGGTGGCAGTATGTTGGGCTGCACTGTGGTATTTGGTTCAGCTGGAGAGTTGTATTGCTCTCTATGGTATTGCTCTTTCTCCTGCTTCTGTTGTCCCTGCCAAATTATGTTGCCTTCTTTCAGTTTGGACCCACCTACATACAACATGGGGCTAGTTTTAACTTTTTTTTTTTCCAGGGCCACTTTTAGTGTCCATCCGCCCCTGTTGGAAACAAGCAATGATAATGTCTGTAAAGCGCTACAGAATGTGCCAGTGCTATATAAGTGAGTAAAATAATATGTCCCACGTTTCATGGAGGGCTCCATGGACCTTACGAAATAGTATTAATAGTCCCCCCTAGAAAATACCAAAAGTCCTTAAAGCAGCAGAATCATTAGTGGATGACATTTTCCTAAGAAAGCAGCGCCTGAAAGGCTAATGCGTGAATAACACGATGTGGTATGTGCATCCATGGGAGTTGTCTGTTTGCCAGTTTGTGGTCAGAATGAAGTTTTTCTCCCATTAGGAATTATGACAAGGTTTTTTTTTTTTCATGGGGTTGAACAACAATGTAAAATTAAAGAGGCAGTAAGTAGAATTAAGGAGATGAAGACAGTTTAAGGAGTCTTATAACCTTTCAATGTATGATCCTTAGTTGTATGGCTCTTAGGATTTATCCATCTGGTTGTACGCCGCATCCAGACTTCTTGTTGTACGCCGCGTCCAGACTTCTTGTTGTACGCCGCGTCCAGACTTCTTGTTGTACGCCGCGTCCAGACTTCTTGTTGTACGCCGCGTCCAGACTTCTTTTTCTACGCCGCGTCCAGACTTCTGGTTGTACGCCGCGTCCAGACGTCTGGTTGTACGCCGCGTCCAGACGTCTGGTTGTACGCCGCGTCCAGACGTCTGGTTGTACGCCGCGTCCAGACGTCTGGTTGTACGCCGCGCCCAGACGCTCTGGTTGTACGCCGCGCCCAGACGCTCTGGGTTGTACGCCGCGCCCAGACGCTCTGGCTGTACGCCGCGTCCAGACGCTCTGGTTGTACGCCGCGTCCAGACGTCTGGTTGTACGCCGCGTCCAGACGTCTGGTTGTACGCCGCGTCCAGACGTCTGGTTGTACGCCGCGTCCAGACGTCTGGTTGTACGCCGCGTCCAGACGTCTGGTTGTACGCCGCGTCCAGACGTCTGGTTGTACGCCGCGTCCAGATGGAGGCAGCACAGAAGACTGGGGCGGGGGCAGGTAAGTATGAATCTACTGTTTCAGGGGCCATGCTGCGAGCACTTGATAATCATTACCATAAAGCAATCTCATCGCCATGCTGCTTACAAAATCTGCATCTTAAATTGCAGTGTGGATTTAAAATCTGCAGAATGTCTCCCCTACGGGTTTCACCCTGTGAAGTCCACGGCTATTTCCATGGCAAAAATGCATGTCCTACTTGCAGGTTTTTTTCAATGTTTTTACTGCAGAACTGTGGCAAAAACGGACGCAGACTTTTCCACTGTATTTTCTGGCATTTGTAGTCATACCCTTGAGATTCTTTTCTTTGGATCAAATAGATTTTTTTCTAACGTGTTGAGGGACAGATATGTTGAACAACAATGTGTGGCTGCGCAGTGTGCCACACCGCTTTTGGGATGTGCGCGGTGAGATCTAGTAGCAGATCAGTAAGGCCAGTAATGGATTCTGTACCTTGTATATCTTTATTTTTCGGTATTCCTGCACTTATGTGAAATGTGGGCACAGTCTGTGTATAAATAGAAACTGGCTTCTTGGAGTCTGAACGCCTTAGTATGACATTAACGGAACAGACAGTTTTGTCATCGCACATCAAGTGAGGTCAGCTAAGATGCTTAGCGCATTACATTCATTTCACTGCACCCTGTGTACTCCCAGGCAAAAGGCTCTTTCGAAAAAGTGGGCATGGGATCAGTACGTGGGGTAAATCAAAGGTGCAATCAGGTTATGATTTTTCATAGTAGGAAACCATTTTTCAGTTGACATAACGGGGTAACATCAGAGCAGTCTTGTAGATGCCACGAGATCAAGCCCTGGGTCATCAGAAATGCTTAGGCTTATTATCTTACAGATTTTAAATCATTGGTCAGATGGCCAATTACACACACAGATTTTTTGTTATATACACCAATTATTGGTCTGATTGGATAGATATTGGTCAGATAATCTGTTGGTGTAATGCAGGCCTAAAGCTATTTTATCTATGTCCTGTGGATGGTACAGAAGAGGGTAAAGCACCTTTTCAGTACAGTTATATGGGTATCATGTGTTTTCATTGGGGAGAGGGGATGTTTCTGGCAACATCTCCTATGGCCACTTTCCTCTAGTGTGTATGGCCACCTTGAATGTATAGTCCACTCATGGAGATCTATTACTTTTTTGTAGCCTAAAGGTGGCCATAGATGAACGTTGGACAAATCTGCCAATTTCGTCAGGATGGGCTAACCATCTAAGGGTACTTTCACACTAGCGTTGGTGCGGATCCGTCTGTTTATTTGTACAGACGGATCCGCACCTCTAATGCAAACGTTTGTATCCGTTCAGAACGGATCCGTTTGCATTAGCTTTAAAGAAAAATGACAAAGTCCAAAACGGATCCGTTTTGACTTACATTGAAAGTCAATGGGGAACGGATCCGTTTTCAAATGCACCATATTGTGTCACTGACAACGGATCCGTCCCCATTGACTTACATTGTAAAAAAAAACGGATCCGTTAGGCTCCGCCTCTTCAGACGGACACCAAAATGCTGCATGCTGCGTTTTGGTGTCCGCCTCCAAAACGGAATAGAGGCGGAACGGAGCCGAACTGATGCATTCTGAACGGATCCTTATCCATTCAGAATGCATTGGGGCTTAACTGATCCGTTTTGGACCGTTTGTGAGAGCCCTGAAACGGATCTCACAAACGGAATCCAAAACGCTAGTGTGAAAGTACCCTAATGTGTGTGGGTGTGTGCCAGCTCTCCCCCAATGGCAGATGTCGGGGGTAAGAAGGGTTGGCGTTGTAAAGAGATTGCTGTGGACTAAAAAAAGTCACTAGACCACCAGACTAAGAGCGGACTCCTCTACTTTTTCCAGCACGAAGCGCCAATTTAGTTTATTTTTATTGTTGTGTTTTATCAGATCTATTCCTTTTCTGGTGTTTTAGGGTGCATAATAAACGTTGTTAGTGGTTCTTGTGGAAGCGCAGTGGGAGCCACAGTCCTCGCATACACAATCCATGCTCATCCGGAGCCATGAGCCGAAACGTACTGGCTGTACCTTATGTCCACGTAAGACCAGGCATGAGATTGGTAATTAGGGTAAAGCAATCATTCCATTAGCCTCGTTAGTGTCTCAAGGTCCTCGATTAAGCCATTGTTCTTTCGACCACTACTCCCATTATGTGGATGGTGATGGGTAGAGTACCAGTGGTACCATCCCCCCAGGGAGTCTCACATGTAGTCTCAGGTGAGGCGCTCGGCCTCAGGGAATTACAGCCACCAATGCACAGTTAGCATTGGGTGGGGATGTTCCCAAGGGGACATACTCAGACCTGGGCAGTGGGGTACTTAGGACACTGACTAGGGGATGATGGGGTTGCTGGTTGGAGTTGGATCCATGCGCTTCCTTTGTGGTGTCCGTTGTCTGGTTAAGCTTCGAGGCTGTGACTGCAAAGTATACCGGCAGGTGATGCTAAAGCTGTGGACCAACCTAAAACGTTGGGAGACAGTGGGTAAAGCCTGGTACTGGGCAGTGGAACTACAGGTCCCAGCTTGGAATATCATGGACTGGGTCTCGGAGAGTACTGTCCGCCCAAGTGTCCAGGGGTGCAGCTTCTCTTGGCCATCTATCTGCATTTGCTGTATAACTGGGTTGCATCGTTATCCTGCCTAGGTGATTAATACGGCGCCCCACAACTTCAGATGTTCACAGGCGTGTTGGTCTAAAGCATGTACAATGCAATCCCTTTCTTCTGAAAGTAAGTAAGCCATCGCCAGAGCTGTCTGGTGGCTGCTTATTCCCCCCTCCCACTGAGAGCACATGCATGTTCGGCTGAGTGTACATGTGTATGGTGGTTGAAAGGGATTGCTGTCGGCTGAATAGCACACACACGCGTATACTTGGCCGGACCTGTAAAGGGAAAGCTTAAAGGGGCTGTGCAGCAATATATATTGATGAACTATCCTCAGGAAAGGTCCTCAATATCTCATCTGTGGAGGTCCACCCCCCCACCACCACCGCTGATCAGCTGTTTGA
This sequence comes from Bufotes viridis, assembly GCA_033119425.1. Classification (NCBI taxonomy): domain Eukaryota; kingdom Metazoa; phylum Chordata; class Amphibia; order Anura; family Bufonidae; genus Bufotes; species Bufotes viridis. The sequence continues at coordinate 362,999,175 of CM065592.1, read as the reverse complement.
AGAGAAGGCAGTGCTCCATGCTAGTGCTACTTCCTCTTCACTACACTGCCAGTCATCTCTCCTGCACAGTGTAATTACAAGTAATGCCCTATTCTGGCTCCTGCTCCTTCTCCTCCAGGCCAGTGATGCTCCTCTGGGCTCCTTTGCTGCAAACATCGGTAAAACATAGCCTGCAGCCAATCACTGGCTGCGACGGTGACCAGCTCCCCTCACATTATGACAGATGATCACAAGGGGATCTGGTCACCTCTGTGGCCAGTGATTGGCTGCAGGCCATATCAAACTGGATGTTTACAGCAAGGAAGTCCAGGCTGGGAGGAGAAGGAGCGGGGAATCGGGTAAGGAAGCGTCCCTATACAGGTCGGGCCAAGACCCCCGTCCGTTCTTGCACAACCCCTTTCAAGTGCATGGACTTTTTACCAGAATCATAGATGCAGATGAGACTGCCTCTTCTCCTCTCTTGTGTAACTGCACTGAAGATTGCACGCGCCGTTCCAGCCTTACAGAAATGAGGCTAACAATACAGTGCCTTGCAAAAGTATTCACCCCCTTGACTTTTTTTGTATTTTGGCGCCTCACAACCTGGCATTAACATGGATTGTTTGAGGATTTGCATCATTTAGTTTACAGAACATGCCCACAGCTTTGAAGATATTTTATTTTATTTTTTTTATTGTGAAGCAAACTAGAAATAGGACAAAATAACAGAAAAAGTCAATGTGCATAACTATTCACCCCCCCTAAAGTCAATACTTTGTAGAGCCACCTTTATGGCGATCACAGCTCCAAGTCGCTTTGGATAAGTCTCTATGAGCTTGCCACATCTTACCACTGGGATTTTTGCCCATTCCTTTTTGCAAAACTGCTCCAGCTCCTTGAAGTTGGAAGGTTTGCGCTTGTGAAGATCAATCTTTAAGTCTGACCACAGATTTTCTATTGGATTGAGATCTGGGCTTTGACTCGGCCATTCCAATACATTTACATGTTTCCCCTTAAACCAGTCAAGTGTTGCTTTAGCAGTGTGTTTGGGGTCATTGTCCTGCTGGAAGGTGAACCTCCGTCCTAGCCTCAAATCACGCACAGAGTGGTACAGGTTTTGCTCAAGAATATCCCTGTATTTAGCACCATCCATCTTTTCCTCAACTCTGACCAGTTTCCCAGTCCCGGCTGCTGAAAAACATCCCCACAGCATGATGTTGCCTACACCATGTTTTTTTTTACCAGCCTCCGGCCATGGGATCTAGTCCAGGTATACACCAGGGTATGTATCCTTGCTGAGGACACCTTTAGATAAGTTTGTGCCGCCAACAAAGCCCACGGAGCAGGCTATTTGAGTAGTATTGGCGGGAGCAGACACACACTGCAGCCGCTCACATTGCCGGTCAGGCCACACCCCACCTCCACCATGTTTCACTGTGGGGATGGTGTTCTTTGGTTGATGTGATGTGTTGGGTTTGCACCAGACAAAGCGTTTTCTTTGATGGCCAAAAAGTTCAACTTTAGTCTCATCAGACCAGAGCACCTTCCTCCATACATTTTGGGAGTCTCCCACATGCCTTTTCGCAAACTCACAACGCACCTTTTGGTTTTTAGCTGAAAGTAATGGCTTTCTTCTGGCCACTCTGCCATAAAGCCCAACTCTATGGAGCGTACGGCTTATTGTCGTCCTATGTACAGATACTCCAGAGTCCAGAACTCTGCAGCTCCTCCAGGGTTACCTTAGGTCTCTGTGCTGCCTCTCTGATTAATGCCCTCCTTGCCCGGTCCGTGAGTTTTGGTGGGCGGCCGTCTCTTGGCAGGTTTGCTGTTGTGCCATGTTCTTTTCATTTGGTTATGATAGATTTGATGGTGCTCCTGTGGATTATCAAAGATTTGGATATTTTTTTATAACCTAACCCTGACTTGTACTTCTCAAGAACATTGGGCCAGATTTATCATTAGCCTAAGTCACTTTTCTGGAGTTGAAAAGTCGCAAAAAATTGCGCAAAAAGCCAAATTGCGCAATTTTTTGCGACTTTTTGGAGACTTACGCCACTCACTCCAAAACCAAGTTTATGGGCGTTTTGTCGTATGTAAATCACTTGCAAGACAGATTTATTATTGCGACTTTTTAAATAGTCGCAAAAAATTGCGCAAACTCACTCCACTCATGACCATGCTTATGTTTGACAAAATCACTTTTTTAAAATTGCGACTTTTCCAAAGACAAAGCCAAAATACAACTAGGAACCAGAAATACACCAGATTTATCAACCTCTGAAAGAGCCCATGATAAATTTGACTTGACTCAAATACACATACGCCTTCTTTGAAAGTGGAGTGAACTGCAAGAGTAATGATAAATCTGGCCCATTGTCCCTTACTTGTTTGGAGAGTTCCTTGGTCTTCATGGCAGTGTTTGGTTAGTGATGCCTCTTGCTTAGGTGTTGCAGCCTCTGAGACCTTTCACAAAAGGTGTGTATATGTAATGACAGATCATGTGACACTTAGATTGCACACAGGTGGACATCATGTCACTAAGTATGTGACTTCTGAAGGTAATTGGTTGCACCAGAGCTTTTTATAGGCTTCCTAACAAAGGGGGTGAATACATACGCATATGCCAATGTTCTGTTTTCTATTTCTAAACAATAGTTTTATTTATATATTCTTCTCGTTTCACTTCACCAACTTAGACTATTGTGTTCTGATCCATCACATAAAGTTCTGAATAATAAAACATTGAACTTAAGGCTGTAATGTAACAAAACACGAAAAAAAATCAAGGGGGGTGAGGGGGAATTCTTTTGCAAGGAACTATATTTAGTAGATGCACTACCATTCCTTTCTGCGTTGTCAGGGACATCATATTTTAGGAATATTTGGCATTTACAGTGGAAATTGAGTTGGACTTATTGACTGAAATCTGAACGATGTTTCATACGTTGCGTGTCCCTGACTACTTCCTTATTGCGGGATTTCAGTGGCTGTGTTTGCAGGGCTTGGAGCGCGTCTTAAAGGCTTTGTTTGCTTTTTGTTTTGCAGGCTCGAAATGTCAACACAGGGGAACTGGCAGCGATTAAAGTTATCAAACTGGAACCAGGTAAGGCGCTTATGGCGGTATTATTTCTCTGCTTTCCTGATTGGGCATTTCAGCATGGAGTACAAAGCCAAATCGTAGAACAAATACATTAGAAGCCCAGCATAAAGTCAGCCTCCCTGAAACATTGCCTACGGCATACTTTATTTGCTGAGAATTTTTGCTTTGATACTGACTTGTGTATACAGCTCTGATGCAGACATGTGTGTCTCCATGGCAACAGACTATAAACAAGTCCTGTAATGTTACTCCACTGCCTCCTCATGTTGATAATCTGCAGAGAATTAAAAGGATACAGACGGAAGGGGTTAATCCATTGGATAAGACTAAACCCTGGATTTGTTTGTAGCTCGGACCTTCTGGCAGCCAGAACATATAGCAGTGTACTGCACCAGTTTGCTGCAACAGGCAACCACCTAAGTTCTTGTCAATAGTAAGCCACCATGCGTGGCCAACTGTCCTCAAGAGACTGGAGACTGTGCACCCATGATCTCAAGATCTGTGGAGGGTTCCACCAAGATATTTGGTGTTTGGGGTGGAAAAGCTCCTTTTAAGTCAAGTACTTCTTAAAGTGTGAGGTGCACCCACACAAAGTTTGAAGGTCACCACCAGTGGCAGGTAGTGGCAAAAAGCAGGGAAGATCCAATAATGATGCCATCCCTTTGTTAGTGTTCTATCCATTCAGTGGCTAGGAGAGGTTAAGGACCTATAGTGACATCACGGTCATGTGACCATAAGGGCAAAGGTCCTTTGCTCAATAGTTCAGCAGTAACCTGCAAAAATATTAAAGGGCATCTGTGAGCAGATTTGTACCTATTACACTGGCTGACCTGTTACATGTGCGCTTGGCAGCTTAAGGCATCTGTGTTGGTCCCATGTTCATATGTGCCCGCATTGCTGAGAATAATGTTTTATATATGCAACTGAGCCTCTAGGAGTCACGGGGGTGTTGCCACTACATCTAGAAACTCTGCTCTCTCTGCAAGTGCAGCCAGCCCCCTTTCCACTTTGATTGACAGGGCCAAGCAGGCGTGATTACGTTTTCATTGTCTGGTCCTGTAAATCATAGTGAAGAGGACATGGCAGTTGCAGAGAGAGCGGAGCCTCTAGGAGTAACAGTAATGCCCCTGTTGCTCCTAGAGGCTGATTTGCCTATGTTAAAATATCATTTTTCTCAGCAATGTGGGCACGTATGAACATAGGATACCTTCAGCTGCCAAGCGCACATGCAACAGGTCAGCCAGTGTCATAGGTACAAATCTGCTGACAGATGCCTTTAAGAGAGGAGCTCTCCTGACAGTCTCCCTATAGCCTCCAGTATCAGTCAATCTCTGGTGTGGTGATGATGCTGGCAGTCTATGAGAGGTGGAAAGAATACCACTGCCAATGAAGGAGGTGACGGATGGGGAGAATGTAACTGCCATTTGGAGGGGTTAAGGAGAATGCTGCTGCCATGTGGGGAGGGTTTGGCTAGGGGAGGCAATGCTAATGTCGGCAGGGGAGGGGTGGGCAGGGGTGCAGATCTGCTGCCTGGGTTTATTTTGTGCTCCATTGTGTTGTCAGTGCTGCGCTATGGTATTAGATACTGCTAGGGGACACGGTGTGCGCTGCTTGGTGGTATTTGTTTTGTGCTGCTTGGTCACTGTTGAGGCCACAGCATCACCATAGATCGACTGGTGAGGAAAAAGTGGAAACGTTTGAGAAGACAGCACTAGAGGATGCTGAAATAGATTGCAGCCCGATGTCAGAGGGCTGCTATGTACAGCAGTGTTTGCTGTTTGTGTATTCTGTGCCATGGTACCAGCGTATGTTCACACAGGGCATACATGCTGCAGATTTGTGTGCGGTGAATCCTCAGCATTTCACAGTCGCAGCAAAGTGACTGCGATTTTAAGAAATCTTATTCACAAGCTGGAAAAATCCCTAGTGTACGATTACCTGCGTTGCAGATTTTAAAAGAATTGTCCGAGTTTTTGAGTTGATGGCCTATCCTCAGGAAATCACATTGGCGGGGGTCCGAATCTTGGCGCCCTCGTCGATCAGCTGTTTGAAGAGGCCACAGCGCTAGGCCAGTGACGTCACGTTTATCGGTCACATGGCTGAGTGAATGGGGCCTAGATGCAATACAATGGATGGCGCCGTGCTTGGTAAACTGCTAGGAGAACGCGGCTCTCACAGCTGATCTCAGGGGGGTCGGAGAATTGGACCCCCACCGATATGATATTGATGACCTCTCCTGAGGAAAGGTCATCAATATTAAACATCTGGAATGGAAAACTCCAGTTAATCTACCTTGAAGTTCACTTTTTGCAGTGCAAAGTGAGGATCTGTGGCACAGCCACACCAAAATCTGCAACAAATCCACATTTAAAGGGGTTGTGCCACAAAATATAGCCTACAGCTTTTACACCATCTCCTGGATCTGAATACTTTTGTAATTGCACAATTCTATTCATTTCAATAAAATGTATCTGTGTAGCACCACCTGCTGTTTGTTCTTTTTCTTATTTCTTTGTCCGGCTCACTGAGATGGCCGCACATGCTCAGTTTCATCCTTCAACTGCCTCCTGAGCTGTGATGGGGAGGGAACTCCAGCAGAAAGGACACGCTCCCCTGAGCTGCAGCAGAAAAGACACTCCCCCTGAGCTGTCAGCTTGATATAAATCTATCAGAGCAATGAATGGGGAGATCTCTGGATCCATGTGAGGTACAGGGTTGGTTCTATCTTTGTTAGAAGGAGATTGTCATGTCCTATATAATGCCTGATTTTTTATTTTTTTACATTAGTCATCGGACAAACCCAGATCCGCAGCGGATATTTCTCCCCGTGTGGTTGTACCCTAGAAATAATCATGTTTCTTACAGGTCAGATATGAACCGCAGTTTGTCTAGCTCGGAGATCAGCAACCTCCGGCTCTCCGGAAGTTGTCAAACTACATTTCCCATCATGCACACTTGCTTGGATGTTCTCTGAACTCCCACAGAAGTAAAAGGAGCATCTTGGGAGTTGTAGTTTCAGCGGAGGTTTGCTGATCCCTGGTCTAGCTCCTCTCTTCCCTCTGATCAGGCCTATTTCCTAATTGATAGGGTACACAATGCTTGCTGGACATCGGAAGGACTCCGCATCTGCTCCACCCGTGGTGCCCCTTTCCATTCCCAGTGTCGGTGGGGCAGAATACGATTGTCTTGTATAAAGTAGTCCTCATTGTACTTATTGGGCAGACTTCTCACCATCTTGCGGCTTTAAATCTGTCCGGGTTCACACGCGGCACATTTATCAGCATCTGGCAGTCGTAGAATGTGTTCACACATGGCACAGAACTAGTGGTGGAAAGTTATACAGAAATCAGACGGCGGAGACACGTTTGAGGCTAGAGAATTTGCATGTTGGTTGGACGGCTTCTGCGGAATACCACAGTGCGGTAAGATAGGGTTTTATTCACAGTTCTGAAGGAAGACTTTCAGATTTGTGTCTTTTTTTTTTCTTTTCTGTTAACCCTTTAAGTAAACGCTTATTAAGCAAAATGAAGCTAGGAGTGTGAGGGCTCTCCAGATGGAAGGCGGAGGAGTCAGATATTTCTGGATTCTTGCGATGTCTTGCCGCTCCATCCTTTAGATGGAATGCTGTTACAGGATATGACCCCAGAGTAGTAAATTTCCTCAAATCTGCCCGGAAATTCTGCCTTCTGAGAATGGTGCGTGTTATCTGTCTGCCTGGCTAGCTGTGGTGGGGGTACACCGTTGAAGTCGCCATTACTTATAGCTTGTATTAGGCTATGTTTACCACGAGTAATGTAAAAAATGAACACATCATGCTAATCTCTAACAAAGCTAGAACCAGCCCTGCACCTCCCATGGATCCAGAGATCTCCCCATTCATTGCTCTGCTAGATTTATATCAAGCTGACCGCTCAAGGGGAGTACCCTTTCTGCTGCAGCTCAAGGGGTGCGTCCTTTCGGTTGCAGCTCTCGCCATATCGCAGCTCAGGAGGCAGTTGAAGGATGAAGCGCTATACTCTTCTATCTCAGAAACTCCTGTAGAAATGAATGGAGTGGCCACGCGCATGCCCAACCAAACACTCATTTCAGGGGATTGCAGGGGGTACGGGGCCCCCGTTCTCGTGAGTGGTGGGGTCCCAGTGGTAGGACTTCCACCAATCTTATTCTTACCACCTCTTCTGTGGATAGGGGATAGCTTAATCTACCCAGAATTCCCCTTTAAGGAAAAAAACCAAACAGGTGGCGCTATACAGATACATTGTATTGAATAACTCAGGGGCTATGCTAAACTTTTAATTACATGGTTTAAAAAATGCAGAATATTTTTGTGGCAGAACTCCTTTAAGGGTCCTTTCACACTGGCGTTTTTGTTTTCCGGCATAGAGATCCGTCGTCGGGGCTCTATGCCGGAAGAATCCTGATCAGCATTATCCCAATGCATTCTGAATGGAGAGAAATCCGTTCAGGATGCATCAGGATGTCTTCAGTTGAGGACCAGAACGTTTTTTGGACGCAGCAAATACCACAGCATGCTGCGCTTTTTGTTCCGTCCAAAAATCCGGAACACTTGCCGCACGGCCGGATCCGAAATTAATGCCCATTGAAAGGCATTAATCCGGATCCGGCCTTAAGCTAAACGTCGTTTCGGCGCATTGCCGGATCCGACGTTTAGCTTTTTCTCAATGGTTACCATGGCAGCCAGGACGCTAAAGTCCTGGTTGCCATGGTAAAATGTAGTGGGGAGCGGGGGAGCAGTATACTTGCCATCCGTGCGGCTCCCGGGGTGCTCCAGAGTGACGTCAGGGCGCCCTACACGCATGGGTCACGTGATCCATGCGCATGGGGCGCTCTGACGTCATTCTGGAGAGCCCCGGGAGGCGCACGGACTGTAAGTATACCGCTCCCCGCTCCTACTATGGCAACCAGGACTTTAGTAGCGTCCTGGCTGCCATAGTAACCTGAAAGCATTTCGAAGACTGATCAGGATCCTGATCAGTCTTCTAATGCTTCAGGCGACTTGCATTCTGACGGATCCGGCGGGACGGAAGTGCCTGCCGGATCCTCAGAACGCAAGTGTGAAAGGACTCTAAAAGGTTTTTCCAAAATGTTATAGCTGATGACCTATCCTGTTTGAGAAGGCACCAGCGATCCTGTGTGTGTGGTGGCCTTTTCCGTGCTCACCAAGCATAGTGCCGTACCTACGAACGTGTCATCACTGGCCTAGGAAAAGCTGTGAGTGCCTTCTCAAACAGCTGATCAGCGGGGGTCCCGTGTGTCGGACCCTCACCCATCAGATACTGATGACTTATCCAGAGGATTGAAAAACCCCTTTAATGTCATCATTCATTGTGTGATGTGGCGGGTTGTAATGAGGGTCGTTACAGCACGTACAGTCCTGATGTATGGAGTACGAGTCCCGTCTTACAGATCTGTTACTGTTCTGCTTTCTGAAAGTCATGGCCATAGGTCAGTGACTCTCCAATTTAGAAAAATGTCACCACTGTTGGTCTGTGGTATTTCCATGACCTTATACAGTAAAACCTGCAAAGAGGACCTGTCACCATGAAATGTGGTACGTTCGGCCGGCAGAAGTCTAGCTTTCTCATGCTCGGGTGATGACTTCCGTTTTTTTTTATACAATACCTACCATTCTGGTAAGTCATTCTAATGTACCTGAGCTTGGTAATATGGAATTTACTAGACAGCTGTGTCACTTTCATAATCACTTTATGGTCCTGAGAGGGAAGGGGATGTAACGCCGCTTTAACACTGCGGCCCTTTCTAAGTTTTCCGTAGCGAGCGGCACCCCAGCTACCTGGCTGTGCGAGGAGGTGAATGAAGCTGTGCAGAGGAAAAGCAAGAAAGGAAATGCATGGTATTACAAGTTCAAGGATTGTGGGGTTCCAAAAGTTGGACCGCCACCAGTCACAAAGTGATGTCATATCCTAACGATGTCCGGTGTCCTATATTGATGGCCTCTGCACAGGATTGGTCATCTATATCAGATCCGCGGAGGTCCGACTCGTGGCACTCCTGCTAATCAGCTGTTTTTAGCCCCCTTGACTATAATGGGACCTGGCAGAATGCCGGAAACAGGCCGGATTCCCGCTGACTCCCATTGTAGTCAGTGGGCTCCAGAGGTGAAAGGCAGAATCCGCCGGA